>CM035837.1:492309283-492629283 GCA_020510985.1 Pholidichthys leucotaenia
CCTTCTGCGCCCAAATCCACCAGTGCGTGGGTGAGGTGCCCAGTAGGGTTATGGCAGAAACGGATGGGCAGCTTCAATTGAGTAAGTGATCCTAACCGATTGACATCCGCGAGGCTTCCAACAGTGACTCGCGGACCCCACCGACTGGCTTTCCGTGGACAACGCTCCACGGTGTGTTGGTCGCCTCCGCAATACATGCAGAGGCCCAACTCACGGCGGCGTTGTTTCTCCACAGGGGAAAGTTTAGTCCAGCCCGTCACCATCGGCTCCGACTCCTCGGGGCGCGATGCTGGCGGCGCCGCCAGGGGGCGAGCTTGGAACAGGTGCGGCGAGGCTCCACGAGGGCGAGAAGAAGAAGACCTCCGCCCCGAGGAGCGCTCGCGCAGCCTGTTATCCAAACTTATCGCTAAGGATGTCAGCTCCGCTAGCGTCCCAGGGATATCCCGACCAGCCAGTTCATCCCTCAGATCACTATTGAGGCTGCGGAGGAACAGGCCACAGAGGGAGCGTTCCTCCCAGCCCAATTCCTCCGCCGCTACCCGGAAGTCGACCGAGTGGTCCGCTGCCGACCGGCTTCCCTGCTGGAGAGCGAGAAGCCGATCGACCTGGACCGTTTCGGTTTGTGAGTGGTCAAAGACCTCCAGAAAGCGCCTCACGAATTGGTCATAGGTGAGGGTGGCATAACTGGGCCTCGCCATTACGGCGTAGGTCCAGGTTAACGCACGCCCCTCCAGAAGATTCCCTATGTAACCAATTCGGCTGTGATCCGAGGGAAAATCTCCGGGCACACGGTGGAACACGGACTCACACTGCATAATAAACCCCCGCGCTCCGCCGAGCTTACCGCTAAAGCGGGCGGGGGTCGGAATCGGCGTGAGCCGAACCGGTGCCACTGGAGCCGGCTGGACGGCCGCTGGAACAGCAGGAGCCGCGCCACCCTGGCGAGTCGGGAGGAACGGCTGTTGGGGGTCCAAGCGGTTCAATCGGTTAGTCAGTTCTAATAATTGATTAAGAACCACCTGTTGCTGATAAACAATCTGATCCACCCGAGCCTCGAGGATGGTAAACCGGTGTGCGAGCCCGCCGTCCGCCGAGCCGCTCTGCTGAAGCCGTACTGACATAACGTTCGGCTCAGGAGACGCACACACACAGGCTCAGAGTAGTTCAAACTGTTTATTAACAACAGGGATGTTTGGGTGCGTGTCTGCGGAATGTTAATGTGTTGGTGGTGGCGTCTGCTTCGGACCCAGAGGCAGGAGACCGTTCAGCCGGCAACCCTATGGGAGAAATTGGACACAGGGTGATGAGCACACACCAACACAGGAGGAGAATAGGCGAGGGAGAGAAGCTTACTTGTTTGGGCAGATGACTGGCGCTTCAAGGATGGAAGCCCGGGAGACAGCCACCTGCAGGGCTCGGTGCAGCAGCGAGGAGAGACGAGGGACGGGATTGTCCGCCGCCGAGGAATCCACCTGTGCACAGGGGAGCAAACTGGAGAGATGAGGTAAGTGATCTTCTTACCGGTAAAGAGGATGCTGAAGAGAATGTGGTAGAAGTCCATGCAAGGGAAATGAAGTCTACGGCTTCAGGCCAACGCTCAGGGCGAGGCGGCTTTTATCCTTCGCCGCTGACGAGTAGCAGGTGCGTGGGCAGGTGGCGCCGCTGATGAATGGCGCGGCGTGACACTATGCTATCAATTTCAGAAAGGGCAAGCTCTCCATAGCTTATCTCCGTTGTGTTGACACATGGCATAGAGGAAAAAATCTGTATAAATTTGGTACCAGCATCATCTGAGAGGCATCTACTGTAATAATATTTTTCTTGAGGAGCCAAATAGTCCGAAATGGTAAAATCAAAGGTTAACAGACAATGGTCTGACAGTACAGGGTTATGAGGAGACACTACCAGATTTTCTATTTATTTGCCATATGTCAGAACAAGGTCCAATGTGTGGTGGAGATAATGGGTAGAATTTCCTACTTTCTGAGAAAACCCCATCAAGTCTAATATTTAATTAACCCCTTGCAGTCCGGGCAATTTTCCTAAAAATGCCAAAAAATAACGTGCCCAAAGTAAATCGAAAGCTGTTATTCAACCCTTTACAGCATCTTCATGGGGTTGGTCTCATTTAAAAGAAAAAACTTTGAATTTTTTGGCAAAAAAAACATAATCTCTCTACGTTCTCCGGCCATTGAGTTACAGTCATCTAAACATACTGAACTTGAAGAAAATAAATTTGGACACAGTGTTTTTTTGGATACAAATGCTTGCAAATAACACACAGCTGTCCGATCCGGCTGGAAAATGCAACAGAAATGTAGAACCAAGTATTATCAAGCTGAGATCCAAATTTGGTAACAATACCACAAAAAATGAATATTTTACACAGCTTTGTTCTCAGGCTGTTCCCAGGCGTTTTGGAACTGTGCCAAATTGTGCCAAATGGCACAGTTTGGAAAAACATCTGTAACTTTTGAATAATTCAATGTAGAATCTTCATTTTGGGCTCTAATGAAAGGTCACACTCAGGGTGTGTGTGTGTGTGTGGGGGGGGGTTGTCCCCCCCTGCTACAAAAGATGGAGTTCGGCCCTCGCTACATGATGGATTACACTCCTTGCATGTTTTCACAGCGCCCCCCCCTCGCTACTGTGTGTGTGTGGGGGGGTTGTCCCCCCCCTCGCTACAGAAGACGGCCATCGCTACAGGAAGGAATAGACTCATATGCTTCCCCCCGCGGACCAGGGGGCGTTCGGACCGTGAACGCCCCCCCCCCCGCTCCTCTTCTGCAGGGGGGGGGGGGCGTTCACAGTCCGAACACGGCAAATGAACCGTTTATCGCGGCGCACGCACTTCGTACTTCGTGCGCTGTACAGTTGTGATTTACCGATCGGTCAAAAGTCATTTTTGGATTACAGTTTTCAGGGAGAAATAATAATTTAGCTTATAACACCTTACCTCTTCACAGCAGCAGAGTCCTGGCGAACTTCTCTTCCCCATTGTCAGACGAACGCGACGCTGGTCCGCTCGTGGTTCCCGATCCAAACATAATTCCAATATTGCGGTTTTGGTGAATGATTTACGACCTTTGTCGTTGGCCTCCATCGGTCTATGATGACGGAAGAGAATCCTAAACGTCTATTCTGCTGGAATGAGTGCAGGTCCCACTTGTGGGTGTTCTCCATGCTGCGGGGTCTGTAGCAGATTCGTCCAGCGTCCTTTGTTTTCATCTGCTGCAGCAGTAAATCTCTGTTCACCCAGCCTGAATTTCTGTGCTTCAATTGGCTCCCGCATTCACAGTAGGCGGGTCCTCCTTCCTAGGTTTTCATTCATTAGCTCTTCAAGGTTTCAGAAACCCAATTCAAGGCTCTTATTAGTCGAATGAGAGGTCAATCAGATGAACTAATCTGTTTGCGGCTGTGTCTGCAGTTTTTTTTTTTTTTTTTTGTGGTGCTTGGACGCCACTACATCACCATCACCACCTACATCACCACAATCTGGACTATGCGTCCGAGTGCGCACGAGGGCGCAGGAGTGCGCCCTCATGCGTCCTAAGATGCAGAGACTTGCCCGCCCGCGGAACAACTGAGCGCAAGTGGTTAAATGCCATATTAACCTCTTGCGGTCCGTTGTCCCACGGGTGGGCAAGTCTCTGTGTCCTAGAGCGCACGAGAGCGCAATTGAAGCACAGAAGTTCGGGCTGGGTGAAGAGAGACTTACTGCTGCAACAGATGAAAATAAGAACGCTGGAAGAACCTGCTACAGACCCAGCAGAGACCACCCACAAGTGCGACCTGCACTCATTCCTGCAGAATAGATGTTTAGGATTCTCTTCCGTCATCATAGACCGATGGAGGCCAACGACAAAGGTCATAAATCATTCGCCAAAACCGCAATAATGGAATTATGTTTTGACCGGGATCCACGAGCAGACCAGCGTCGCGTTCGTCTGACAATGGGGAAGAGAAGTTCGCCAGGACAATGTGGCTGTGAAGAGGGAAGGTGTTATAAGCTAAATTATTATTTATCCCTGAAAATTGTAATCAAAAAATGACTTTTGACCGATCGGTAAATTACAACTGTACGGCACACGGAGTACGAAGTGCGTGCGCCGCATTACATGGTTCTTCGCCGCCTCTGAACCATGAACGTCCCCCCCCCCCACCGCTACGATTCTGTAGCGGGGGGGTGGGGGGAGCCGCGGTGACATCGTTGCTGTGGAAACATGCCACATCCGAGTGTAATCCGTCATGTAGTGAGGGCCGATCTCCATCCTCTGTAGCGGGGGGGTGGAGGGACAACCCCCCCCCCCCACACACACACAAAGAGACACAGCCCTGAATGTGACCTTTCATTTGAGCCCAAGATGAAGCTTCTATGTTGAATCATTCAAAAGTTATAGACGTTTTTCCAAACTGTGCCATTTGACACGATTTGGCACAGTTCCAAAATTCCTGGGAACAGCCTGAGAACAAAGCTGTGTAATATATTCATTTTTTGTGGTATTGTTACAAAATTTGGACCTCAGCTGGAAAACACTTGGTTCTACATTTCTGTTGCATTTTCCAGCCCGGATCTGAAGCTGTGTGTTATTTGCAAGCATTTGTATCCAAAAAAACACCCAGACCAAATTTATTTTCTTCAAGTTCACTATGTTTAGATGACTGTAACTCAGTGGCCGGAGCACTTAGATAGATCATGTTTTTTTTTCCAAAAAATTCAAAGGGTTTTCTTTTAAATGAGACCAACCCTGCAAAGGGTTGAATAACAGCTTTCGATTTACTTTGGGCACATTATTTTTTGGCGTTTTTAGGAAAATTGACCGGAGTGCAAGGGGTTAAAACAATCACTAATCAGATAGAATAATTATAGTAGGGGACTTAAATATACATGTAGATGTAGATAGTGACCGCTATCTACATCTACATGTATATTTAAGTCCCCTACTATAATTATTCTATCTGATTTCAGCACTAAATTTGCTAAGAATTTGGCAAATTCGGATACAAACTCTGAGTAGGCTGAGGGAGGACAATAAACTATGGCAAATAAAATTGGGTTTAACCTAAAACTGCTAAAATGCCCAATACTGAGGACCAGGCCCTCAAAGGAACTATAACATGTTTTTGGCTTTACATTAACTACTGATTTGGAATGGTAAATTGTCGCTACTCCTCCTCCATGATCATAACTTTTGGGATTTTGACAGTTTAAATAACCAGAGGGAGTTGATTCATTTAAACCAACATAATCCTCTTGCTCTAACCAAGTCTCTGTAAGGGATATTAAATCAAACTGAAGATCACTTAAAAGATTATGGACTAGCAGAGACTTGGGAGTTAGAGACCTAATATTTAACAAACCACATTTAATTTTTAAATTATGATGAGGAACAGAGGCTAAGTCATTAAATTTAGAGGTTTCATTTTAAATTTGAGTTTTACCAACTTTTTGTTTAATCACTTTGGGATGCTTATACATTATATTTTATTTACTTTGAAGGGCACAGACAATGATTCTCTGATGGGGAAGACAGGGGATAAGTTGAGGGGTGGCGGATGAAGAGGAGCTGCAGAGAGGCATGTAAGACTGCGACTGTGCTTGCTGGTACCAACTCTGAGTAGTCAAGGTTTTGGAAATTTGGATAAAATGATGCCAGATTGTTAGATAAAAGAGACGCACCATCCAAAGTGGGATGGACGCCATCTCATCTAATAAGACCTGGTTTTCCCCATTCTAATTAACATCATTGTTGTGAACAAACTGCAAGCTGTCACTGTGTGGATGGGTGGCTTCTTGTTGTGAAAATTCATGTAATTGTCCTAATAATAACCCACCTCATGCACAATGCGCCTGTGCACCCCCAAATATCACCATGTCTTCAAGGCTTCTTTACAAGTCAGTGGGTCGAGTAAGTGGCTTTCTTTTTTTGCTGATTATACAGTTTCACAGCATTCTACCAAACCCCCAACTGCCTCTGTGTGTACAGTAGTTAAGTCAATAAAAACATGCATAAAGTTTGAAATGCAACAGTCTCACCCTTTCCCCAGTGCACGTCATTCACTTACAATAGTAGTGTGTGTAATCCATGTAAATTGTATATAATTATAAAGGATGAGATTTGCATTTTGGACATAAAATATGTACTTGTCGAGCCTAATATGATCTTCTTTCAACTGACAGGTGACCGTGGAAACCCACTAAATAGGTTCATATTGTCTTCTTTTTTGCGACTGTTTTCCTTTAATTCAACCAGTTGATCCACCCAGCTCGTCACAAATTGATTGATTGATTGATTGATTGATTAATTCATCATTTAAAATAACATTGTATAAAGATTACGACATACATTTAAACACAATGGGATGACACACGAAAGTGTGCACACTTATTTCCATTGTGGTCCCTAAAAGAGATCACATCTGGTCTCATACCTGAAAGCTTCTGAACTGAATTTTGGTACTTAACCACTGAGCTATACATACTCGAAATCACAAAGCTGACGCTTCTGAGGATAATTGCAGATGTCAGTCAAAACGTCAAATAAACATCTCCTTCTCATCCCTGTCTGAATAAAGGAAACAAACTAATCTTATAGGGCTGTGAGCAGGCTATTGGATTACCTGTATCCAGCGCTAATGCCAAAGGACAGCATGCCAAAAAAAATCATGTTTTTATGTGCCTCTACCTCATTCAGAAGTGCCTCCAGCCCACAGTTTGTGAAATGCCATTAAATCCATTATTTTTGAGTGTGGATAAAGGAGAATCAAAGGTGCAGCGCTTGTATATATCTATTTGCATCTACTTGCATATTCACATGGAGGCATGTCAAGGAAGAAGTCCGGTATTTCCCCATGTGCGTTCAATTTCAAGCAGATTGGTATGTACAAAGGAAATGTCCTTGGATTCCTGTGTACGGACAGTTTCATACATCTGGATTTTTTTGTTTTTTCTTTTTTTGCTTACAGCTTTTTCTTGATTTAAATGTAAATCACCTTTCAGTAGGAAATCCATGCATGTTTTTGTACATGAGGCCCCAGGAGCTAAGGCAAGTACCATTGTCATTATTTTCTACAATCATTTTAGAAAAGACTTGCCTTACTGCTGGTGGGGGGACCCAGGCGCAGAGTCCACCAGCTAATGGGCTCTCCCCACCAGTCTCTGCTGCTAATGACTGTGATGTCACCTCGTTGACCGCCTGCTCTCCTCCCTCATCCAAGGTGGTCATGTTGAGGATGGGGCCTCAGGAGGACCATGCTCCACCTGCCAACCCAGAGGTCTGTAGACCTCTACCCAATGAGCCAGAAGTTGGGAGTTCTCCACCAGCTGTTTCAGAGGCCAGGGTGTCTCTACCTCCTGTTCCCAAGACTGGAGGCCTTTATCTGCTGTTTTTGAGGTCAGGGTGCCACTTTAGCCTGCCTCAAAACCAAAAGCCCCAGTATTGTTGCTTCCAGATTTAAATGCCCCAACATTATTGTCTCATGGACTAAAGGCTCCAGTATTTTTGTTTCAGGAACTTAAAACTCCTTTGTTACTGCAACCCGAGCTCAGCATCCCTGATCTTCCTTGCCTTGTACTCTGATGGTCTAAAGACTTCGGTAGGTCACTAGAACCTCCATGTACTCTGGCCAGGGGTCCTGTGGACTCTGGCAGGCCCCCTGACCCATTTTATTCTCCAGTCCAGTGGCCCTGGGACTATGAAGACTGTTTAAATGACAGTGGTAACAGCTCACTTCTTCTTGCCTGCAGTCTTCTTAGGTTTGGTTTTGGTTGGCTTCTTAGCAGCAGCTTTCTTGGTTGGCACCTCCTTCTCTTCAGGCTCTTTGCTGACTTCTTGGGGGTCTTCACCACCTTCTTGGCTGCTGGTTTCTTTCTTGCAGACTTCTTAAGGAGCTGGAGGCTTCTTGGCTGCTTTTGGCTTTCTTGCCATTGTGGGCTTCTTGGCTGCTGCTGGATTTTTGGAGGCATTTTTTTTTTTTTTTTTTTGGCAGGAGCTTTCTTTGCCGCCTTCTTGGGCTTAGCTTCAGATTTCATTGCCACTTTAAATGAGCTGGAAGCCCTGGTCACCTTCTTTTGATTCAACGTTCCCTTTTTGACCAGATACTTAATGGCGATATTGAGAGACTTCTTGATGGTGGCTAGTGATGACCCGTTCTTCTCACGAGAAGTTGCCACAGTTTTGACAATCAATTTTCTGATGCTGGGTCCACTGCTGTTCGACTTGAAGGTCTTTATCTTCGCTGATTTGACCAGAGTGGTAGCCTAGTTGTAGAGCATCTGCTCCACAGCAGGGAGATTGTAGGTTTAAGCCCTGGCCAGGTCAAACCAAAGACCACATGAAAATGAAATGTCCCGCTCTTTAGCTTGGTGCTCAGCATAACAGAATGGTGGAAGGGAAATGCTGTTTTTGGTGGCTGCTTTGCAAGGCAGCGGCCCCTCTTATTCTAGATGCGATTAACATTGTAGATAGGTGAAATGCAATTTCCTTCTGCTGTATGTAAATAAAAATATAATGTTTAAGCATCCCAAAGTGGTTAAACAAAAAGTTGGTAAAACTCAAATTAAACATGAAGCCTCTAAATTGAATGATTTGGCCTGTGTTCCTCCTCATAATTTAAAAATTAAATGTGGTTTGTTAAATATTAGGTCTCTGACTCCCACGTCTCTGTTAGTCCATGATCTATTAATTGATCATCAGATTGATTTAATATCCCTTACAGAGACTTGGTTAGGGCAAGAGGATTATGTTGGTTTAAATGAATCAACTCCCTCTGGTTATTTAAACTGTCAAATCCCAGAAGTTCTGGTCGTGGAGGAGGAGTAGCAACAATTTACCATTCCAAATTACTAGTTAATGTAAAGCAAAAAAAAAAAAAACATGTTATAATTCCTTTGAGGGCCTGGTCCTCAGTATTGGACACTTGCAAATTTAGGCAAAACCCAATTTTGTTTGCCATAGTTTATCATCCTCCATTAACCTACTCAGAATTTGTATCCGAATTTGCTGAATTCTTAGCTGATTTAGTGCTGAAATCAGATAATATAATAATTATAGTAGGGGACTTTAACATACATGTAGATGTAAATAGTGACTGCCTTAATGTGGCATTTAATTCAATATTAGACTTGATGGGGTTTTCTCAGAAAGTAGGAAATTCTACTCATTATCTCCACCATATGTTGGACCTTGTTCTGACATATGGCATAGAAATAGAAAATCTGGTAGTGCCTCCTCATAACCCTGTACTGTCAGATCATTGTCTATTAACCTTTGATTTTACTATTTCTGACTATTTGGTTCCTAAAGAAAAAATATTACTACAGTAGATGTCTCTCAGATGATGCTGTTACCAATTTTATGCAGATTGTTTCCTCTATGCCATGTGTCAACACAACGGAAATAAGCTATAGACAGCTCGCTCCTTCCATAATTGATAGCATGGTAGATAGTGTTAAAGCTTCTCTGCATCAGACTCTAGACTTGGTGGCCCCCTTAAAAAAGAAAAAGTCTAATCAGAGATTTCTAACTCATTGGTTCAACACAGAAACTCGTAGCTTAAAACAGAAGACTCGTCAATTAGAAAGAAAATGGCGCTCCACTAATTTAGATGAAATCTATTTAGCTTGGAGAAATCATCTTTTAATTTATAAAACATCTCTTAGAAAAGCTAGAATGAGTTATTATTCTGCATTAATAGAAGAGAACAAGAATAATCTCAGGTTTCTTTTCAGTACTGTAGCCAGGTTGAAAAAGAGTCAGACTGTCAATCCTAGCATTCCCTTAGAGCTTACTAGTAAGGACTTAATGAACTTTTTCAATAATAAAATTTCATCCATCGGAGATAAAATCAATCAGATTCTTGCCACCATTAACTTAAATACAGTATCTACTACAACTCCTTCAATTGATGTCTGTCTTGATGAGTTTACTCCAATCGACCTTTGTGAGTTAGACAAAATAGTTTCCTCATCCAAACCTTTAACTTGTCTTTTAGACCCTATTCCTACCAGGTTACTTAAAGAAGTCTTCCCACTTATTGGTAGCTTTATTCTTCATATAATCAATTCTTCATTAACTTCAGTCCATGTACCACAGGCTTTTAAAATGGCTGTAATTAAACCCTTACTCAAAAAGCCAACGCTAGATCCAGGAGCTTTAGCTAACTATAGACCAATCTCTAATCTCCCTTTCATTTCAAAAATCTTAGAAAGAGTTGTTGCTGTGCAATTATTTGACCACCTGAAGGGAAATTGTTTACTTCGAAGAGTTTCAATCTGGGTTTAGAATCCATCATAGTGCTGAAACAGCCTTAGCAAAGGTCACTAACGACCTCCTCATCGCATCTGATAATGGACTGGTTTCTGTACTTGCCGTTTTAGACCTTAGTGCAGCTTTTGATACTATCGATCATAATAATCTACTTGATAGATTAGAACACTATGTTGGACTTAACGGAACTTTGTTGCAGTGGAATAGATCTTATTTATCTGATAGGTTCCAGTTTGTTCATGTCAATAATGAGTTTTCTCTCAACCCAAAGCTCAGTCATGAAGTTCCACAGGGATCTATGCTAGGCCCTACTCTTTTTAGTTTATATATGCTTCCGTTAGGCAACATTATTAGAAAGCACTGTATACATTTTCATTGTTATGCAGATGACACACAATTATACCTGTCAATGAAGCCAGATGATAGTCATCAATTAGCCAAGTTGGAAGCCTGTCTTAAGGAAATCAAAGCTTGGATGACTTGTAATTTCCTGCTATTAAATTCAGATAAGACTGAAGTCATCCTTGTTGGTCCAAAAAATCTTAGAAATACCTTTCCAAATCAAACTCTTAGTTTGGATGTGGTTACTCTTTCTCTTAATAGTACTGTGATGAACCTTGGAGTTATTTTCATCAAGATCTATTTTTCAATTCACATATTAAATTTGTTTCTAAGACTGCCTTCTATCATTTGCATAATATTGCCAAGATTAGGAGCATCTTGTCTCAAATTGATGCTGAGAAACTGATCCACGCTTTTGTTAGCTCGAGATTAGATTATTGTAATTCTTTATTATCAGGTTGTCCTAAAACATCTTTAAAGCATGGTTGTCCGTTAAGGACAATCTGCTGCGCGCAGGGGTGGACCAGCACCTGTCATCATGGATCCTGGACTACCTCACGAACCGGCCTCAGTTTGTGAGAACCCGGGACTGTGTGTCCGACACGATCATCGGTAGCACGGGGGCCGCCCAGGGAACGGTGCTGGCTCCCTTCCTGTTCACTCTTTATACTGCAGACTTCTCACACAACACAACACACTGCCATCTACAGAAGTTCTCTGATGACTCTGCGATCGTTGGCCTCATCTCCAATGGAGATGAAGCTGAGTACAGAGGGCTTATCCAGGACTTCGTGGACTGGTGCCATTGGAACTGCCTCCAGATCAACGAGAGGAAAACTAAGGAGCTGGTGGTGGACTGCCGCAGGCATGGGCAACCCCTCACAGCACCAGTAAATATACAGGGAACAGACATCGAGATGGTGACATCCTATAAGTACCTGGGTGTTCATCTGAACAATAAACTAGACTGGTCACACAATACTGACGCACTCTACAAGGGACAGCGCAGGCTGTTCCTGCTGAGGAGACTCAGGTCTTTTGGTGTACAAGGGGCGCTGCTGAAGACATTCTATGACACAGTGGTGGCATCAGCCATCACTTTTGGAGTGGTCTGCTGGGGCAGTGGCATTACTGCAGCCGATAGGAAGAGACTGAACAAACTGATCAAGAAAGCTAGCTCTGTCCTGGGGCAGCGCCTTGATCTGGTGGAGGAGATAGGAGAGAGAAGGACGGTGGCTAAACTGTCATCTCTGCTGGAGTCCGAGTTCCACCCTATGCAGGACATACTGAATGCACTGAGGAGCTCATTTAGCAGCAGACTACATCATCCCAGGTGTACAACCGAGAGGTTTCGCAGGTCCTTCCTACCAATGGCTGTCAGACTGTACAACCTAAGCAGGGCTGCTCGCAGAGGTAGCAAAAAGACGTAACAAACTAATAGTTTTTTTGAATGCAAAAGACTTTCACAATGGTCCCCTCCGGCATACAACTAGGAAAATACCGGTCGCTATGGAGGGTGAGAATATGTATGGGCACATAATCATACCATGTAGGATAACTAAGTCGACGGTTATGCTGTTTCATCCCATCTAGCAACAATGCTCTGCACTGTGTTTGTTTATATATTTACATATTTATTCCATCTAGCTACAATGCTCCGCACTGGGTGTGTTTATATTTATATATCTATATATTTATTCAATCTAGCTACAATGCTCCACACTGTGTGTTTATATATCTACATATTATTCCATCTAGCTACATTGCTCCGCACTGTGTGTGTTTATATATTTACATATTTATTCCACCTAGCTGCAATGCTCCGTATTGTGGGTGTTTATATATCTACAGTACATATTTATTCCATCTAGCTACAATGCTCCGCACTGTGTTTATATATTCATATATTTATTCCATCCAGCTACAATGCTCTGCACTGTGTCTGTGTGTGTGTATATATATATTTTATAGTAATATGTACATATGTATATTAGCTGCTCTTGCTTGCTTGCTTTTTTTTCTTGCCTTCTGATTGTTGCTCTGAGTGTTGCTATCCCTGTACTGTTGCAATCCTGGAATTTCCCCGTTGTGGGACTAAGAAAGGCTTATCTTATCTTATCTTATCTTAAAAAATCTTCAGCTGATCCAAAATGCTGCAGCAAGAGTTTTAACAGGTACTCGAAAGAGAGATTATATCTCTCCGGTTCTGGCCTCCCTTCATTGGCTTCCCATAGAGTTTAGAATTAAGCTTAAAATCCTTCTTCTTACTTACAAAGCTCTAAACAATCAGGCTCCTTTTTATTTAAAAGATCTGATACTACCTTATTATCCTAACAGAGCACTACGCTCCCAAAATGCTGGATTACTTGTAATACCTAGAATCTCCAAAAGTACAATGGGAGGCAGAGCCCTCAGTTATCAAGCTCGTCTCCTGTGGAACCAGCTGCCAATCTGGATTCGGGAGTCAGACTCGATCACTGTTTTTAAGAATAGGGTTAAAACCTTCCTTTTTGATATAGCCTACAATTAGGGAGGGCTCATGTGTTTCTGAACCCTCCCTTAGTTATGCTGCTAATAGGTTTAGTCAGCCGGGGGACCTCCAATAATACACTGGGCTTCACTCCTTTCTTCACTCTCAGTGAAGAAAGGGGGCAATGGATCAGCGTTCTCGTCGCGCCCTCCGCCAGTACCCGGGCTCGCCTGGGGAAGCTAATGATCCTACCAGCAGACTGAATTCGAAGAGACGACGCCTCTGTGCCAAGTCAAAGAAGAATCCTAGTCACAGTCCTAAAGCCGAAAGCAAACAGCCTCAAGAGCACTTTGTGGTAGGATCTGCCCTTCACATATTACAACTAAATGTTGAAGGCCTATCTGCAGCCAAGCGAAGCCTTATCGAAGTCCTCGCCTTCAAACATTCGATTGATGTAATCTGCCTCCAAGAGACTCATATTGGCACAGAGGAAGCTGGCCGCTTCACCATCAAAGGCTTTGACCTCCTGTGCTATGTTCTACATGCTAAACATGGACGTGCCACCTATGTGCGTTCTGACATAGTTGAAGCAAATCACCTGATAACAACACATTTCTCAGACACCATAATCATTGGTGGCTTCCATATTGTCAATGTGTACAAGCCCCCTAATGCCAACTGGGATCTGCAGGTCTTACCCACCCTACCCCACCCTGCCATCTATGTGGGGGACTTTAACAGCCATCACCCTGACTGGGGGTACCCAGCAGTGGACAGTGATGGGGAGGCACTTTCAGACTGGGCATCCAGAAATGACCTCACTTTGATATACGACCCCAAACAAAGAGGAACCTTCCACTCTGCTAGGTGGAAGAAGGACTATTCTCCTGACCTGTGTTGGGTCAGCTCTTCGAATGGGGAGCCATATCCTACACAGATCCTCATTCTTGATGATTTTCCACACAGCCAACACCGGCCCCTGCTTGTACACATTGGCCTACAGCTTCCAGTCATATACAGCCAAAGGAAGATGCGCTGGAACTTCCGCAAAGCCAACTGGAAGAAATTCAGTGAAACTCTGGACCGGAGCATTGTTACCATCCCACTCCACACCATCACTGTAGATGAAGCATACAACCGCTTCTGCAGCGCAATCTTCAAGGCTGCCCATACTGCAATCCCACGAGGCTACCGACCCCTCTATGTCCCATGTTTGGACGGAGAAAGTGCTGCCCTCCTACAATCCTATCAAACATCAGGGGACCCAGAGATAGCAGACCATCTCATTGAATCGCTAAATACAGCCCGGCGAAAGAAATGGGAGGAGACAGTTGCTGACCGGAGCTTTACCCACTCTAGCAGGAAATGTTGGAGCCTCATCCGTCACCTAGGAGCTGCACAGAAGCCCCCTAGCCAAAGCCGAGCATCCGTCACACCCAACCAAGTTGCATCCCACCTACTGACTATCGCCAAAGCACCCCAAGACAAAGACACCAGAAGAGCAGTTACAACTGAGCTAAAAAAACACCAAAAAATGCCTGTAGAGGAAACGAACCCTGAACCCTTCGAGGCTGCTGAACTGGAGAAAGTCCTACAGGGCCTGAAATGTGGAAAAGCAGCAGGATACGATAACATCTTCCCAGAATTCATGAAAAATCTTGGCCTCCGAGCCTTAACCTGGTTGACACAATTCTACACAAGGATCACACAAACAAACTCGATCCCAAAGAAATGGCGGACAGCAAAGGTCATTGCCATTCCAAAACCTGGCAAAGACCACAAACTACCAGCAAGCTACCGCCCAATCTCCCTACTCAGCGTTCCTTACAAAATCATGGAGCGCCTAATACTGCAACGCATTTCCCCAGAAATAGAGGATATTCTAAGTGTGGATCAAGCAGGTTTCCGCAAGGACCGCAGTACAGGAGAACAAGTACTGGCCCTAACCACCTTCATCGAAAATGGCTTCGAGAGCAGACTGAAGACAGGGGCTGTGTTTCTCGATCTTACAGCCGCCTATGATACGGTCTGGCACAAAGGCCTCCTCCTGAAACTTATAAAGGCGATCCCTGCTTGGGCAACAGCAATTATAAAAACCCTGCTGACCAACCGAAGGTTCAGAGTCCACCTCAGTCAGAACACAAGTGCATGGAGAATGCAGAAAAACGGACTCCCACAAGGCTCAGTTCTAGCTCCAACTCTGTTCAACCTCTACATAAACAACCTGCCTACTACAAAATCCCGCAAATTCATCTATGCAGACGACATCTGTTTGGCATTCCAAGCACCAGACTTTGAACCACTGGAACGGGTGCTCACGGAAGATCTTGCCAAACTGGACCAGTTCTGCAAAATCTGGCGCCTAAAACCAAGCCCAGCAAAAACCGTCTCCAGTGTATTCCATCTCCACAATGCAAAAGCTGCCAGAGAACTAAACATCCACCTGAGCGGACTCAAGCTTAAGCATGCCCCAAATCCAACTTATCTTGGAGTGACCCTTGATAGGACCTTATCCTTCAAGGAACATCTAAAGGGGACGGCTGCTAAGGTGAAGGTACGAAACAACCTGCTCTGCAAGCTCGCTGGTGCAAAATGGGGGGCGGCAGTCTCCACCCTGCGCACCTCAGCACTGGCCCTTTCATACTCTGTAGCAGAATATTGTGCCCCTGTCTGGTCCAGGTCATCTTACACACACCATGTAGACACCCAGCTCAACTCAACCATGAGAACTATAACTGGAACAATCCGCTCAACACCACTCCCCTGGCTCTCTGTACTGTCAAACATAGCCCCTCCACACATCCGGCGAGCAGCATTAACTCAAAGGATGCTCCAAAAAGTTAAAGATTTTCCTCACTTGCCAATCCATGCAGATATCTACACCCCACCCACTGCCCGACTTTCATCCAGACGGCCGATTTGGAAAAACCCTCCCTCAGCTGACTTTAGCAACCAGACAGCTTGGCAAGAGGAATGGGAGACCAAGGAGGTCCCAAACAAACAACTGGTGATAAACCCCAACCAACAGGTCCCGGGCACCAACCTCCCAAGGAGACAGTGGTCTACACTCAATCGCTTCAGGACTGGACATGGCCCCTGCTTGGCCAGCCTTCACAGATGGGGCAGTAGCCCTAGCCCACTGTGCGCATGTGGAGAGGAGCAAACAATGGAACACATCATAGAGGTTTGCCCGCTCCAAAGACTGGAAGGAGGATTACACACCCTCCATACAGCAAACCAGGAGGCAACTGCTTGGCTTAAGGACTTTGCATTCGCTAAATAAATAAATAACTCTCAGTGAAATATTTTTGCTGGTCATTAACATCTGTTTGTTCTCTCCCATAGATTGAGTCCCCATCGTGCTGTTTGCTCTCTACATGTCTGTTCTTTTCATCTTCTCTATCCCCTCATCCCCCAGCCAGTCGCAGCAGATGACTGCCCCTCCCTGAGCCTGGTTCTGCTGGAGGTTTCTTCCTGTTAAAAGGGAGTTTTTCCTCTCCACCGTCACCAAGTGCTTGCTCACAGGGGATCGCCTGATTGCTGGAGTCTTTCTGCAACTGTGGGGGTCCCCCCTACAGTTGAAAGTGCTATGACATGACTGTTGTTGTGAAATGGCGCTATATAAATAAAGTTGAATTGAATTGAATTGATTTGAATTGAATTATGGCTGTATGGATTGAATTTTATTCCTGCCTTTTTTTTTTGTTCAAAATAAATGGCATCAATCAATCAGTCAATTAATCAATCAATCAAAATGACAATAAAGTTGGCTTCTTCTTCTTCTTTTCTTCTTCTTCACCTGAACTGCCTTGCCCTTTGGTCTGGTTCCCTGGGACCTCAGTAGGCTACCCGACCCGACTTGTTTTTGGTTTTGGGCTTGGGACTTTGATTCTGCCCCACGAACTGTGTTTTCTGTTTTTGAGTTTGTGGGGAGGAGAAAGAGGTGAGCCCACTGGAGGATGGACCCATGTAACTCCTTCAGGCTGAGCCCGGCCTTGTCCCATAGGCAGAAACCTGGTCACCAGATGCTTGGCATCCAGCCCTTCTCCTGGGTTTTTCTCCATGGTTGGGCCCTGGTAACCCCATACCAGGCAGGGTACACAAAGTCTTTGGTCGTTCACTCATCATGAGAGTCTTTTGGATCGCTCTTAGTCTGGCCATTCACCCAGGACCGGTTTGTCTTGGGAAACCCTACCAGAGGCTAATTGCCCTGGACAACATAGCTCCAGGGATCACTAGTATGCACAAACCCACCACCACCATAAGGTGACGATGTGGTTATTGTGAAATATACACACTCCTGAAATGTCTGACAAAAAAAAGAAACTGTAAATTAACCCTTTGACATCCTTCTATTTATGGACATAAAAAACACCATCACTGTCTATGTGGCAGTGCTGCGCCTGTCATGATGTGTCATGTGATGTCATACCCCCCCCACCCCCGTACTAAGTATTCCACCTCACAATGTGGCAGACACGTATAACTTACACAGTTATAGATAGATATTTACCAACTATGATTCTAAAAAAGAGGGTGGGTGAAGCTGGTTGATTTGCACCTGCCATCGACCCCCAGCACCATTTGACTGGACAGAACAGTTGCGCCAGTTCCCGGTCATCATAAGATAAATTGCGGTGGAATAAAAGCAAAATTGAGGTGGAATATTTGTAACTGTTTCTGGATGTGGGAGAGAAAGTGAAAATGACCAAGAGAAGACAAAATAATGACCAGGATGGATGAAAATGGACAAAGCGCGCCACCTCGCCAGCGGTAAGTCTGACAAATTTCTTTGTTTGTTTACATTGTTTCTGATTTTCTTGTTCATATACTTTAAATATAAGATCACAAAATGCCCAAAACACCAAACAGTGACAAAAACAAAACCATCATTTGTGTAAATATGTCCAAAGTCCGCTTTGGACTGAAAGATATGTAATTTGATATTGTTCTAGGGTCACATTGCACATCCACCTGATCACAGCGTTGTTGCATCTGACAGTTCTGATGAGATCAGCAGTAGTGACAGCCCAGGTCTCACTACCATAAACAAGAATACTGTGGATGCATGCCTTATACGCAGGTGGACAAAATTGTTGGTACCCCTCTGTTAATGAAAGAAAAACCCACAATGGTCACAGAAATAACTTGAATCTGACAAAAGTGGTAATAAATAAACATTCTATGAAAATTAACCAATTAAAATCAGACAATGCTTTTGAATTGTGGTTCAAACAGAATTACTTTAAAAAACAAACTCATGAAACAGGCCTGGACAAAAATAATGGTACCCCTAGAAAAGATTGAAAATAATGTGACCATAGGGACATGTTCAACCAAGATTTGTCCTCTAATTAACATCACAGGTGTCTACAAACTTGTAATCAGTCAGTTGGCCTATTTAAAGGGTGACAAGTAGTCACTGTGCTGTTTGGTGACATGGTGTGTACCACACTAAACATGGATCAGAGGAAGCAAAGGAGAGAGTTGTCTCAGGAGATTAGAAAGAAAATTATAAACAAGCATGTTAAAGGTAAAGGCTATAAGACCATCTCCAAGCAGCTTGATGTTCCTGTGACTACAGTTGCACATATTATTCAGAAATTTAAGATCCATGGGACTGCAGCCAACCTCCCTGGACGTGACCGCAGGAGGAGATGGATAATACGAATGGTAACAAAAGAGCCCAGAACAACCTCTAAACACATTCATGGTGTGCTTAGATCAAGGTACATCAGTGTCAGATTGCACCATCCGTCATTGTTTGAGCCAAATTGGACTTTGTGGGAGACGACCAAGGAGGACACCACTGTTGAAAACAAATCATAAAAAAGCCAGACTGGAATTTGCCAAACTGCATGTTAACAAGCTACAAAGCTTCTGGGAGAATGTCCTATGGACAGACGAGACAAAACTGGAACTTTTTGGCGAGGCACATCAGCTCTATGTTCACAGACGCAAAAATGAAGCATAACAAGAAAATAACACTGTCCCTACTGTAAAACATGGAGGAGGTTCTGTTATGTTCTGGGGCTGCTTTGCTGCATCTGGCACAGGGTGTCTTGAATCTGTGCAGGGTACAATGAAATCTCAAGACTATCAAGGTATTCTAGAGAGAAATGTGCTGCCCAGTGTCAGACAGCTTGGTCTCAGTCGCAGGTCATGGGTCTTGCAACAGGATAATGACCCAAAACACACAGCTAAAAACACCCAAGAATGGCTAAGAGCGAAACATTGGACTATTCTAAAGTGGCCTTCTATGAGCCCTGATCTATATCCTATTGAACATCTGTGGAAGAGCTGAAACATGCCATCTGGAGAAGGCACCCTTCAAACCTGAGACAACTGGAGCAGTTTGCTCATGAGCAGTGGGCCGAAATACCTGCTGAGAGGTGCAGAAGTCTCATTGACAGTTACAGAAATCATTTGATTGCAGTGATGGCCTCAAAAGGTTGTGCAAATAAATATTAAGTAAAGGGTACCATCATTTTGTCCAGGCCTGTTTCATGAGTTTGTTTTTTAAAATAATTCTGTTGAACCACAATTCAAAAGCATTGTCTGATTTTCATTGGTTAATTTTCATAGACTTTTTATTTATTACCACTTTTGTCAGATTCAAGTTATTTCTGTGACCATTGTGGGTTTTTCTTTCATTAACAGAGGGGTACCAACAATTTTGTCCATGTGTGTACATGGACCCTCTGCATATTAAAGAAATACCACAGTTTGTAAGTATAGGCAGTAGTTCATGCAAAGCTTTCCATGTGCAGCAGATCCTGGCAGTGATTGCATTTTGGCAACCTTCGCTCCGCCCACAACTATCTCCGAGACAGCAGAATGTACTGACCGCTTCAAGGTGTATCTCATTGGTTGTCAACTTCTCCAGCACTTTCATTGGTTTGGGAACAATCAGACCAAGACATATGGGAGAGCAGATGTTTTCTTGATCCACTATGTGTATGTATGCCTGTTAACAAAAATATTGATATCTATCTCTTCATTTGTAATAAGATAAGATAAGCCTTTATTAGTCCCACGATGGGGAAATTCCAGGATTGCAACAGCACAGGGATAGCAACACTCAGAGCAATAATTAAGAAGATACGAAAAATATAAATAAGAGCAGTGGATATACGTACATACGTACACACACACACACACACACACACACACACACACACATATATATTTATTTTTTTTTGTTACTTATTTGTACCCGTAGGTAGACTTGGTTTGCAGTCTGGTGACAAGCCACCGGCTGCTGGTCGCTGCGTGCGCGAGCGCCCTAAACCTACATGTTTTTTTTTTTTTTTTTTTGGTGTGCGGGAGGAAACCGGAGAAATCCCGGAGTAAACCCGCGCAACACGGGGAGAACATGCAAACTCCACACAGCTCACTGTTGGTCGGGGGCTGGGATCGAATATATATATATATATATATATATATATATATATATATACAAAGTGCAGAGCATTGTAGTAAGATGGAATAAACAGCATAACCGTCTACTTAGCTATCCTACATAGTATGAATATGTACCCATACATATTGTCACCCTCCGTAGCAACTGATATTGTCCTAGTCGTATAATAACTAGTACATACCCGTGCATACCCATCCATGCCCGTAGAAACCAAGCATAAGTAAGTATTTCTGCATGGCCGTTGCAGAAGGGTCTCCTCCTGTCTGAGACGGCTGTGTTGTTCACAGTCATGGCTGAGGCATACTGCATGAACCTGAGGTGTTTCTTCACAGCATCTTTTCTGACGTGCAGCAGTTCTCGTCACTCTATTGCTCTCCATCTGGTGGGTCTTCTTGCTCTTCTTCTTCGTTCAGACCACTGGTTGAGGGATAGTTGCGTTGTATTTCCAGTTCATGGACAGGATCATGAAAATAGATCTGAGCAAAAAGTGGCTTTTGACCCTATTCAGGAAGACCCGTGCATGTCCGTCAAAACCAAGAAACCACAGTACCCGAAGAAAATCAGCGCTTTGCTTGGCATTTTACACATTTGTAGTGTAGACTGCCATTCTTCATGGGTACTGCTTTGAATGGGTGTGGTTTAAAGGGGTGTGTCCTATTCTTAATCGGGTGACAGACTGACACACTGACAGAGATTTCTTGAATTTATAGATTGCTTTCTGCCTTACTGAGTGAGATTTCCAGATATACTGCTTCGAATAGGTGTGGTTTAAAATAGTGTGTCCTATTTGGTCTCAGCTTCTCTGTGCCTTGCCTGGCATGCAACGTTACTTGCTTTGCGGGCATTTCGGGCATCAAGTGACTCAGCAGGTGCATGGCACACTGCCACACATTTCCTGTCTGTCTGTGCATCCCTTGTCTGTCGTACCTTATGCTGGTGAAGGGTCTCCTCCTGTTTCAGCCGGGTGTGTTGTCCACAGTAATGCCTGTGACATACTGCTCAAACTTCAGGTGTTTCATCTTCACAGCATCTTTTCTGACGTGCAACACAAGTCATGCCTGGAAGGTACTGCTCAAACCTCAGCTGTGTCATCTTCACGGGATCATTCCTGACATGCTCGAACCTCAGGTGTTTCATCTTCACCGCATCTTTTCTGATGTGCAACACAGTCACGCCTGGGAGGTAATGCTTGAACCTCAGCTTTGTCATCACGGAATCTTTCCTGACGTGCAGCAGTTCTCCTCACTCTGTTACTCTCTATTTATGTAGCGCCTGGTTGATCTATATCATAGGACAGCCTATGATGTCCTATGATGATCCTACGATCTCAGGCTACATAGAACTCGCAATGCCGTCATATAGGCAATAGGACTGGTTACCTATGATGTAGTGTCCTATGATGCCTGCCTCTGATGTCTGCATGATGTCCTATGATGCTCCTATGATCTCAGGTTACATAGGACTCGTGGGGCCGTCATCTAGGTGATGCCATCATATAGGCAATAAGACTGGCTACCTATGATGTAGTGTCCTATGATGCCTGCCTTGATATCTTTATGATGTGGTCCTTAGGTGTGAAAAAAATATCCATCTTTGGATTGTGTCCTCAGCGGCGTCACCCAACCTCCCTCTATATGCAGAATTTACACCTTTTGAAATCCAATGTCATCGATGTTGTCCTAAAGCATCTGAAGACTGAAACAGAAGCACTTGCACTGGTGTGTAAGACAATCTGAAAGCATCAGAAAGGTTATGCAATTCCATCAATCCAAGCTATAGAATCACTTTCTTGGCCATCAGTGAAGATGGGACACTCTAGCTGGGCAAACATATCATATTTAATCAGCATGAAATTTTCAGTCACACACCTTGAAACATAAACTGTCAAGTAAAGACAAGAGACTGGTGTGCATATTCTTTAAAAATATACAACATTCAACTAATATATACCTTCAAACATTGAACAGAACTTCAGAAACATGCTGATAGCATTTGAAATGCTATCAGCATGTGATGGCGTAGTGATGGGTAGATGTGGCGTCATGATGCGTTTCGACACATTGCAAAACTGTATTGATACTGTGTTGATACTGTGTCACTGAATACTGACACCTGCTGGACCTTAAAAATCCCTACAGGCAACCTAGTTGACAGACTCAACTGACACTGATTTGATGACCTAGTATATACAATAATATACTGCTCCAAAAAATAAAGGGAACACTGTCCCTCAAACTGTCCACTTAGGAAGCAACACTGATTGACAATCAATTTCACATGCTGTTGTGTGATTTTGTTGACAGCACATTCAACTATGTAAAGAACAAAGTGTTTAATAAGAATTATTTCATTCATTCAAATCTAGGATGTTATTTAGTGTTCCCTTTATTTTTTTGAGCAGTATATAATTTATACTTATAATTTAATTATAATTTAATAATTATAATTAAATAATTTAATTATAATTTAATAATTATAATTAAATAATTTAATTATAATTTATAGACCTATATATTATTTCATCTCTTCATTTTAATTTCAAATATCATTGATATTTTTAGATACAGTCAATAAATAATGTGAACATGTATCATAACGTGAAAATCTAAGTGAACATGTTGTGAATGAGGATGCTTGTGGACTGGGATTTTTTTTTTTTTTTTACAAATTTTTATTCAAAAAAATTAGTTTTTCCAACGTTTTGAACTTCAGTCTGTTACGCTTTTTGGACACAACTTCTCCAGCTGTTGAAAAAACCCGCTCACACAGCACAGATGAGGCTGGAGTGCAGAGAAATTGTAATGCCAGCTGAAAGAGGTTGGGATAGATGGTCTTCTGGTTGTCCCAGTATCTCAAAGGATCCTGGGACCTGGCAATATTGCACTCTGCCAGGTATCTTTGCACCTCCTAGATGGCATCAGCTGTGGCACTTTTGGTCTGCCTGCCCACTTCTATGTCAAGAGGTTGCCAAAGGTTATCTAAAAAACAACAAATTGGCATTTTAGTACATGATTTCCAAACAACAACAAATAATGCTGAATAACATGCCTGAAGCGGGTGCAGACAGCTGCTGTGAAGACGGTCCCGGCTGGGGCTCATTTGTGCCTCCGATTACAGATGCACATTCTGACCGCAGTCTACTGATGGGCTCATAGCACTTGGAGGAACTGCTGAACCTGAGTGATTTAAATCTGGGGTCTAGAAGTGTGGCTAGGGTCAACACACTTAATGACTCCAGATTGGAAGCAGTGTCTGTGACTCGACGCGTCAGGTGTTCATGTAGGTGTATGGCTGTCTGTGTGTGCAAGGTTGAAGCATTACGCTCTAGTGTAAGATAGAGCATTTTCATCATCGGGATGACCTTTGACCCTGACACTCGCCTCTCTTCAGACAACTCCACTGTAGCTTGATGGAAAGGAGCAAGCACAAGAAGTGTTTCTCCTATGACGGTA
Organism: Pholidichthys leucotaenia; assembly: GCA_020510985.1. Classification (NCBI taxonomy): domain Eukaryota; kingdom Metazoa; phylum Chordata; class Actinopteri; order Cichliformes; family Pholidichthyidae; genus Pholidichthys; species Pholidichthys leucotaenia. The sequence continues at coordinate 492,333,239 of CM035837.1, forward strand.
TACTCATCAGCTGTAAGTGGAGTCAAATCTGTTTTTAGAGAGGCCAGAGATACTCACGCTGGTTCCCTCTCATCATGTAGCCTTGACAACGTTTCATATGTGCTGTTCCAGCGTGTTGGCACCTCATTGATAAGTTTCAGGGTTGATCGTCCCATCTGTTGCTGCACATATTTATTCCACCTAGCTGCAATGCTCCATACTGTGGGTGTTTATATATTTACATATTTATTCCATCTAGCTACAATGCTCTGCACTGTGTGTTCATATATTCATATATTTATTCCATCCAGCTACAATGCTCTGCACTGTGTGTCTGTGTGTGTGTGTGTGTGTGTATATATATATATTTTATAGTAATATGTACATATGTATATTAGCTGCTCTTGCTTGCTTGTTTTTTTTTTTTTTTTTTTTTTTCTTGCCTTCTGATTGTTGCTCTGAGTGTTGCTATCCCTGTGCTGTTGCAATCCTGGAATTTCCCAGTTGTGGGACTAATAAAGGCTTATCTTATCTTACTTGAGCAAGCTTCTCCTTGGCTGTAGTGCTTGATCTGAAGTATGTGACAATGTGCCGAGCTTTGTGTCTGATGGATGTAAGTGTGGGGATCTGATCACATGATTTACTAACTAATAAATTTAGACTATGTGCAATGCAAATTGAGTGCCGAATTTGGAGCTGTCGAGTGGATGCAATCATGTTTGGTGCTGCGTCGGTCACAAGACACTTTACTGTATTGGTTATGGCCCAGTCCTCCATCATGCCCCTTTTGACTTGGGCCAAATTGTCAGCAGTGTGACTTTGTGGAAAGTACTGCACTCCCAACACAGACGTACACAACTGCAAATTCTCATTAATGTAGTGACAGGCAAGAGCCAAGTAAGCCTCCATGTTCACAGATGTCCCCATGTCAGCTGTTATATTCACTGCCAAAGCTTGCTGTACTTCCTTTATCACTCGTTCCCCTTCCTCCTCGTACTTTTTGTTTGATGGTCTGAAAATTACACCAAGTCAAACCAAAAGCAAATCCATATATTTAAATTAAAGATTAAATAAATTGGATATATCAACTACTAGGGGCGCTGCTGAAGTCATTCTATGACACGGTGGTGGCATCAGCCATCACTTTTGGAGTGGTCTGCTGGGGCAGTGGCATTACTGCAGCCGATAGGAAGAGACTGAACAAACTGATTAAGAAAGCTAGCTCTGTCCTGGGGCAGCGCCTTGATCCGATGGAGGAGATAGGAGAGAGAAGGACGGTGGCTAAACTGTCATCTCTGCTGGAGTCCGAGTTCCACCCTATGCAGGACATACTGAATGCACTGAGGAGCTCATTTAGCAGCAGACTACATCATCCCAGGTGCACAACCGAGAGGTTTCGTAGGTCCTTCCTACCAACGGCTGTCAGACTGTACAACCTAAGCAGGGCTGCTCGCAGAGATAGCAAAAAGACGTAACAAACTAATAGTTTTTTGAATGCAAAAGATGCAATAGACTTACACAATGGTCCCCTCCGGCATACAACTAGGAACTTACCGGTCGCTATGGAGGGTGAGAATATGTATGGGCACATAATCATACCATGTAGGATAACTAAGTAGACGGTTATGCTGTTTCATTCCATCTAGCAACAATGCTCTGCACTGTGTGTGTTTATATATTTACATATTTATTCCATCTAGCTACAATGCTCAGCACTGGGTGTGTTTATATATTTATATATCTACATATTATTCCATCTAGCTACATTGCTCCGCACTGTGTGTGTTTATATACTTGCATATTTATTCCACCTAGCTGCAATGCTCCGTACTGTGGGTGTTTATATATTTACATATTTATTCCATCTAGCTACAATGCTCTGCACTGTGTGTTCATATATTCATATATTTATTCCATCCAGCTACAATGCTCTGCACTGTGTGTCTGTGTGTGTGTGTATATATATATATTTTATAGTAATACGTACATATGTATATTAGCTGCTCTTGCTTGCTTGTTTTTTTTTGTTTTTTTTTTCTTGCCTTCTGATTGTTGCTCTGAGTGTTGCTATCCCTGTGCTGTTGCAATCCTGGAATTTCCCCGTTGTGGGACTAATAAAGGCTTATCTTACTACTTTAGATAATTTACACACAAACCTTTCTGGTGGGCAAAACATATGAGGGCTGAAGGGCCTGAACCAGTTCCCTGAACCCTTCACTCTCCACAATGCTGAGGGGCTGGCAGTCCTTCAGGATGAAATTGAGCACAGCCTCATCCAGCATCTGCTTCCTGGAAGCTTGATGGTTAAAAATGAAGTAAAGAATAAATTAATAGGAATTAATTATCAATAAAGCAACTGTGAGTAAGTTGTAGAATGGCTGTATACCTGAGTCTATCCTGGGTGTATCTTGGACTTCATTGTCATGCCTGGCCCTATAATGCCTCAGCATTGAGGAGGCACTTTTGTTTACATATGAAAGTTCTGTCAAACAAATGTGACATTTAACCTGCAGAAAATAATATGAATAGTAAACTAAGAGTCACTTTGAAATGAATTTGAATTCAGATAGATCAAGTGGAAACTCTGAGAGGAACAGGATGAAACAACAAGGAAATTAATAACCTTCCTCTTGTGTTAGGGTCGGCACCGACCCGTTTTAGTTTTTAAATGCATAAAAGAATCACTTAAAATTGGTTTATTGCATCAAGTCTTTTTGACTTTGTCAGGAACCTTGAGTTCAACAAAATTAAACCAAAATTTTTTTTTTTCCACTACATTATAAAATGCTCTGATTGAAATTATGTCCTTTGTGGTGTTAGGGTCAGTTTCGACCCGGTTATAAAAATAAGATTAGAAAGCAATAATTAGAGCCAAAATTGAAATCATAAGTGCACTGTCAGCCTAACAAGGTAACCAAGAGATGACAAAAAAATTGGATGATAGGTTATTGTTTTTAGTGTATTTTAAAGCTGATTTAAGACACGGGTCGAAACCGACCCGTTAACACCGGGTTACAGAACGGTAACAGAAAGCTAACACAGGAGGAATGTTAAAACAAATACCTTATTTTCCAATATGAGATCAAAACGGTCCCACACGGCGGAAACCTTCTTTTAGCTTGAGGCTGCACGTACTCCATAATTCTTGAGGAATTTGCCGATGAACCGTTCACAACACATCAAAAGATTCTTTGGGCAGATGCATCCGGTTGACAAGATGCGCTTCCTTATAAACGCAGTTTGCCTCATCAGTGTCAGTTCGAAACAGTACCTATATTGGTCACGTGACTTTCTTAAAGGGATACGCACACCGACACGGGGTTTTGCTCTATGAGCTCGACGCATGCGCCGACGCATCGATGTTGCCGGACCCATCACTAGCATTTACCAATGGTTCCAAGGACCCTACAACTGGTCGTAGTGGAGCTGCGGTACAGATTCCTCAGTATAAAATAGCTATCAATGAAAGAACCAGCAATCACTTATCAGTATACACAGTTGAGCTAGTTGCCATTATATTAGCTCTACAGTGGTTGGAGATAAATTATAGGAATAATGCGGTCATTGCTTGCAGTCATTGCTTCAGATGGGCAGCTCTTAAGTGTGTTCAGTCACTGCAGTAGTTTAGGCAGGACCTAACTGTAGAAATCCACTCCTTAATTTGCAACCTCTACAGTAAAGGCCAGTCAGTAAGCTTTCTTTGGATTCCAGCCCATGTTGGAATAAAGGGTAATGAGGATGTGGACTTATTAGCAAAACAATCATTGACATTTGGGGCAGTGGATCTCGAGATCTCACTCAGTAAGGTAGAAGGCAAATCAATAATTAACAAGTGTACAGTGGGAAAGTGGCAAGAAAATTGGGACTCAATGAAAACAGGAAGATATCTTTATGACATTCAAAAGCGGGTGGTCTCTGGAATGTAAGCTGGCAGAAACAGGAAAGAGGAGATACTCATCACCCGATTAAGAAATGGACATACTACTTTGAACCAGACGCTACATAGAACAGGTAAACACCCAACTGGCAGCTGTGCACATTGTGGTTCTCCGGAAACATTTCAGCACTGACATGATTGCTTAACCCAGGAGACAGACGCTGACACGAGTGGAGTGATTTGACAATTATTTATTAACTCAGTGATGTGTGGTGAGTGTGTGAATGTGTGGGTGAGTGCGATGCTGTCAGACAGCTGGAGCTGAGCGGGTCTTGCTGCGACCTGGCAACCCTGGAACACACAAGCACAAGAGATTAATGCAGTTCATATGAACGGGGAACTGAGACTTGTGCTGCTTGCTTGCAGGTGCCGCTGCAAGACTCCTGTCTGCTCCGTGACTTGGCATGGCTTGGTGAGAGTGGCGCTTGGCGCTGTGAAGGTGAGGAGGAGATCCGAGGAGGAGGAGGTGACGTCCTGTTATCTGGGGAGACGAGTCTGCCACCAGGGAGGTCCACCTGTGCAGAGTGGAGAATACTTTGACAGGGTAAGATTTGCTGTTGCTTAAGTGACGTGGCTTGACGAGGAGGCTTGGTAATAGCTCTGACTTGAGGTCGTGTCCTTGATGTGATGCGTGGCGAAGACGACAGACGGCTCCTTGCATAGCAGTCAGAAACAACGGCTTTTAAAGCCTGCTGATTACTGGTGGCATGTGTATGCGCAGCTGGAGCTGATGACGGCCCAGCGGCCGCGATGACAAGCACGTTTTGTTGGAATGTCAGGGACACCAGGAACCAAGGAAACATCTGATTGCAGTAATGGAAAGGACCAACTTAAATTTTGGTTTGGAAAACATGTTAGGAACCTCAGTCAAAGAAATATATGTAGCTCTATTTAGATATTTAAGTGCAACGGGATTAATCAAAAGAATTTAGTTTTTTGTTTTGTTTTTTTTCCTGCCATTCTCTTTTCCACGCTCCAACCCAGTGGGAGGCAATGGTGCACCTGCGGGCTCGTTGCCAGCCTGCAATCAGATCTAGAAGAAGAAGAGTGATGTAAGTAGTGACGCGGGTGATGACAAAAAAATCTGGATGAATCCCGAATCTTGGTTAAAACATTACAAAGCTATAGGAAAATAAGGGATAAGGACCTGTACTCATATAAGATAAGCCTTTATTAGTCCCACAACGGGGAAATTCCAGGATTGCAACAGCACAGGGATAGCAACACTCAGAGCAACAATCAGAAGGCAAGAAAAAAAAAGCAAGCAAGCAACAGCAGCTAATATACATATGCACATATTACTATAAAAAAAAAAAAAAAAAATATATATATATATATATATATATATATATATATATACACATAGACACACAGTGTAGAGCATTGTAGCTGGATGGGATAAATATATGAGTATATAAACACACAGTACGGAGCATTGCAGCTAGATGGAATAAATATGTAAATATATAAACACACAGTGCGGAGCAATGTAGCTAGATGGAATAATATGTAGATACATAAACACACAGTGTGGAGCATTGTAGCTAGATGGAATGAATATATAGATATATAAATATAAACATAAACACACCCAGTGCGGAGCATTGTAGCTAGATGGAATAAATATGTAAATGTATAAACACACACAGTGCAGAGCATTGTTGCTAGATGGGATGAAACAGCACAACCGTCTACTTAGTTATCCTACATGGTATGATTATGTGCCCATACATATTCTCACCCTCCGTAGCTACCGGTATTTTCCTAGTTGTATGCCGGAGGGGACCATTGTGTAAGTCTATTGCATCTTTTGCATTCAAAAAACTATTAGGTTGTTACGTCTTTTTGCTATCTCTGCGAGCAGCCCTGCTTAGGTTGTACAGTCTGACAGCCGTTGGTAGGAAGGACCTGCGAAACCTCTTGGTTATGCACCTTGGATGATGTAGTCTGCTGCTAAATGAGCTCCTCAGTGCATTCAGTATGTCCTGCATAGGGTGGAACTCGGACTCCAGCAGAGATGACAGTTTAGCCACCGTCCTTCTCTCTCCTATCTCCTCTACCGGATCAAGGCGCTGCCCCAGGACGGAGCTAGCTTTCTTGATCAGTTTGTTCAGTCTCTTCCTATCGGCTGCTGTAATGCCACTGCCCCAGCAGACCACTCCAAAAGTGATGGCTGATGCCACCACCGTGTCATAGAATGTCTTCAGCAGCGCCCCTTGTACACCAAAACACCTGAGTCTCCTCAGTAGGAACAGCCTGCGCTGTCCCTTCTTGTAGAGTGCGTCAGTATTGTGTGACCAGTCTAGTTTATTGTTCAGATGAACACAAAGGTACTTGTAGGATGTCACCATCTCAATGTCTGTTCCCTGTATATTTACTGGTGCTGTGAGGGGTTGTCCTTGCCTGCGGCAGTCCACCACAAGCTCCTTAGTTTTCCTCGCGTTGATCTGGAGGCAGTTCCGATGGCACCAGTCCACAGAGTCCTGAATAAGCCCTCTGTACTCAGCTTCATCTCCATTGGAGATGAGGCCAATGATCGCAGAGTCATCTTCTGTAGATGGCAGTGTGTTGTGTTGTGTGAGAAGTCCGCAGTATAAAGAGTGAACAGGAAGGGAGCCAAAACCGTTCCTTGGGGGGCCCCCGTGCTACTGATGATCGTGTCGGACACACAGTCCCGGGTTCTCACAAACTGAGGCCGGTTCGTGAGGTAGTCCCGGATCCATGATGACTGGTGCTGGTCCACCCCTGCGCGCAGCAGCTTGTCCTTCAGGATGATCGGTTGGAGGGTGTTGAAAGCACTGGAGAAGTCAAAGAACATGATCCTCACCACATTCCCGGGCTTCTCCAGGTTGGACAGAGAATGGTGAAGGAGGAAGATCACCGCATCCTCCACCCCAGTGCCATGCTGGTAGGCGAACTGGAGTGGATCCATCGCTGGTTCCACCAGGGGGCGGAGGTGAGCAAGGAGCAGTCTCTCCAGGGTCTTCATCAAGTGGGACGTCAAGACCACCGGTCTGTAGCTGTTCAGGTCTTTGGGGTGGGAAGTTTTTGGTACAGGTACCACACAAGATGTTTTCCACAGCTGTGGTACCCTCCCCAGCTTCAGGCTCAGGTTGAAGATGTACATCACAATCCCACACAGCTGGTCTGCACAGGACTTGAGGAGCTTTGCGCTGATGCCGTCCGGTCCCGACGCCTTCGTCGCCTTGATCTTCCTCAGCTCCGTCCTCACCTGGGTCTTGGTCAGGATCAGGATGGGGGGCTGTGTGTTGGGAGTGGGGGGTGTTGGTGGAGTGGGGAGTGGGCAGCAGGACTTGATGTCTTTACAGGCAGCAGTGGTTGTTGTGCAGTCAGGGGGGAGGGCGGTTGGTCAAACCTATTGAAAAACAAATTCAGATTTTTCGCCCACTCCCTGCCCCCCGTGGCCTGGGGGGAGGTATTCTGGAGCCCAGAGATGGTTTTGAGGTTTCTCCAGACCCCGCTGATGTCGCTCTGTTGCAGCTTGTCGTCCATCTTCCTCCTGAAGCTGTCCTTGCCTTCTCTGATCTTTCTCCTCAGCTCCCTCTGTACGGACTTCAGCATCTCCCTGTTCCCCGACCTGAAGATCCTCTTCTTCTCTCTCAGAAGTGTTTTAATCTCAGGGTTGATCCAGGGTTTGTTGTTTGAGCAACACCGTATGGTCTTGGTGGGAACGGATTTGTCTGCACAGAAGCTGAGGTAGCCCGTGAAGGTGTGAATGAGGCCATCGATGTCCTCACCATGTGGATCGCCGAGCTGCTTCCAGGCGGTGGCTTCAAAACAGCCCTTTAGAGTGTCCATTGCCTCCTCAGACCATAACATCACTGTGCGCATGGCCGGGGGTTGTCTGTGCACTAGGGGTTTGTACACCCGCTGGAGATGAACCAAGTTGTGATCCGATCTCCCGAGTTGGGGGAGTTGTGATGAGATGTACGCCTCCTTAGTGTTTGCGTAGAATAAGTCCAGTGTTTTATTGTCTCTAGTGTGGCATGTGACATACTGGGTAAACGTGGGTAGAACGGGAGACAGTGAAACATGGTTGAAATCGCCTGAGATGAGGAGAAGAGCATCTGGGTGTTTTGTCTGCAGCCTGCTGGTTACTGAATGGATGACGTCACGTGCTGTCCCAGCGTTCGCCGTCGGATTTGCATAAACAACAATGCAGATCACGTGTGAGTGTTCTCTCGGGAGATACGTAGGCCGCATGCTAACAGCTAGCAACTCAATGTCTTTGCTGCAGTGACGTTGTTTAACAGTGTTATGTCCCGGTCTGCACCAGTTGTTGTTAACATACATTATCACTCCACCGCCCCTTGCTTTGCCACTGTCTGTTGTTCGGTCTGCCCGTATCATGTGGAAACCCTCCAGCTCAATGTTAGCATCTGCTGCTAGTTCAGTTAGCCACGTCTCAGTAAACAAAAGGAGAGAGCACTCCCGGTATGTTCTATCGTAACGGCAGATAGCCGCTAGCTCATCTACCTTTCCCAGTATAGAGCGTACATTCCCCATAATAACGGATGGGAAGGTGGGTCTGTACCTTATACTCCTTGTCCGCCGTCTAACACCAGCCCGACAACCATGTCGTTTTCGCCTTATTTCTCTCGGTACGTCGAGTTTTTTCGTCAGCACCGAGTGGCGATTAAGTGCAAGCAGCTGTTCCCTGCTGTACCGTCTCCTGCTGTAAACAGTGGCTCCGTCCGCCGGCTCGGGAGACATTTTGGGGCGATCTGTGTGTCCGTGATGTATAACGTGTGTAAAGAAAGAAAGAAAAAAACTCAGAATTGAGCCGCTGTTGCAAAAGGCAGCCGACTCGTGTGGCGCCGGAAGTTTTTTTTTTTTTTTTTATAGCGCCTTTTCTAGTCTCAAAGACCACTCAAAGTGCTCCACTAGTACTAACCCTCTATTCTAAGGGCCTATAGGAGATAGATATCTTGGGACCATTTAGAACAGCCAATTAACCTAACATACATGTCTTTCGATTGTGGGAGGAAACCAGAGCCCCCGAAGTAAACCCATGCAGCATGGGGAGAACATGCAAACTCCACACAGAAAGGTTCCTACCCCTGCAAACCTGGGGATTCGAACCTTGAACCTTCTAGCTGTTAGGCAACAGTGCTAATCACTGCACCACCGTGCTGCCCAAAATGTCACAAAGCAATAAGTTTAACGTCACAAAGCTATAAGGATTACGTCAGAAAGCAATGAGGAAGATATCACAAAGCTACGAGGAAATTGTCACAGAGCGAAAAGAGGAAAACATCACAAACCTACTGTATAAGGAATACATCTGAAAGCTATGAGGAAGACGTCACAAAGCTATGAGGAAGACGTCACAGAGCGAAAAGAGGAAAATGTCACAAAGCTATAAGGAATACATCTAGAAAGCTATGAGGAAGACGTCACAAAGCTATGAGGAAGACGTCACAGAGTGAAAAGAGCAAAATGTCACAAAGCTATGAGTATAACTAACAATAACTGTAAAATATCCCACCGCAGAACCACATTTGGACAAACAGCTTTCTCTATAAAGACGGACTTCAAAACATTTACTACAAAGGTTAAAAACTGGCTGAAAAATAAACACGAATGTACCCATGTATGAAATGATTGTCTGCAGGGTGAGAGTGAATGAAGGGAAGGAATGAATGTGTTTGTTTATAGTGAGTGACGAAGGGAGGGAGGCCTGAAATAGGCAAATGTGAACCAGGTTTGTTTATTCTGTTTTCATTTTGTTTGTTTTTTCCTTATCTTTCTCTCCTTTTACCTGTTTCTTCTTTCTAAAGCCCATCCAGGGACAAGAGTTGCAAATTAGCTAATAGCTATACACTCTTTGTGCAACATCAGATTTTTTTTTTTTGTCAATGTTTATTGCACTGTCCCTGTCAAATAAACTAAATAAAGAAGTCACCAAGCTATGAGGAAAAAGTCACAAAGCTATGAGGAAAACATAATCAAGTTAGTGACAGTAATGTACCTTTCAGTTGTTTGCTATCCGCCAGTAACCGAGAGAAGAAGAAGAATGCACCTTTGAGCTAGTTGCCAACCGCCAATCAAATCTAACAGAAGAAGAAGAAGAAGACGATATTTAACAAGAGCAGAAAGTTGTTTCCTGGACGACCTCAACAGAGCGTTGCTCTGCTAAGCTGTTCTGAGATGAAACAGAGGTGGGATGAGAGAAGTCTGTTTTCAATATAAACTATCAAATCAAATCAAAATCAAATCAAACTTTATTGTCATATTGCTGTACATACAACTGTAGTGCAGGCAAGATGAAATTGCGTTTCTCTCGGCATCCATATAAGAAGCAGCATGATTAAGACACACTCCCACATAGCTCCACCCCCCCATCCATTCACACATCCCTGAGACATACTTGGGGAAAAAGAATAACTAACTATTATATACAAAATGTCCATAGGTGCAGTAGTGTGTATGTGAGATTCCGGGTCAGCTGTTCAGCATCCTGACAGCTTGTGGGAGGAAGCTGTTGATCAGTCTGGTGGTTCTGCCTCTGATGCTCCGGAATCGTTTACCAGATGGAAGAAGTTCAAAGTGTTTATGCAGAGGGTGAGAACGGTCCTTGACAATGTTCAGTGCCCTGCTCCTACAACGGTTCTGAAAAAGTTCTTGGACAGAGGGGAGGGAGACTCCAATTACCCTCTCCGCCCCCTTGACTATCCTCTGCAGGGCTTTTTTGTCTGACATACTGCAGCTGGAGTACCATGTAGCAATGCAGTATGTCAGAACACTCTCCACCACACCTCTGTAGAAGGTCCTGAGGATGCAAATGGGGAGAGAGGCCTGTTTGAGTTTCCTCAAGAAGTGTAGTCTCTGCTGAGCCCGCTTCCTGATCTCCAAGGAATTCTTGCTCCAGGTCAGGTCCTGCGAGATCTGCACTCCGAGGAACTTGATGTTCTCTACTCTCTCCACTAAACGGCCGCCGATGCTGAGGGGGACGTGCTCAGGCTGTGACTGCCGGAAGTCGATAATCATCTCCTTCGTTTTGTCCACGTTGAGCACCAGATTGTTCTCCCTGCACCAGCCCTCCAGGTCTCTCACTTCTTCCCTGTACATTGATTCCCCATCCCTCTGAATAAGTCCCACCACCATGGTGTCATCTGCAAACTTAATAATCTGGTTCCCCTCGTGTTTGGATACACAGTCATGTGTTAGAAGTGTAAACAACAGTGGACTGAGTACACAGCCTTGAGGGGTTCCGGTACTCAGCGTGACAGAGTTGGAGATGTTGTTTCCAACCCGGACAGACTGAGGTCTCTCAGTCAGGAAATCCAGGATCCAGAGACATGTGGCGGTGTTCAGACCGAGAAGGAGTAATTTCTCTATCAGTCTCTGGGGAATAATGGTGTTGAATGCTGAACTGAAATCAATGTACAGGAGTCTGGCGTAGGTGTCTTTCTGGTCCAGGTGGGTGATGACAGAGTGTAGGGTGGTGACTATAGCATCCTCCGTGGAGCGGTTTGAATGATATGCAAACTGGAGCGGGTCGTGTGATGCAGGGAGGCAGGCTGTGATGTGTGGTTTGACAAGCCGTTCAAAACACTTCATCACAATTGGTGTAAGTGCAACAGGACGATAGTTATTCAAACAGGACACCACTGGTTTCTTTGCCACCGGTACAATGATAGAGGTCTTGAAGCATCTGGGAACAATGGCCTGACTCAGGGAGATATTATAAATGTCAGTCAGGACATCCGCCAACTCGCTCACGCAGTCTCGGAGCACACATCCCGGAATGTTGTCTGGACCTGCAGCTTTGCGTGGGTTGATTCTGGATAGGGTCCTCCGTGTGTCCGCTGTGTTAATGGTAAAAGCTGGTCTGACCGATGGTGGGAGTGGGCCGGCCCTCCCTCTGATTGTCGAGTTTGATGCTTCAAAACGTGCAAAGAAGTCGTTAAGCCTGTCTGGAACGAAGCGTCATCATCATCGACCCCCTTCCTAGACTTAAAGCCCGTCAGTGTCCGAACTCCCTGCCACATCTGCTTGGTGTTCCTAGTGTCACAGAGGTGTCCCTGGATTTTCTCCGCATAGGCGCGCTTTGCCGCCTTAATTCCCTTTGAAAGCGCAGACCTGGCTGAGCGGAGGGCAATCCTGTCCTTCGCTCTGAACGCTGCATCTCTGGCTTTAAGCAGCGAGCGCACCTCTGCAGTCATCCAGGGCTTATGATTACCCCGCATAGTGATGGTCTTCACTGTAGTGAAATCCTCTGTGCACTTCGCGATGTAGCTGGTGACCGAATCAGCATACTCCTACACATCTGTCCTGTCTTCCTGGGAGGCTGCTATTTTGAAGATCTTCCAGTATGTGTGCTGAAAACAGTCTTGCAGTGCAGAGGTTGCACTCTCTGGCAAAATCCTGATTTGTTTCACTGCTGGCCTGCTGCGCTTCAATAAAGGTTTGTAGGCAGGAACCAGCATCACGGACATGTGATCAGAACGGCCGAGATGGGGGCGGGGTATCGCTTTATATGCATCTGTGTTTGTGTACACTAAGTCCAACATATTCTCTCCTCTGGTCTTAAAGTCTACACATTGTTTAAACTTGGGGAGTAAATACCCGTGAATACCGGTCGAGCACATCTTATTACACTGTCACAAATACGGAAATGAAAGACCGATAATGGAAAATGAAGTTCGAGAGGTCGGTAGGGAATGGAATTTAACTGGAATTCTGGGAACAGACAGAGATGGAGAAGCAATAAGAGTCACAAGAAGGGCTCTTTTAATCTTTTTTAGATAAGATAACATAAGCCTTTATTAGTCCCACAATGGGGAAATTCCAGGATTGCAACAGCACAGGGATAGCAACACTCAGAGCAACAATCGGAAGGCAAGAGAAAAAACAAGAGCAGCGAGTATACATATGTACATATAAATATAAAAAAAAAAAAAAAAAAATATATATATATATAGAGAGAGAGAGACAGTGTGGAGCATTGTAGCTAGATGGGATAGATATATAAATATATAAACACAGTGCAGCTGGATGGAATAAATATGTAAACATATAAACACACAGTGCGGAGAATTGTAGCTAGATGGAATAATATGTAGATATATAAACACACACAGTGCGGAGCATTGTAGCTAGATGGAATAAATATATGAATATATAAACACACAGTTCAGAGCATTGTAGCTAAATGGAATAAATATGTAAATATATAAACACAGTGTGGAGCATTGTTGCTAGATGGAATAAATATGTAAATATATAAACACACACAGCGTGGAGCATTGTAGCTGGATGGAATGAAACAGCACAACCGTCTACTTAGTTATCCTACATGGTATGATTATGTACCCATACATATTCTCACCCTCCATAGCGACCAGTATTTTCCTAGTTGTATACCGGAGGGGACCACTGAGTAAGTCTATTGCGTCTTTTGCATTCAATACTATTAGGTTGTCACGTCTTTTTCTATCTCTGCGAGCAGCCCTGCTTAGGTTGTACAGTCTGACAGCCGTAGGTAGGAAGGACCTGCAAAACCTCTCGGTTGTGCACCTAGGATGATGTAGTCTGCTGCTAAATGAGCTCCTCAGTGCATTCAGTATGTCCTGCATAGGGTGGAACTCGGACTCCAGCAGAGATGACAGTTTAGCCACCATCCTTCTCTCTCCCATCTCCTCCACTGGGTCAAGGCGCTGCCCCAGGACAGAGCTAGCTTTCTTCATCAGTTTGTTCAGTCTCTTCCTATCGGCTGCTGTAATGCCACTGCCCCAGCAGACCACTCCAAAAGTGATGGCTGATGCCACCACCGTGTCATAGAATGTCTTCAGCAGCGCCCCTTGTACACCAAAACACCTGAGTCTCCTCAGTAGGAACAGTCTGCACTGTCCCTTCTTGTAGAGTGCGTCAGTATTGTGTGAGCAGTCTAGTTTATTGTTCAGATGAACACCCAGGTACTTATAGGATGTCACCATCTCAATGTCTGTTCCCTGTATATTTACTGATGCTGTGAGGGGTTGTCCTTGCCTGCGGCAGTCCACCACAAGCTCCTTAGTTTTTCTCGCGTTGATCTGGAGGCAGTTGCGATGGCACCAGTCCACAAAGTCCTGGATAAGCCCTCTGTACTCAGCTTCATCTCAGTTGGAGATGAGGCCAACGATCGCAGAGTCATCAGAGAACTTCTGTAGATGGCAGTGTGTTGTGTTGTGTGAGAAGTCCACAGTATAAAGGGTGAACAGGAAGGGAGCCAAAACCGTTCCCTGGGGGGCCCCCGTGCTACCGATGCTCGTGTCAGACACACAGTCCCGGGTTCTCACAAACTGAGGCCGGTTTGTGAGGTAGTCCAGGATCTATGATGACAGGTGCTGGTCTACCCCTGCGCACAGCAGCTTGTCCTTCAGGATCATCGGTTGGATGGTGTTGAAAGCACTGGAGAAGTCAAAGAACATGATCCTCACCACATTCCCGGGCTTCTCCAGGTGGGACAGAGAACGGTGAAGGAGGAAGATCACCGCATCCTCCACCCCAATGCCATGCTGGTAGACCCACTGGAGCGGATCCATCGCTGGTCCCACCAGGGGGCGGAGGTGAGCAAGGAGCAGTCTCTCCAGGGTCTTCATCATGTGGGACATCAAGGCCACTGGTCTGTAGCTGTTCAGATGTTTGGGGTGGGAAGTCTTTGGCACAGGTACCACACAAGATGTTTTCCACAGCTGTGGTACCCTCCCCAGCTTCAGGCTCAGATTGAAGATGTACTCCACAACCCCACACAGCTGGTCTGCACAGGACTTGAGGAGCTTTGCGCTGATGCTGTCCGGTCCCGACGCCTTCCTCGCCTTGATCTTCCTCAGCTCCGTCCTCACCTGGGTCTTAGTGAGGGTCAGGTTGGGGGGCTGTGTGTTGGGAGTGGGAGGGTGTTGGTGGAGTGGGGAGTGGGCAGCAGGACTTGATGTCTTCAGTGGCAGCAGTGGTTGTTGTGCAGTCAGGGGGGAGGGCGGTTGGTCAAACCTATTGAAAAACAGATTCAGATTGTTCGCCCACTCCCTGCCCCCCGTGGCCTGGGGGGAGGTATTCTGGAGCCCAGAGATGGTTTTGAGGTTTCTCCAGACCCCGCTGATGCCGCTCTGTTGCAGCTTGTCGTCCATCTTCTTCCTGAAGCTGTCCTTGCCTTCTCTGATCTTTCTCCTCAGCTCCCTCTGTACGGACTTCAGCATCTCCCTGTTCCCCGACCTGAAGATCCTCTTCTTCTCTCTCAGAAGTGTTTTTATCTCAGGGTTGATCCAGGGTTTGTTGTTTGAGCAACACTGTATGGTCTTGGTGGGAACGGTGTTGTCCACACAGAAGCTGATGTAGTCCATGATAGTGTGAGTGAGGCCATCGATGTCCTCACCATGTGGATCACAGAGCTGCTCCCAGGCAGTGGTTTCAAAACAGCCCTTTAGTGCGTCCATTGCCTCCTCAGACCATAACTTCACTGTGCGCATGGCCGGAGGTTGTCTGTGCACTAGGGGTTTGTACACCGGCCGGAGATGAACCAAGTTGTGATCCGATCTCCCGAGTGGGGGGAGTTGTGATGAGGTGTACGCCTCCTTAGTGTTTGCATAGAATAAGTCCAGTGTTTTATTGTCTATTGTGGCATGTGACATACTGGGTAAACGTGGGTAGAATGGGAGACAGTGAAACATGGTTGAAATTGCCTGAGATGAGAAGAAGAGCATCTGGGTGTTCTGTCTGCAGCCTGCCAGTTACTGAATGGATGACGTCACGCGTTGTCCCAGCGTTCGCTGTCGGATTTGCATAAATAACAATGCAGATCACGTGTGAGTATTCCCTCGGGAGATATGTAGGCTGCATGCTAACAGCTAGCAACTCGATGTCTTTGCTGCAGTGTTGCTGTTTAACAGTGATACGTCCCGGTCTGCACCAGTTGTTGTTAACATACACTATCACTCCACCGCCCCTTGTTTTGCCACTGTCTGATGTTCGCTCTGCCCGTATCGCGTGGAAACCCTCCATTTCAATGTTAGCATCTGCTGCTAGTCCTGATAGCCAAGTATCTATGAATAGAAACAGGCTACACTCCCGGTATATGCTATCGTAGCGGGAGATAGCCGCTAGCTCATCTACCTTTCCCAGTATTGATCGTACATTGAACAACGAGAGCAAGTTTTTAGCCAAAGTCAAATTCCTTGTATGTGTTGTGCATACTTGGCCAATAAAGCTGATTCTGATTCTGATTCTGATTCGCCATAACAACGGATGGGAGGGTGGGTCTGTACCTTATATTTCTTTCCCGCTGCCTTACTCCAGCACGGCACCCACGTCGTTTTCACCTCAGTTCTCCGGGTATGTCGAGTTTTTCCGTTAGCACCGGGTGGCAGTTGAGTGCTAGCAGCTCTTTCCTGCTGTACCGTCTCCTGCTATAAACAGTGGCTCCGTCCACTGGCTCGGGAGACATTTGGGGCGATCTGTATGTCCGTGATATATATGGAGTGAAAGGTGTGCCGGATCAGAAAGTTGTCACCGGATCAGAAGAGAAAGGAAGAAAAAAAACAAACTCAGAATTGAGCTGCTGTTGCAAAAGGCAGCCGACTCGTGTGGCGCCGGAAGTAAAAAAAAAACCAAAAAAACCCACAGGATTAAGTCATAGAATTTAGGGGTCGGGCTCAGATGACATAATATTACACACTCTTGTACATTAGGTGGCGGTATGCATCTTTCAGTTGTTTGCTATCCACCAGTAACCAAGAGAAGAAGAAGAAGAATACCTGTCCATGCCCATAGAAACCAAGTATAAGCAAGTATTTATGCATGCCCGTTGATGAAGGGTCTCCTGTGTGAGACGGCTGTGTTGTACACAGTCATGCAGCAGGCATCACTGACAGAGATTTCTTGAATTTATAGAGTGCCTTCTGCCTTACTGAGTGAGATTGATGTCCTTCTTCGAATGGGTGTGGTTTGAAGTAGCGTGTTGTATTCGGTCTCAGCTTCTCTGTGCCTTGCCTGGTGTGCAGTGTTGGCGGCCAGCCAACTATTCCACATCTCCTGGGTCTCAGCTTGTCTGTGCCGGGTCTCCTGTGTGAGACGGCTGTGTTATTCACAGTCATTGACAGAGATTTCTTGAATTTAAAGGGTGCCTTCTGCCTCACTGAGTGAGATTTCCCGATGTCCTGGTTCGAATGTGTGTCATATTCGGTCTCAGCTTTTCTGTGCCTTGCCTGGCGCGCAGCGTTGGCGGCCAGCCAACTATTCCGCATCTCATGTGTCCCAGCTTGTCTCTGCCTTGCGTGGCATGCAGCGTTGCTCACTTTGCGGGCATTTCGAGCTTGAAGTGACTCAGCACGTATATGGCGCACTGCCACACGTTTCCTGTCTGTCTGTGCATTCCTTGTCTGTTGTACCCTATGCTGGTGAAGGGTCTCCTCCTGTGGCAGGCATCATAGAACAGTACATCATAGGTAGGCAGGCATCATGAGTGATGGTCTATATGACATCATAAAGACATCCTGGCTGGCATCATAGGACACTACGTCCCAGGTAGCCAGTCCTATTGCTTATATGACGGCATCGCCTATATGACATCATTGCGAGTCCTCTGTACCCTGAGATCAGACATCAAAGGCCATCCTATGATGTCCTATGATCGTGACAGACACACACAAACATTTCTTGAATTTATAGAGTGAAGCTACGTGCAGTGGTGTGAAAAAGTGTTTGCCTCCTTTCTGATTTCTCATTTTTTTGTATGTTTCGCACTTAAATGTTTCAGATCATCAAACAAATTTAAATATTAGACAAAGATACAAGTAAACAGAAAATCTAGTTTTAAATGAAGGTGTTTATTGTTAAGGGTAAGAAAAAAAAAATCCAAAGCTACATGGCTGTGAGTGAAAAAGTGACACCCCCTCCCCCCCGTTAAAACATAAATTAACTGTGGTTTGTCACATCCTTAGAAAGCTGAGTTCATTTTCTGTAACCACACCCAGGCCTGATTACTGCCACACCTGTTCTCAGTTAAGAAATCACTTAAATAGGACCTGTCTTTAATGCACGGCTGGCTGGCTGGCTGGCTGGCTGGCTGGCTGGCACAGCTATTGACGCCGCTGAGGACACAGTCCAAGGAGGGATAATTTTTTCACACATAAGGAGTTGTTGAGAACTCATTATAAGAGCTCCTTATACAAAGATATACAGTAGAGTGATGATAATCAAGTCAGTGGTGGTAATGCACCTGTAAGCTGGTTGCCAACCCCAATCAAATCAAAAAGAAGAAAAAAAAAAAAAAAGAAGTGAACTAGACCAATAGATCCTCAAAAGCTAGACATCATGCTATAATCCAAAGAAATTCAGGAACAAATGAGAAACAAAGTAATTGAGATCTATTAGTCTGGAAAAGGTTATAAAGCTATTTCTAAAGCTTTGGGGCTCCAGCAAACCACCGTGAGAGCCAATATCCACAGATGTTGAAAACATGGAGCAGTCGTGCACCTTCCCAGGTGTGGCCGGCTGACCAAAATTACCCCAAAAGCACAGCGACGACTCATCCAACAGGTCACAAAAGACCCCACAAAAACATCCAAAGAACTGCAGGCCTCACTTGCCTCAGTTAAGGTCAGTGTTCATGACACCACCATAAGAAAGAGACTGGGCAAAAATGGCCTGCATGGCAGAGTTCCAAGACAAAAACCATTGCTGAGCAAAAAGAACATAAAGGCTTGTTTCAGTTTTGCCAGAAAACATCTTGATGATCCCCAAGACTTTTGGGAAAATACTCTGTGTACTGACAAGATAAAAGTTGAATTTTTTGGAAGGTGTGTGTCCTATTACATCCGGCATAAAAGTAACACAGCATTTAAGAAAAGGAACATCATACCAACAGTAAAATATGGTGGTGGTAGTGCAATGGTCTGGGGCTGTTTTGCTGCATCAGAACCTGGAAGACTTGCTGTGGTAAATGGAACCATGAATTCTTTTGTCTACCAAAAAATCCTGAAGGAGAAATATCCTACCATCTGTTTGTGACCTCAAGCTGACGTGCACTTGGGTTCTGCAGCAGGACAATTATCCAAAGCACACCAGCAAGTCCACCTCTGAATGGCTTAAGAAAAACAAAATGAAGACTTTGGAGTGGCCTAGTCAAAGTTCTGACCTGAATCTGATTGAGATGCTGTGGCATGACCTTAAAAAGGTGGTTGATGCTCAAAAACCCTCCAATGTGGTTAAATTACAACAAGTCTGCAAAGATGAGTGGGCCAAAATTCCTCCACAGCACTATAAAAGACTCATTACCAGTTATCGCAAATGCTTGATTGCAGTTGTTGCTGCTAAGGATAGCCCAACCAGTTATTAGGTTTAGGGGGCTATCAGTTTTTCACACAGGGCCATGTAGGTTTGGATTTTTTTTTCCCTTAATAATAAACACCTTCATTTAAAAACTGCATTTTGTGTTTACTTGTTATCGTTGTCTAATATTTAAATTTGTTTGATGATCTGAAACAGGTGCCCCTGTACAAAAAACGGTGTCAAAAGACTGAACCAGTCTTTGTGTAAATATGTTCAAAGTCCAGTTTTGACTGATTTATGGAATTTAAAGAGGTGCAGTGACATTATGCAAATTACATGTGTAAATTTAGTCCTATCTGAAACTTTGGATCATATTTTACATTTTTCTAATGGACAGTGAGCCATTATCTCTTACCACTTGCAAATTATAGCTTTGGAAATCGGAACTATTTTATTGACAAAAAAAATATTGACCACTCTTGACCACTAGAGGTTATGTTGCAATTCAGTGACAGACACACAGAGAGTTAAGTGTGACAAACATACAAAAAAATGAGAACTCAGGAAGGGGGCAACCACTTTTTCACACAACTATATGTCTGGCAGACTTGACGAGGACTGAACTCTTATCCTGTGAAATTTTGAAGGAAGACCAATCACTGGCCACGGTTACATGGGCAAAATTTTTTCAATCTGATTACAATTCAGATCAGAATTTTACTGTTTTACATGGATCCTGAAAAAGCTGATCTGATTAGGACATGCGTTTCCATGTGTCACACGTTTGAACGGAATAAATCATTTTGACATGCGCACGTCGACATTTCAACATTCCAAAAATAGTAGAAGAAGAAGCAACTTCTGGTGTTAGCAAGCCCTGCTTCGTGTCGAAATTGACCTGTATCGTGTTATTCAGACTGTACTTTAGCTTCTGCTGGTTTCCATAATGAAGCTACAAGTACATACTTCTGCATATGGCGAACAGAGGGAGACAGCAGGACGATACAGACCAGTTTTGTTTTACTCCCGCTATGTTTTCAGCTAGCTGCTGCTAAGGCGGAAATACGTCTCGTTGACGTGCGGCTGGTGTACAGACATGCGCAGCAAACATATTTTCTGCCCTACGTTCGGAATAAGTGTTTTCATGCGCACCATTCGGATTAACAATCGGCATAACCCACCCCTCTCAATCGGAATGAAATTTTGATCCGAATGAGCGTGATCGGGTTAGAATATTCAGATTGCCATGTTTACATGAAGCGTTTTTATTCCGATCAGGCTTTTAATCCGGTTACTTGTGTCCATGTAAACATAGCTACTGTTGGTCATGACTTGACCAGCCCTTTTGGCAATTAGAATCTGTGGTCCAGCGTGACAACTGAGAGGTGTGGCTTGACAACATGTGTAAGGGACCCAATCTGTAAGTCAGAGAGAAGTGGCAACACAAAATACAGGGAGGTGCATATAAACAGGTATAAAAGGCTATCAGATTATAGCATGGACCAGTGATGAGACTCTAATGATTCTCCAGTTAAAACACCATTTTGAATAAAAATAGATTTTTTTTTGTTTCACTATAATTTTAGAATTAGTGAGAATGGGCTGTTTAACTTATTATTATGTTAATATCAGTTTCACCACATATGACCTATTGTTAATCTGGATGTAAATTTGCCAAACAAGCCAAAATGCTTTTATGTTAATGTGGCAGGACTGGCTACGTTTTGATGAGACGCCACCACCACCACTTTAGCCCCAGCTCCAGCTGTGAGAAGGTCAGAATCCCTTTCATAGTGCCTGGTTTGCTTTTTTGGTGAAAATGATCCCACTTCAAGTACTTGAATAACGTTTGGCTTAGGCTCACATGAAAAAAAATCAAGAACTGTGTCTTACATAAACCCCTCAGAGCACCTGTGAGATACCAAGGAAGAAAAATGTCTTGTCAAACGGCTTTGTCAGGATAGCATAAGAAATTTTCTGTGACACAGACTCATTGATTCCATCCCCAGATCTTGATAAGCTGTTATGGAAACTGAAAGGAAACTAAAGAAAGGAACTAAAGACTTAAACTCTGTTGTACCTCTGAGTCTTTTATACTTCTTTGTACTCATTTCAACTTCAATATCTGTTATATATTTGAGAATATTATTACGAGGGGGTGCTGAAAAGTTCGTAGTGGTCAAATTTGACCAAATGTGATTTATTTTTATGCATAGTCTCCCCTTCGGTCCACACACTTCTTCCATCAGTGTTGCAGCGCTTGGATCCCTGCAGTTTAAAAATAAACCACATTTGGTCAAGTTTGACCACTATGAACTTTTCAGCCTATGAACTTCTCACCCCCGCTCATGTTTTCAATTCTTTTTGCATGAAAAGAACCAGGTCCTGTGAACAAGCTTTTGGCAACAGATGGAAGGAAATTTTATTGGAAGAGAGCCCCAGCAGAACTGGGTCCAGAGAGGAATGATTGGTCAAAAACACAGAAACATTCTTTTGTGTATGACTACTATATTTTGCTACCTTCTTAAATGCTAGCTTATCAAAACTTTACTGCTACAAGGTGCTATTTCCAACCACTAGAAGGTGCTATTTGCTCTACTTTCCTCCTTTTTGCCAAAGTATCCACTTTATTACACAAAACAACCACAACAAATGCAAAAACAACAACGAAAAGCATGTAATGCAGATGGAAAAGAAACACTCTTCCTGTGTGTACACATTTTCTGAGGGTGGGTAAACGTGCAGCTTATACATATTTTTGTGTGGCTGGGTTCTCCAAATTATATAAAGAGTGAAAAGAAACATTAAATATTTCTACTGTTAGAATAGAAAAATTTACTTTAATTCAACAGACATATGCATTCACTAAAATGCCTTACATGCCTTTTTTCAGACTTCAAGAGGAGAGGAAGGTCTAGTTGATAGAGCATCCACTCCACAACCGGGAGGTTGGGGGTTCAAGATCGGGTCATACCAAAGACCATGTAAAAATGGTACTTCCCGCCTTCTAGCTTAGTGTTAAGTGTAACAAAAATGTGGGAAGGAATAGCTGTTTGTGGCGGCTCACATAATTTCGTTCTACGTACATGATTGGCTGCATGGATTTAATGACAATAGAGCTGGCTGCTTCTTCTCCAGCAGATCAAAGTGCATTTCTCCAGGATATCAAGTTTCATGTTCTCACATCGCTGATGTCGCATGAATGCGCTGGTCAACCTGGAAGCTACTTATTCAAGCTGATACAGAGAGTCACCAGCAGTTTTACAAATCTTTTAATTGTCGCCTCATGTCAAACTCAGCGTAGATCTGTGGTGGATGTTGGAATACACAAGTGATCTATATACCGTAGTTCAGTCATTGCTTTTCTTTGTCCTCCTTTAAAATGGAGATGATTGCAAAATGCATCTGACATTTTACAGAATTACTTTTTTTTTTCATATCAGCAATGAATAGCTTTCATATTTACAAGAAGAGACATGGTGTGTTTGTGCGCATAGGCTTGCACTTTTATTTGACTGGACATGTGTTGTGTGTCACATTTAGTGCTACACAAACTGGGATACATTTCATTTTCGAGGGGGCTGTTACAGGAACAAAAACAAAAAGCAGAGGATAAATTTTTACGAGGTGAACTGGGATGCATGAATGAGAACACAGTGGAGCTGAACAGGGGGACTGCCCCTCGCCGAAGCAGGACAGGCTGATATCGGCTCCACAGCAGCTGGGGGACGGTCAGAGTTGCAGGAGGCTCTGTGGGAGTGAGTGCAAAAATACTCTTAAAAGAAACCTCTCACTTCCAGCAACTGTGATATTTGTGTAATTGTGTAACACACAGTTGTCTATTGCAGCATCTAAATTAATACAATCTTTCAAAATAACAACAGACAGCCTTCTGATTCATTTCAACTTACTATCTTTGTGCTGTGATGTGGAGATGGTGACACCTACTTCATTGTGCTTTTATCGGCATTTCCTATTCAAATGTCCACTGATCTGAGCTGAGCTGAGGTGGTCAGTGACCCACCTCACCTGCAGGGTCATTTAGCTGGTGTCACCTTCCACAGGTAAGCCTATTTAGACAATAGCAGCAAGTCAATTCGTACTGGGTTTGAGTGGATTGAAAGGAGTACCGGGGCAGATTGAAAGTTTATGGTTTTGTTAGTTACACACATAGTTTTAGATTAATGAATCTAGAGAAGAGCCTGTCCCTGTTGTTCTGTTTCTGCTTGGTTAGGGTTTTTTTGACTGCACTTTATCAATTGCTCTTTAAAGTATAAAAAAATTGACAGATAAATGTCCCGTCTCCATGCCCACAGTAAAAGTGTTTTTGTTTTCTGAGTCTCTTAGAAACAATGATTACCCTCCCAGCACAAATTGGTTGAAAAAACATTAACAAGACTGCTTTGCCAACTGTCTAAAAAATGTATGGATTCAGTTGAAAAGTGAAAGATGAAAGGCTGTCTTTTCAAGGTCATTCAAAAGGCATCTTCATATAGATGTCTCTTTATGGTCTAAATTTGCTTGAAAAATAAAGATGAAAAGCTGCCTTTTTTGGTTTGTTTTAAAAAAAAATACACATAGTCATCAACATCCTGATCCTTTTTGAGCTGTGTGTGGCAGGGCATCTACACAGGAATCTCTGGGCAAGAGGTAGAGTACATCCTGGACGGATCAAAGATTCAAAGATTTTTATTTGTCAATACTTTGTGGCTTAATTGGCATCAAACAGGGGATTCTAAATTGTCCTTAGGTATGACTGAGAGTGAATGGTTGTCTGTCTCTCTGTGTTGGCCCTGCGATGGCCTGGCGATCTGTCCAGGGTGGACCCTGCCTCTCGCCCAAAGATGCTGGGATAGGCTCCAGCCACCCCGCGACCCGAAAAGGATTAAGCGAAAGAAGATGCATGGCAAAGTGTCCTTGAGCAAGACAATGAACCCCAAGTTGCTCCTGGTGGGTCAAGCCAGCACCAGAGCATGGTGGCACTGCACCATCAGTGTATGAATGGGTGGATAGCAGGATCTGTAAAGTGCTTTGGTCATCTCGAGATGAGAAAAAGCGTTATATAAGTGAATGCCATTTACCATACTTCTATACATACAGAAGAATTGAAATGCCATTTCTCTCTTTCTTAGTGGTGTGCGCAATATATAAAAAAAGAAGGAATAAGGATGAAAAACAACAACAGCAGTCTATGTACAGTAATGCTATCCATATCCATAGTGCAAATAAAGATAAAAGATAAAAACTCAGCAATCCTATATACAGAAAAAAAGTAGAGCCGTAATACCGGTAATTGCAAGTTCAATGTGATAGTGTAGGTGCAGACAATAACAGGAGTGCACGTGATCAGCATTGTAATAACAGACAGCAAAAGGATTAGCATTTGTGCACATGGTTGCAGTAAGGTGCAGAGACAAACAGCAGCAGATGTATTACTGTTGGTGTGCCAGTCTTTCTGTGCAAACAGCTGAGGTAGTTATCTTGTTGGTGAATGTATTACGGTCCAGGTGTCTTGTGTGTGTGGGGTGGGTGGGGGTGGGGGCAGAGTTCAGGGTCCTGATGGCCTGGTGAACAGAGCTGTTTTTCAGTGTTGTGGAGTGGGCGCGCAGGCCTGGGAACCTTCTCCCCGAGGGCAGGGAACTGAAGAGGGAGTTTGAGAGGTGGGAGGTGTTGCCTGCAATGTTGATGGCTCTGCGGGTGAGGTGGGTGAGGTAGATGTCTGCGAGGGGGGGCAGAGGGGCACCAATGATCTTAATGGCTGCTTTCACTGTGTGTTGTAGAGTCTTCCGGCAGGAGGCAGTGCAGCCTTCATACCACACAGTGATGCAGCTGGTGAAGATGGTCTCAATGGAACTCTGGCAGAATGAGTCCATGATGGGGGTGGAACTCGTGCTCTCCTGAGATTATGGAGGAAATTAAGGCAAGTTTGAGCCTTCTTGGCCAGTGATGTGGTGTTGTTGGACCAGGAGAGGTTCTCAGAGATGTGCACCCCCAGGAACTTGGTGCTGCTCACTTTCTCCACAGCTGCTCCATCAGTGATCAAAGGGGGATGCTGTGTGTGTCCTCTCCTGAAGACTTCTTCTTCTTCTTCTTCTTCTTCTTCTTCTTCTTCTTTTAGATTTGATTGGTGGGTGGTTGGTTATTTTATCTGTTTTTATTTATTTTACCTACTCGGTTTTAAATTTTTATCTCTTTTGTTGATGTTAACTTTCGATTTTGTGATATTAACTTTTCTTCTTCTTCTTTTAGATTTGATTGGCAGTTAGCAACCAGGTACAGGTGCATTACCGCCACTGACTTAATTATCATCACTCTATGTCTTTGTATAAGGAGTTCTGAACAACTCCTTATGTGTGAGAAAATTATCCGCCCTTGGAATGTGTCCTTGGAATGTGAATTAGGTGCTGGGGGATGATTGTGTCGAATGCTGAACTGAAGTCCAAGAACAGCATTCGCCTGTAGGAGTTCTTTGAGTCCAGGTGGGTGAGGGCTGGATTGAGAGCAGCAGTGATGGCATCTTCTGTGGATATGTTTGACCTGAATGCAAACTGTGATGGGTCGTAGGAGGGAAGAAGGGTGGACTTGATGTCCTGCATGACCAATCGCTTGAAGCACTTCATTATGATGGGGGTCAGTGCTACGGGCCGGTAATCATTGTAGCCAGATGGGACGGGCTTCTTTGGGACTGGCATTATGGTAGCAAATTTGAAACACATGGGGACAATAGCTTGACTCAAGGAGATGTTGAAGATTTTGGCCAGGACATTCTTGAGCAACTCCATTCAGTCCTTCAGAGCGCAACCTGGTATGTTGTCTGGTCCAGCTGCCTTCCATGGGTTGATCCTAGAGAGGGTCCTCTTCATGCTGGCTAGAGCCTGCTTGTCTGGGGGAAGAGTGGTCTTCTCTGTTGATGTGTTGTTTTGTGCTTCAAAGTGGCCAAAGAAGTCATTTAAGTTATTAAGCAGTGTGATGTCACTCGCACAGGTCTGAGGTAGAGATTTGTAGTTGATGAGGTTCTGTATGCCACCCCAGAGAGAAGATGCATCTCTGGTGTTGATGTGTCCGGATATGTTCTTGCTGTACTGTTGTTTTGCCTTCTTGATGCCTTGGGAAAGGTTGGCCCTAGCTGTTGTTAATCCTGTAGTGTCACCAGCCCTGAAGGCTATGTCCCGTAAGCTCAGGAGCATGTGAACATGTGCTGTCATCCATGGCTTTTGGTTAGCACGATCAATGATGGTTTTGCAGTTAGTGACATCATCAATGCATTTAGCTATGTATGCTACAACAACCTCAGTGTACTCCTCTATGTTTGTGTGTCCATTGTGAGTTGCTGCATGCTTGAAAGTGTCCCAGTCTGTAGTGCTGAAGCCATTTTTCAGAGCTTCAGAGGGCCCCTCTGGCCACACACGTACCTACTTTTTTGTTGGTCTGATGGCTCTCACTCTGGGTTTGTATGCACGCCTTAGCAAGATGGTGATGTGATCAGATAGACCAATGTGGGGGAGGGGGGAGGCCTTATATGCTGTCTTGTGAGTTGTGTACACCAGGTCCAGCAAGTTGTCTCCTCTTGTTGAAAAGTCCACATGTTGGTATAGTTTTGGTAGGAGGGCCTTTAAATCTGTGTGAATGAAGTCTCCTGCTGTGACGAGGAATCTGTCTGGATGCGCTGTTTGTGTCTCACTGATGGCCTGATAGAGTTAATTTAGTGCCTTTCTTCTCTCGCTGATGGAGGCGGGTGGGACATGCCTAGCAACTAGCAAGACAGATGTAAATTTTCTGTCAGTAGAAGTGTCAGCACTTGATGATCATAAACTCCACCAACAGGGAACAGCGTTTGTGCACAACAGTTGCGTCTCAGCACCAAGTATCACAACACACACCCTTTCCCCACGGGTTTTCCCTCCTTCCATGACCATCCGATCAGCACAACAGCATGTTAGTCCTGGTAACTGAACTGCAGAGTCTGGGATATTATCATTTAACCATGTTTCCGTAAAGATCAAAACACAGAAGTTCCACAGTTCTCAGGCGCTGTATGTGGTCTATTTTGTTGTCTTGTGAGTATATGTTGGCCAGAATTAGGGAAGAAATCAGGATCCTGTGTGCGCTAGCTTCATTTGGATACCTCCATGTTTCCCTCACCCTGTCTCCATTTGGGATGACACACAACAGTCGAGGCCAGGGGTGTGGAAGTCTGCCGGAGAAGTCCTAGGTCACGGAGTTCCTCTGTAATACTCTCGTCCAAGAAGGCTGTGGTGACTCTAACTTGTTTGCAGCATCATTTGTGGACATTAAACGCATGAATATATACTTGGCTGTAATTTAAACAACACAAATGATGAGGAGAGTTCTGCTGCATGTTCACACGCTGCTTAGTGGATGCCTTTCCTTTTAATCAGTCCATCACAGCACCTGGTATTCCCAAGCAGTCCCCCATCCAAGTTATACCCTGCTTAGCTTTAAAGATTACTGGTGTCTGGTGTCACCCAGAGCCCAAGGTATGGATAGCAATAAGAAGACACAGCATAAATGGTTTCAGATTGCTTCAGATATTGTGGAACAAGTATTTTGCCAAGTGTCGAACTTAAAAAAAAGCTGTTAAATTTTTTTTATTTTTATGAAGCACTTTTAATGAAGACTCCCAGTGGTTGTAAAAGTATATTTGACTTTTGAGAGACAGACTCTCACCATCATTACTAAATGCAAAAAAAGTATTTTGAGGATAAATTTAGGCCAAATTTTGTGGACTTAACAGCACAGTTATTGGATATTTTCTTTTGCCCAATTCCATATTAAATGGACTAACACAGCCCAATATGCAATGCTTATTTCTGGGCTAAATTAAGGCTTGGATTGACGGCCCTGATTTAGCCCAAAACACAATGTCCAAACATCTATCAAGAGTGGTGGCCTAGCGGTAGAGCATCTGCCCCACAACAGCAAGGTTGGGGTTTAAGACCCAACCAAGTCATGCCAAAGACCATATAGAAATGGTACTTCCTTCTATCCAGCTTGGTGATCAGCAAGAATTGAGGAGGAAAAATGTGGGCAACAGTGGGTCAGGAAATAGAGAGGCTTGTCTAATAACCATTACAATTACTGTAGTGTTGATAATTAGAAATATATATTTTTTTTTTAGCTCCAATAATAAAGGAGGTCTTTTTATAGATATGATCTCTGCAATAGCTCTTGCTTCAACCATTTTGAATCTCTTCTTGCTAAATGTAACTCTAAATCAGCTTTGCTATTACTACTGACTTACAGTATAGTATTCCTGCACCAAGTTTGGTGTTGACATCTCCACGTACTAGTAAGCACCAACTGTTGTGTCCATGATATTAGGAATGACGAGCAAGTCTCACCTCGGTTAACAGGGTTTGTTCAGGATATAACATCAACTATGTACAAAGGCTTACGGCACCCTCCTGCTGGCCAGGTGGCTTCATGACTAAAGATGCAGAGCCTCTTTCGCCAACTCTTTTATACCCTGGACGGCGTCACCACCGGAAACCGGTAGAAGCCACCCTGGTCTATCCGATGACCAAACCGGCCGCCATCTTAAATTAAATTAATTAAAATAACCCTTTATTGTCATTCAACCATACATCCAATCATGTACAGTAGAACGAGATTGTGTTTTACCTATCTACAGTGTCAATCACACACACCCCAAGTGTAGAATCAGAGGGCCGCTGCCATGCAAGGTGCCGCCACAGATTTCCCTCCTCCATTCCATTATTGCTGAGCACCAAGCTGGATGGCAGGAAGTTCCACTTTTATATGGTCTTCGGCATGACCCGGCCGGGATTTGAACCCCTGCCTCCCGGGTGCGGGGCGGATGTTCTACCAACTGAGCCACCACTCCGGTAATCTTAGTCATACCAGCCTATTTACAGACATAACACCAACCATCTGTCCAAACGTTTGACTGCATTAACTTTAATGTTACACCCCATAGCACAAGCCTTAATTTAGATGTTGTATTTTGAGCTAAATCAGGTCCGTCGGTCCAAGCCTTAATTTAGCCCACAAATAGATGCTGAAAATTGGGCTGTGTTATTCCATCTAATATGGACCATATTTAATCAGAAAAAAGTTGCTGAAAATTTGACAAAAAATCATCCAATAATTGTGCTGTTTAGTCCATAGGATTTTCCCCAAATTTATCCTCAAAATACTTGATGGCATTTGGTGATGGTGGAGAGGCTTTGTCTCTCAAAAGTCAAATATACTTTAACAACCACTGGGAGTCTTTGTTAAAAGTGCTTTATAAAAATGCATATTTTTTTTTAACAGTTTTGTGTAAAGTTTGACAATGGCATGATTGTTCCATAATATCTGGAACAATCTGAAACCAGTGCTTGGGCTGTTGTGCTGTACACTTAAGAATCACTGTTTGAATACAAGTACATTCTACAAATGTCTCTCTATGTTGTCTTTGTGTTACCATCCATACCTCGGGCTCCAGGTGTCCCCAGACACCTCTGCTCTTGTAAAGCTAAATAGGGTTGACCTTGGTTAGTGTTTAGATGGGAGACTGCTTGGGAATACCAGGTGCTGTGATGGACTGGTGATCTGTCCAGCGTGTCCTCTCTGGCGCCAAGAGATGCTGGTGTAGGTGCTTCACCACTCAAAAAAGGATCAGGATGTTGGTGACTATATATATATATTTTTTAAACAACCTTGACAAGGTGACTTTTCAGCTTCATTTTTAAACAAAATTTAGACCATACAGAGACATCTTTATGACGACGTCTTTTCAACAACCCTTAAAAAGACAGCTTTTCATCTTTCACTTTTCAACCAGATCAGTGTATTTTTAGATGTTTGACAAAGTCATCTTTCCAACAATTTTTCAACTCTTTTGTGCTGGGAGAGTAAAGACCCACTCAGGCGGATATAAATCCCCTATAAAAAAAATTACATTGTCTAAATTTATCTTACTAGTACATAGAAACCAAGTATAAGCAAGTATTTCTGCATGCCTGTTGATGAAGGGTCTCCTCCTGTGTGAGACGGCTGTGTTGTTCACAGTCATACAGCAGGCATCACTGACAGAAATTTCTTGAATTTATAGAGCACCTTCTGCCTTACTGAGTGACATTTCCCGATGTTCTGCTTTGAATGAGTGTGGTTTAAAGTAGTGTGTCGTATTTGGTCTCAGCTTCTCTGTGCCTTGCCTGGCGTGCAGCGTTAGCAGCCAGCTGACTATTCCGCATCGCCTGGGTCTCAGCTTGTCTGTGCCAGGTCTCCTCCTGTGTGAGACGGCTGTGTTGTTCACAATCATGCTGCAGGCATCGCTGACAGAGATTTCTTGAATTTATAGACTGCCTTCTGCCTTACTGAGTGAGATTTCCCGATGTCCTGGTTCGAATGGGTGTGGTTTAAAGTAGTGTGTCGTATTCGGTCTCAGCTTTTCTGTGCCTTGCCTGGCATGCAGCGTTAGCGGCCAGCCAACTATTCCGCATC
The DNA here is from genome assembly GCA_020510985.1 of Pholidichthys leucotaenia. Taxonomy (NCBI): domain Eukaryota; kingdom Metazoa; phylum Chordata; class Actinopteri; order Cichliformes; family Pholidichthyidae; genus Pholidichthys; species Pholidichthys leucotaenia. Next base: position 492,363,894 of record CM035837.1, read on the forward strand.
TCTTGGGTCTCAGCTTGTCTGTGCCTTACGTGGCGTGTAGCGTTGCTCACTTTGCGGGCATTTCGGGCTTCAAGTGACTCAGCACGTGCATGACGCACTGCCACATGTTTCCTATCTGTCTGTGCATCCCTTGTCTGTTGTATCCTATGCTGGTGAAGGGTCTCCTCCTGTGGCAGGCATCATAAGACCGTACATCATAGGTAGGCAGGCATCGTGAGTGATGGTCTATATGACATCATAAAGACATCCAGGTTGGCATCATAGGACACTACATCACAGGTAGCCAGTCCTATTGCCTATATGACAGCATCACCTATATGACATCATTCCGAGTCCTATGTATCCTGAGATCATTGGATCATTATAGGACATCCTGCAGACTTCATAGGCTGTCCTATGATTGTGACAGATACACAGACATTTCTTGAATTTATAGAGTGATGATTGTGGTGGCACGGGTGGGGGATTCTCCACCCAGAGAAGGCAGCTGGGATAAGGGGGAACAATGGACAGGAGGAGGAAGTGCTACCAGGGGGTCTCAAACGGGACAGTATGGACTGTACACCCCCCCGGGGAGAGGAGGAACTGCCGGAGCCACTGGAAGAGAGAAGGGTGTGAGCAGCGGGGCCAGCATTATGTTATGATAATGTGCCACACAGGTCTTTGTTCCAAGCAGTGTATTATGGTAGGAAATTCCGGGTCTCAGTGCATGGAATTAAAGGTATAAAAGAGGAATGCACAGAGACCCGGGAGCTCTTTTTACTGTACTTTATGTTGGAGATGGAATAAAGTTCATGTACCCTGACCAACTGTGTCACAGTCTGGTATAGGAGCTGCTCTGTCGCTGACCGTAAGGCACTGCAGCAGGTGGTGAAAACCGCCCAACGCATCACAGGGACTCCACTTCCAGTTATAGAGGACGTCTACAGGATAAGATGTCTGCGCCAGGCACGCAGCATTCTTAGAGACTCCAACCATCCTGCTCATGGACTGTTCCAGCTTCTCCCCTCCAGAAGGCGTTTCAGAAGCCTTCGGACTAGAACCAGCAGGTTTAGGGACAGTTTCTTTCCAACAGCTGTCACGTTATTGAACTTAGTTCCCCGCTGACTCTCTTACCATCATCTCTTACCATCCTCACCTGTACATAACTGCCCATCTAACTTATTGTACATTATTTGCACATAACAGTACTCTTAACTTTCTGCACTGCTGCATATATTTGCATACATTTGCTTAAATTGCACATACTGTCAATTACTGTATATACTGCACTGCTGTCCTTTGCACTTCTGATTGGATGCTAAACTGTGTTTCATTACCTTGTATTCATACATGTGTAATGACAATAAAGTTGAATCTAATCTAATCTAATCTAATGTGTCATTCAGCTCGTTGCCTCACCTGCTTCCTTTCTCCACATTATGTCCTTTTTCTACAACAAAACCCTTGTTTGAACCTGCACTGGTACTTAAAAGCAGTTTAATGGTAAAACCCGTCTTAATTTGGATCAACTTTTCAAAGCAGCTGTCCAAAAATGCTAACTGGCCCTGGAGGCTAACTTCAGTTAGGCCAGAGGCTCCTGACTGGCTCAACAGTAAAGACTTGTTACAGTGATGCCACCAAAAACTTTCTGTCTAAACTTGTCTTTTTCCAAGAGGAGTTTAACTAAAATGTCAGCAAAAGGACACATTTGAGTGATTTTGCTCTTGATATGGCTCATAAGTCATAACACACATGTTACAGACATGTTAACAAGAAAAAAAAAGAAAACTATTTTTTTTTTCTTGGTGTCACTTTAACATTTTCCTCTGCTGATTTTGGATCTTATTATGAAGTTAATGCATGAGCTCATTTCTGGATCTGATGACCTGAAACTAAACAGTAGTAGCTGCAATCTTAGCAGAATAGAACAGCAAATTCAAAAGACTAAGAATGTCTAACCCATGTGGAAAATAGGGTAACAAGACCTATTATGTTATTTAGACTTGTAGTACACTGCACCTTTTGGGGGCGCTGTGGCACTTAAGTATAAAACCAGGGTAGCAAGTTGCATGATTTCCTTTTCCACACTTTTTTCCAGCAGGATCAGACATGCTCTACTAAACCTGGTATGAAAATGCCATAAAATAGAATTTTAGTGCAAATACCTTAATGTTCATGTGCTTATAAGGCATTTTTTTTTTACTAGAGGCTGAATTTTGAGCACTGGGAGATGATGACTGCTGAACAGTTTATCGGAGACTCCAGTTAGTCAGATCACTATGGTTTTTACTGACATGTGACTAGCTTCTGTGAGCAAAGAAATGTACTGTAGCTTCAATGTTTAGATTATTTTCATTCAGCCAGTTAGAGTTATGAAAATATTGTTCAACATTCCTGAACCTTGGTGTGTATTATATCTCTGTAATGCTCCAAAAATGTTGAGAGACGCCACTTGCTAGCAGCTCATACTAACCGCGATTAGCATAAGCTAACGGCTAACGCTAAAATGTGGTTGGAATAAGCTAACGGCTAAGGCTAGCAGCGATTGATGCAAGCTAATTGCTAACTCGTTAGTGTTTATTAGCTGGACTGTATTACGATGCAAAACCTTAAAAAAAAAAAATCACTGTTCTTCAGTGGTTTACATCCAAACGCATTTATTTAGACAATTTAACACATTGCTGACTGTTTATTGTTACAGTTTTAAAACTGTTTTACAGAGCTTTGTTGTAAAATACTTACTGGTTAAATGAAAGTGATCTAAATTCATTTTAATTGTTGAAATGTACTCATGTAAGAAGTTAATTTATGATGAAGTTCATTTAATGATAAAAATGCTCATTTTTGAGACAATTCTTTACAAAGACATTGTCTAATTAAAATTGTTATGGTGAATTGTGTTTCATGATTAATGAATAAACAAATATTTATGTTAAAAGGATTCCAATATATTTAAGATAAGATAAGCCTTTATTAGTCCCACAATGGGGAAATTCCAGGATTGCAACAGCACAGGGATAGCAACACTCAGAGCAACAATCAGAAGGCAAGAAAAAAACAACATCTAGTAAACATATGTCCATATTACTATAAATGTATATATAGACACACAGTGCAGAGCATTATGGCTGGTGAATGTGAATGTGCATTTGATAACTAATATACAAAGCAAATTAAGAACATCAGTTTTTTAAATGTATAAACTTAAGTTTAAGGAATTGATGAGCACTTACGATTTGAATAGCGGTAGAACAGATTATTCACTGTTTGCACTGTTTGTCTAGACTGTTTTTTTTTTATACCCCTGAGAGAGCCTGGATTCTGAGATGGCGAGCCCAGCCCAATGAGCTTGTTATGGATGCGATCTGGCCAGCCGTAGGGCCTACCCACAAGAGGATCAGACCAGATCATCTGATTCCCCATTCACTTGACACTAGACAAGCCCTGAACACACTACAACCCTTGCCCCGTAGTTGGAGTTGTAGGAATTCCCACACACAGAACATCCGCCCCAGACACAGAACCCCAGACAGAACTGTGGCACACAGAACTGAACCTTTTCATTGTCCCTTGGTCAAGGGAATGATTGTGCTTCACACAACTGAGACTGAAATAGACTCATTTTGGTTTTCTTTTTATTTATTTTTTGGGAGCTCAATTTTCTTTATTTTATTTATGAAATTGCAGTGATGTGCACATGTCAAAAAGATTGATAAGATGTGGATATTGATTTTGTTGTTTTAGTTTGTTTTGTCGATGTCTGAGTAACTGTTGTAATTAAAAGTGTTATCTGTTCAACCTATAGCAACTCTCTGCGAGTTACTAGAGTAACTGCTAACCGGACCTAGAGTGACGTCTGGTGATTCTAAAGGTGTGGCCGGCTAGGAACTACAGGGGGTGCTACAAATGCATTTACAAGTAGTCATCTGCAGAAATCACAGCTATATGTGTCATGAATTTGGGTTTGAACCCAGTTCTACTTATTGTTATGTTTTGCCCTATTTTCCACCTGGCGCTTCAGGGAGCAACTGGGCCTCTGCTCCCTGACAGCTTGGACACACCCCCTCCTCCTGTCAAGTGCCATCAGCTGTACTGTCACGAGTGTTCACACACACACACACACACACACACACACACGCACATGCACATGCTCCATTCATTCCCATTCACACACTCATATACGCTCTTGCACACACCAGGTTCCAATCAAGTTCAGCCCACGCTTTCTCGCACCGGCAGTCTCTTTCCTCGTTAGCTTCAGGAGTATTTGTTCGCTGCAATTGTGGAAAGAGATTGTTGGAGCATTCACCTCCATATGTGGCAGCTACCTCTCCACGTATGAGTTTTCATCACCTGCTAATTATTCAGTCAGCACGTGAAGTTCGGTTAATCCCTTGGTGTGATTGGCTGACCCTACTTACCCTCTTCATCCTCCAGACTGCACGGTTCGCCCCGGGATTGCCCCAGCCCCGTAAGTGTCATGTTCACCTTTCCTTTTGTGCTTAGATGTCCTGCAGCACTAGGCTTTTGACCGGGCTGTAGAGAAACCAGTAGATGCCGTGTATGTCTGGTGGCCTTTACTTCATCAATTGCATCTCCCTGTATTTTTGTGGTTAACTGGACTTATTTCTTTAGTGTTATCTTCTTCCGCTTAATCCTTTTCGGGTCGCGGGGGGGCTGGAGCCTATCCCAGCATCTTTTGGGCGAGAGGCAGGGTACACCCTGGACAGATCGCCAGTCCACCGCAGGGCCAACACAGAGAGACAGACAACCATTCACTCTCACAGTCATACCTAAGGACAATTTAGAATCCCCAGTTTGATGCCAATTAACCTAACTAACCTAACCTGCATGTTTTTGGCATGTGGAAGGAAACCGGAGAAATCCCAGAGTAAACCCACGCAGACACGGGGAGAACATGCAAACTCCACACAGATCACTGTTGGTCGGGGGCTGGGATCGAACCCAGGATCCCCTGGCCAAGGGTGAGTTGCTGTGCTGCTGCAGTGCTAACCACTCCACCACCGCGCCACCCACTTCTTTAGTGTTATATTTAATAAAATGGCACTTTCTACTTCCTCGATTGGGTTTTTCATTCTCTCCCTCGTGCGCCATGTAATGGCACACGTGGGTTTGTGATAGAATGCTCTGATCGTGCAGAAAAAAAACAGCAGAGTAGAAGTGTTTTTTCTTTATTCCCTTTCCACACCTTTTTTCTTTCCTCCCCGACTTTAAACCTGGTGGCTCGGACGGAAATGGAGCTGGAGCGGGAGCTGCAGTTGCTGTGTTTCCTAGAGGAGATTCTTTCATGGACGCCGAAGCCCCGTTCCTTCCCGACTGTTCGACAGGCCCAGGACACCGTGAGGAAGGTGATGGAGCGAGACAGCCTCTGGGATCATCCAGAGGTGATGGAGATCCTCCGGGACATCTTCACCGCACCGTGTGAGGAATAGGCTGAGGATCTCCCAGTGCTCGAGCTCCTTGCTGCCACTTTGCTCTTTTCTCCTGAGGATGTGGGGCTCCTCTGCATGGGTGACCCGCTGCCCGGCACGGTGCTCCACGTTCCAGATTATCTCATCTCCGAGTCGCCCAGGAGGAGGAGAGGGTGGAAGCCCCGCCACGAGAAGCGTCCAGTCCCGCTTACTACAGCTCCGCCTCCCCACTCCGAGCCATGCTCCGCTCTGTCACGGGAGGAGATGGAGGAATGCAGGCGGGCTCTCCTGGCTGAAACGGACCCCATCTTGGAAGTCAAGCCGTGGCTTCTCCCAGAAATGGCCGAAAGACTAAAAGAACTTCCCCTGAGGGAGGAGGAGCCGTAACCCGATGATGAATGCCAGGCGAGCAGAGAGGATGCCTCGGAGGCCGCTGGGGACCTCCAGTGCCAAAAGAACAGGCAAGTTTCTTCTCATTCAATTTTTATGGTCAATGATCAATTTTGCCTGCCTCCTGGCAAGGAGACTTGAGGTGTGCAGTCCCCTGAGTGCTCCGCCTCAGCAGCATATAGTGTTCTCGTGCCTGGTTTCACTGACTCCTTTCTATGTGCCCCTACGAGCCCGTCGGACCTGGATCCAGGTTGCTCGGGGGAGGGCCCAGCCCATGGGCCAGCGTAAGGGTCGTCCTCGGCTGCCACGCCAGAGGAGCCAGAGGCGTGGAGGACGGTGCCCGAAAGCACCACAACTGCAACCACCATCATGCCCGCTGCAGGGGCCGCCGCAGTGGAGTCATCACCCAGACCAGACCTCCAGCCAATGGGACCCGGGGCGTCATCGTCGGAGTCCTGGACAGCGGTAGAGCTTAAGCACAGGCAAGTAATCTCTCCTGTAGTTCATTTGTTGATGGTGGAGGGATCTTGTCTGGCTTTTGGGGAGGGGAGTCAGGTGCGGCTCTTGGCTGCATCTGGACCTCCCTTGCTGGGCTCTGCCGCTGCCGGCGACCCTAACCATTCTTCCTCTCCTATTCTCTTCGAGCTCCATCCTAGGTCGCCGGAGAGGAGCTGCCACCACCTGGGCTGCTCACAGATGACGAGGTGGGTCCAGTTTTCTCAGAAGAGGCAGACGGGGATGAAGCACCCGACAGACCAGGGGAACCCATGCACCCTAACTCGCCAGAGTCCTGGACGGCGGTGGAGCCAGAGTTCAGGCAAGTGTGCTCCATTTTGTCAGTAACGACAATGCTAATGTCACACTGCCCGACTCATGGTGAGGTGGACCCGGGGCAGCTCACAGTAGTAGTAGTTGGAGGCCGCCGAGGATCAGGGTCCAGAATCAGGTGATGTAGGGAGCATCACCTTCCTCACTCCTCACGGGAGGCCACCGTGGGAGCAATGAGCAATGAGGCCCCCGATGGGGGGTCACCGCAGGTGCAACGGTGCTCCAACTGGAGCCCACTATGGGTGCAGCAAAGCCCCAGCCGGGGTCCACCACCGGTGCAGCAGAGCTCCAGCTGGAGTCCACCACCGGTGCAGCCATGTCCCAGACCGGGACCATTGTGGGTGCTACGGTTCCCCTGCCCCAAGCCTCGAACGACAGGGGGGATCCTGTTCCTTGGGTTGGCCGCCAATGTTCCCGAGTGTGTAGGCTGTCTCTCCACCTTCCCCTCTGGTTCTGGTGGCTCCACCATGTTGGTCGGCCACCCGAAGCACTTGGCTTATGGGTCGGGTGGTCCACTGGCCCGGGCAAGCGGCCGGACACTATCCCACGGGCCGCATGCTGGACTTGGGACTTGGGCAGGCCACCCGATCTGTCACTCCTCACCATGCTGGGGACCTGGGACTCTGGTCGACCCCCTGAACTTTGGACTTCTGGGGACAGGGGTTAGTGTTCCAGGTTGAGGGTCGTTAGGAGGGGTTTGCTCATTCTTTTTTTCTTTTTTTTTTTTTTACTGGTTGTGTTTTCACCAGTTGCTTCCCTTGTAACCGGTTTTCCCCCATCTCCCCCCCGGGTTGGTGTTTGTTGCTGGGGAGGAGGGGTTCCCTTGAGGGGTGTTGTTTCTTTTCTTTTTTGCTTATGGTACTGGGATGTCTGGTATCCACCCCTGGGGGGATGGGGGGTTGGGGGGGCTGTTATGAATCTGGGTTTGGAACCCAGTTCTACTTATTGTTATGCTTTGCCCTATTTTCCACCTGGCGCTTCAGGGAGCTATTGGGCCTCTGCTCCCTGACAGTTTGGACACGCCCCCTCCTCCTCTCAAGTGCCATCAGCTGTACTGTCACGGGTGTTCACACACATGCACACATCGACACACATGCACGCACTCCATTCATTCCCATTCACACGCTCATACACGCTCTCGCACACACCAGGTTCCAATCAAGTTCAGCCCACGCTTTCTCGCACCGACAATCTCTTTCCTCGTTAGCTTCAGGAGTATTTGTTTGCTGCAATTGTGGAAAGAGACTGTCGGAGCATTCACCTCCATACGCGGCAGCTAGCTCTCCACATATGAGTTTTCATCACCTGCTAATTATTCAGCTAGCACGTGAAGTTCGGTTAATCCCTTGGTGTGATCGGCTGACCCTACATACCTTCTTCATCCTCCAGACTGCACGGTTTGCCCCGGGATTGCCCCAGCCCCGTAAGTGTCATGTTCTCCTTTCTTTTGTGCTTAGCTGTCCTGCAGCACTAGGCTCCCTTTTGACCGGGCTGTAGAGCAACCGGTAGACGCCCTGTATGTCTGGTGGCCTTTACTTCATCAATTGCATCTCCCTGTATTTTTGTGGTTAACTGGACTTGTTTCTTTATTGTTATATTTAATAAAATAGCATTTTCTAGTTCTGCGATTGGGTTTTTTATTCTCTCCCTCGTGTGCCATGTAATGGCGCAAGGGAGTTTGTGACAGTATGAGTTGAAAAGTCCTAAACTTATTTGAAAAAAAAAAAAAATTGCAAGAGGAATATTTGAACAAAGTTGCAGATTTAATAGCTTCACAGTTATTTACTCCCCACAAATACTGATGATCGTCTAGTCTTATAGCACAACTGTTTTACACTTATTTTACAGGTTAAATACGTTTTGCTCTCTCCATGGTAGAGGTTGTTGATGCATGTCAGCTTTTGGAGTAGACAAAAACCTATTTACAGCATGATAACAATTATCTTTGTTGGTTCAACCAAGGTCAACAGCAGCTCTGACACAGTCCCACATGGACATGCCTGTGGTGTGCTGCGTTTCTAATCAGGAGCAGTAATGTTCCCCAGCACACAGCTGCTAAGTGTCAACAAAGCGCCTGTCCCTGTGATTAATGACAAAGGAAGTGTCCCAGCGTGCTTCCTGCACACAGTACTGTAGCAGCACCTTTGAATGGAGAGCCAGCAATGAATGTGCACTTCACCTGGTCTCTGTCTCGTTGCACACGTTAATACCTCCACTTATCTCCAACCTTGCACACTGGTACCCTCTTTCTCTCCCCATTTCCTGCAGGGGTTTTATCTCTAGGAAGATGTAGCATCACCTGTGAAAGAAAGACAAAGGAGAAGCAGGAAAAACATGATGTTGCAACATGAAATATTCACCATCCCCAACAGCACACACATACTGCACCAACATTGGCCTGATGTATCAAGTTTGCATCCAGAACACATTTTACAGAGTTCCTTTGCACATTGCCATTATGCCGATGTCAAGCCAATGTCTTACCAATGTGCAAACAACCTCTGTAAGATGTATTCCCAGTGTAAACTTGATAATGTTGGCCCAACATATGTGCACTGTTGGGGAGCTACCTCATCTAGGCCTCTAACCTGTGGTTGCAAAGTTTTATTCCATGTCAGTATTAAGGAGTTCTCTTTAGTTTGTCTATTTTGGAGGTGACAGAAACAGCTGGAGTGAAGGGGGGGCTATTGATTAACACTTCTCATTCTCCCATCGGGACACAAGTGCCACAACCAGCTGAACTAAAATCACATCACCCATAGGTGTTAAATTGACGCCCCAGCTCAATGGAAAAATCCATATTTTTTTTTCCTGCCATTTGGATTCACTGTACAGCAGTGCACCACATGGAGCCACAGGACATACAAAAGAAAAGAAAAAGCTCATGCTGTGCCAGCCTCAACTCTCTATGTCTTTATTTCTGAAGGTAATATGTTCTCAAATCTCACTACTACTGTATGGTTATGATAATTGCAGGTCATTATCACTATAAAGATTCCTACGAAGATTCTGTACTATAAAGACTCCTATGTTGCCCATGTGTTACTGACAAATAATGCATGAGCACGCTGAAATTATGTGCCGTCCTATAGACATCATATCTTTATGACGGCATCGCGAGTCCTATGATGCCTGAGTTCATAGGACGTCCTGTGATGATCAGGCAGAGATCATAGGCTGTCCTATGATGTCCTGTGTGACAAATGTGACAGACACACAGAGATTTCTTGCTTTAATAGAGTGATAATGCATGAGCACGCTGAAATTTATGTTAACTATTGACTATCCTCTTTTGGGAATTTCTCCTAACTTTTTCAACTGGGCAGATTTTCTTAAAATATGTCCCTATCATCACTCTATATATAATTCAAGAAATCTCTGTCTGTCATGACCATAGGACTCGCGAAAAGATCATAGGATCACCTATGATGTGCCTATGATGTCTATATGATGTCATATAGACACTACAGTATAGAGTGACTCAAGAAAATTGTGTGTGTCTGTGTGTGATCAAAGGCAGGCATCACTCAAGATCATAGGACTCGCTATGACATCATCAAAGACCAAATGCAGGCATCACTCATGCTCACTATCATAGGACATCAAACATCAAAGGCAGGCATCACTCATCATCATAGGACTCGCTATGACATCATCAAAGATCATAGGACTTGCTATGACATTATCAAAGATCAAATTCAGGCATCACTCATGATCATAGGACTCATTATGACATCATCAAAGACCAAATGCAGGCATCACTCATGCTCACTATCATAGGACATCAAACATCAAAGGCAGGCATCACTCATCATCATAGGACTCGCTATGACATCATCAAAGATCATAGGACTTGCTATGACATTATCAAAGATCAAATTCAGGCATCACTCATGATCATAGGACTCATTATGACATCATCAAAGATCAAATGCAGGCATCATGGGACTCGCTATGTCATCATCAAAGATCAAAGGTAGTCATCACTAACAATCATAGGACTCGCTATGACATCATCAAACTGCACTGGTATGCACTAGTTATAAAATGACAGATTGACAATAGCAGAATTTTGGGCCTTGATCTCTGCTGCCCCCCTCCCCCAAAAGAAATCAGGTTTGCTTTTTTTTTTTTTTTTTACTTTGAAGTACAAGCTAGCCTGATCGGGCTCTTTGTTACGAGCTATCTGGTCCCTATACGACTGTTGCAAGAGTTTGGTTCGTATGGCCAACACCCAGTGAAACACGTTTCCAGTGAGAATTGGACTCTGCCAGGGATGCCCTTAGTCAGTGATCCTTTTCATTATTTTTATGGGCAGGATATCTAGGCACAGCCAAGGGTTGGAGGGTGTCATACTCGGTGACCAAAGGCTTTCCTCTCTGCTGTCTGTGGATGATGTTGCTCTGTTGGCTTCATCAAGCAATGACCTACAGGTCTTACTGAGATGGTTTGCTACTGAGTGTGAAGTGGCTGGGATGAGAATCAACACCTCTGAGTCCAAGTGCATTGTCCTCAGCCAGAAAAAGGTGGATTGTTCTCTCCGGGTTGAAAACAAGCTCCTTCCCCAAGAGGAGTAGTTTAAGTATCTCGGGGTCTTATTCAAGAGTGAGGGGAGAAAGGAGTGAGAGATTGATAGACAGACTGGATAAGCCTCTGCAGTGATGTGGACGTTGTACCGTTCTGTTGTGGTGAAGAGGGAGCTTAGCTCTAAAGCAAAACTGTCAATTTACCAGTCAATCTACGTTCCTACCCTCACCTATGGTTATGAGCTTTGGGTAATGACCCAAAGAATGAGGTTGCAGATACAAGCGGCTGAAATGAGCTTTCTCCGTAGGATTGCTGGACTCACCCTTAGAGATAGGGTGAGGAGTTCAGTCATCCAGGGGAGGCTCAGCTGCTCCTCTACATTGATAGGAGTCAGTTGAGGTGGTTTGGACATCTGACAAGGATACCTCCTGGACGCATCCCACTTGAGGTGTTTTGGGCATGTCCAATGGGAAGGAGACCCTGGGGCAGACCCAGGACACGCTGGAGAGATAATGTGTCCCAGCTGACCTGGGAACATCTTTGTATCCTCTCTAAAGTTTTGGAGCAGGTGGCCGGGGAGAGGGAAATCTGAGCTTCTCTTCTTGAGCTGCTGCCTCTGTGACCCAGATCTCCAGAAAAGTGGCAGAAAATGGATGGATGGATGGATGGATGGATGGATGGAAGTATAAGCTAATACAGGGGTGGGCAATCATGTGCCATGGAGGACCATTCTATTGCAGGTTTTCTGTTCCACCCAGTTTCTTCAGCAGGTGTTTGCTCTTATCAGCTTCAAGGATTTATAATCATTGAAAACACCTGCTGAAAAGAAGTGCCAACCAAAGCTGAGACAAGGTTGTTGTACAGAACACTGTACTTGAACATTTAGCACACATTTTTGATACTGTGATTACCATCGGCTGTGTTTCCAAAAAAAAAAAAAAAAGCACAGTTATGTACAGTTGCACACAGAGACTGCTTTACTAGGTAGTTAATACACTACCGTTCAAAAGTTTGGGGTCACCTCAGACAATTTTGTGTTTTCCATGAAAATTCACACTTTTATTTACCACCATGAGTTGTAAAATGAATAGAAAATACAGTCAAGACATTGACAAGGTTAGAAATAATGATTTGTATTTGAAATAATAATTTTTTCCTTCAAACTTTGCTTCCGTCAAAGAATCCTCCATTTAGATTAGATTAGATTAGATTCAACTTTATTGTCATTACACATGTACGAATACAAGGTAACGAAACACAGTTTAGCATCCAATCAGAAGTGCAAAGGACAGCAGTGCAGTATATACGGTAATTAACAGTATGTGCAATTTAAGCAAATATATGCAAATATATGCAGCAGTGCAGAAAGTTAAGAGTACTGTTATGTGCAAATAATGTACAATAAGTTAGATGGGCAGTTATGTACAGGTGAGGATGGTAAGAGATGATGGTAAGAGAGTCAGCGGGGAACTAAGTTCAATAACGTGACAGCTGTTGGAAAGAAACTGTTCCTAAACCTGCTGGTTCTAGTCCGAAGGCTTCTGAAATGCCTTCCGGAGGGGAGAAGCTGGAACAGTCCATGAGCAGGATGGTTGGAGTCCCTAAGAATGCTGCGTGCCTGGCGCAGACATCTTTTCCTGTAGACATCCTCTATAACTGGAAGTGGAGTCCCTGTGATGCGTTGGGCAGTTTTCACCACCCGCCGCAGCGCCTTACGGTCTGCGACAGAGCAGCTCCTATACCAGACTGTGACACAGTTGGTCAGGGTGCTCTCTATCACGCAGCGGTAGAAGTTGCCCAGGATGTCAGTTGACAGATGGTTCTTCTTCAGTGTCCTCAAGAAGAAGAGACGCTGATGGGCCTTCTTGATAAGGCTGGTGGTGTTAACTGACCAGGACAAGTCCTCGGAATTTGAAGCTGGGGACACGTTCAACAGCTATGCCATTGATATGGATGGGGTCATGTGTCTCTCCCCTCTCCTTCCTGTAGTCCACTATGAACTCCTTGGTTTTGCTGGTGTTAAGGAGCAGGTTATTGTCAGCGCACCAAGTAGCCAAGTGCTCAACCTCTGCCCTGTAATCTGACTCATTGTTGTCCCTGATGAGTCCGATCACCGTGGTGTCATCTGCGAACTTTATGATGGAATTGGATCCATACATAGGCCTGCAGTCATGGGTGAAGAGGGAGTAGAGGAATGGGCTGAGCACACAGCCCTGTGGTACACCAGTGTTGAGTGTGATGACGGAAGAACGGTTGGGGCCTGACTTAACATGCTGGGGTCTGTTGGTCAGAAAATCCATGATCCAGTTGCAGGTGGAGGTACTGATTCCCAGGTCCCCAAGTTTAGTGATCAACTTGGAGGGGATAACTGTGTTGAATGCTGAGCTGAAGTCAACAAACAGCATTCTTGCGTAGGTGTTCTTGTCATCCAGGTGTGAGAGTACATAGTGCAGCGCTGTAGAAACTGCAACCTCTGTACTCCTGTTGCTCCGGTAGGCCAACCCGTGAGGGTCCAGTGTAGGGGGCAGGCATTTTTTGAGCTGTGCCAAGACCAGTCGCTCAAAGCACTCCATGACTATGGGCGTCAGTGCCACAGGGTGATAGTCATTTAGGCACGATGGTGTTGAATGTTTCGGCAGTGGTACTATAGAAGTGGTCTTGAAGCACGCTGGTACCACGGCCTGGGCCAGGGACAGGTTGAAGATGTCTGTGAAGACCCCTGCAAGCTGCTCAGTGCATGCCCTCAGCACACGCCCAGGAATGCCGTCAGGGCCAGCAGCCTTACGTACGTTGACATGACTCAGTGCGTTACGGACGTCGGTGTGGGTGAGTGTGAGGTGGTGGAGGTTGTCAGAGAGTGGGAAATTGATGTTCTTTTCGTTATTGTCCTTGTCAAAACGAGCATAGAAGTCATTTAGCTCATTGAGAAAGGGCACAGTCATGGCTATAGGTATGGAGTTGCTGGGCTTATAATCAGAGATAGCTTGAATGCCCTGCCACATGCGTCGGGGGCCAGAGTCCCCAAAATGTTCCTCCACCTTCAGCTTGTACCTGTGCTTGGCCTTCTTGATGCCCCTCTTCAGATCTGCCCTGGATGAACTGTAGGCCTGTGCGTCACCAGATCTAAAGGCATTGTTACGTGCCTTTAGCAGAAGCCGCACTTCTCTGTTCATCCACGGCTTTTGATTTGGGTACGTGGTGATCTGTCTTTCCGTGGTGACACTGTCAATAGTGGACTCCATTTGCAGCAATTACAGTATTGCAGACCTAACATGATTGCACAAGGGTTTTTTAATCATCCATTAGCCTTCTGACGCAATGAGCAAACACATTGTACCATTAGAACACTGGAGTGATAGTTGCTGGAAATGGGCCTCTATACACCTATGTAGATATTGCACCAAAAACCAGACATTTGCAGCTAGAGTAGTCATTTACCACATTAGCAATGTATAGAGTGTATTTCTGATTAGTTTAAAGTTATCTTCATTGAAAAAAAGTGCTTTTCTTTCAAAAATAAGGAAATTTCTAAGTGACCCCAAACTTTTGAACGGTAGTGTACATGTAATAGCAGCAAAATTCTGAGTGAAATAACTGTATGTGTGTGTGTGTGTGTGTGTGTGTGTGTGTGTGTGTGTGTGTGTGTGTGTGCATGATTGGTGAAGGGATTGGCACTGCACCGTGGCTGCCTCATCCATTCAGGTGGATGCCCTGAATTTCACTCTGGGCATAAAGACATAAAGGGTGCTTTCACACCTGCAGGCTTTAGTCCGTTTCAATCAAACTCAAATTCTTTTTCCCCATTAGTACGGTTTGTTTTGTCTGGTGAGAACACGGTAATCGTACTCAAGTGCGTACTAAAACAATCGTATTCCATTCGAATTAAAAGGCGAACTCTGGTGTGGTCCTGCAGGTGAGAAGCGACCACACTAAAAACGGCACCAGGTAAAACATTTTATGTCACTGTGCATTCCTGATAGATCTTTGAAAATGTCTGTGGCTAAACACTTCACGGTTCTGGAGGATTAATGAAAGTTAACATGTTATTGCCCATCCGTAGCAGCGCTTAATTTTCAAACTGTATGATTTGCCAAAAGCGGTATATGCACGTATGTAATAAACGCTAACAAGGGCAATGAAAACCCACCATAGATTACATTACGATTTGTATTATTTTCTCCCAGAAATGCATAAAGACACGACAGAACGGGCAAATTTATTGCACAGCGCGATTACATTAAAACTCAATGTAAATATATGAAAAGACATGAATTTACTGTCTGGGTGAGATGCAGACAGACAAAGTTCCCACTCACCTGAAAAAGTTGTCCCTGTTGAAAACTTGATGTGTGTTTCCTGGCAGCACGTCTGTGGTAGGATTCCATGGGTAAAATAAATAAAATCCAACATCCCGGTTCAGCTGAAGAGCTTATGGTTCTTCACCTTCCATTTTGGGTAGAAAATAACAATAGTCAACCAAATGGATCCAAGAAACAATTTTACCGGAGAAAACCGAGGAGAAAAGTTTAAAAAAAATGTCTCTTGAACTTGGAGTAGTGATGAGTGTGGAGATGCAGGCTCTGATAGATATTTGGTCTGAGAAGGGATAAGGGATAAGGACCTGTACTTATATAGCACTTTTTCTAGTCTCAAAAACCACTCAAAGCCCTTCACTAGTACAAACCCTCTATTCTGAGAACAAGATTTCTCAGCTGCTTGTGGCTACACACAAGAATACCAATGTTTTTAAAATGTTTAGCGACATGATGGCGGCACAGGGGGTTTATACAGACAGCGGAGCTTTTTATTTTTATTAGTTTGTGGCACATAAACACCTTACTGAAGGGAACGGTGTTATGCTGAGAATTGCTGACTTGCCAAGAAATGCATCCCTTCATCAAATAAACATAATTTAAAGATAACTTACAAGAGGTAATAACAATTTTTACTTCAAAAATTTATAATGGGTATTTCTAAAAATACACAAATGGTTACAAGCCTGGCTGTAGTGTTATATCTTATAGCTTTGGTGCATGGGATGCAATTCTTGGCGTAACACCGGTCCTGGCCAATCAGTGAGCTGAATTTCTCTTCTTCGCTAAGATTTTTTCTTCCTGGTCAGTGGTGGCTTTGGCTACAGCGCCACAAATGAGCAGCTGTTGTAACTGTGTGACATTGTCGAGGCAGTTTGGTCAGCTTGAGTGAAGTGCTGTGTGAATGCAAACCGAACCAAATGAAGGTGTGAAAATTCTCGCCATCCCCCACTGAGTCGAACCAAGACTCCCGGACTATCCTGGTGTGAAAGCGTCCAAAATGTTTTACCATTTCTCAATGGTCCCAATTTTAGTGTGGTCGCTTTCTCACCTGCAGGACCACACCAGAATTCGCCATTTAATTCGAACTGAAACAACAAGTGTGTTGTTTAAGTACGCACTTGAGTGCGATTACTGTGTTCTCACCAGACAAAATGAACCGCACTAACAGAGAAAACAAACTTGAGTTCGACTGAAACGGACTAAAGCCTGCAGGTGTGATAGCACCCTAAGTCTGTACAGTCACGGATCTGTTGGGGGAAAGAGCTCTAAAGAGAAAGGGCCACGATGGAAAAGGCTTTGTCCCCCCAGGTTCTGTGCTTCAGGGGTGTAGCCGGGGGGGGGGGGGGGGGGAGGTGCTGAGGGGCCTGCAGCCCCCCCCCCCCCAAAAAAAAAGAAGAAAAAAAAAGGGATAAATATGAAAAGAAAAATGTAAATAAAGAGCAGGTTTTGAGTAGTTTGCATTGAAAATGTTAAGAAATCTGTAGTTGACTGGGGGCTGTAGTTGACAGGGGGCTGAAGCTAAAGCTTTGCCCTGGGCGAATGCCCCGAGCGTTCAGAATGGTGGTGGTGGTTAGGGTTCAGTCCCCCTTCACAAATTCCTGGCTACGTCACTGTGCTTGGTTATGTGTGGTGGAGAGAGGAGGTTTGCATCAGAGGAACGACGGCAGCGGGGGGGGGCATGCCGGTGCAACAGGTCGGTGAGAAAGGAAGGGCCCTGGTGGTGGAGGGCTTTAAAAGTGAGGAGAAAGACTTTGAACTGTATGCATTGTGAGATTGGGAGCCAGTGGAGGTTCTGGAGGACAGGGGTGATGTGGTCACGGGAGTGGGACTAGGTGAGGAGACGGGTGCTGAGTTCTGAATGTATTGAAGTTTCTGGAGCACTTTGGATGATGAGCCGTAAAGAATGCTTTTGCAGTAGTCTATTCTGAAAGTGATAAATGGGTGTATGAGGGCTTCTGTGGTGGAGAAGGTGAGTGAGGGACGGAGTCGGGCTATGATTTGTAGGTGAAAGAAGGCAGTTTTGGTGACATGAGTGATGTACAGTTCAAAAGTGAGGTGGTTGTCAAAGATGACTCCAAGGTTTCATATCTGTGGGGATGGAGAAAATGTGGAGTTGGCAACAGTGAGGTTGAAGTTGTGGGTGTTAAAGATGAGAGCTTTTGGGCCGATGATCATGTCAAACTTATCATAGTTAAGTTGTAGAAAGTTATTTTGCATCCAGGATTTTATTTCAGAGACAATTTTCTAGTATGGAGCAGGTTACTGTGGTTATGCAGTTAGAAGAAATGTAGATCTAAACATCGTCAGTATAACAGTGGAAGGTAAGGCCATGTTGGCGAATGATGTTACCAAGTGGGAGTATGTAGATGATGAAAAGGAGAGGGCTAAACACAGAACCCTGGGGAACACCATGGGAGGAGGGGCTATGAGGGAGGTGCAGTTGTTGATGTGGATGAATTGTTGTCTGCTGGCGAAATATGAGTGGAACCAGGAGGTAGTACACTGTACCAGTTATGCTGAGGAAGGTTTCCATACGGGAGAGGAAAATGGGGTGGTTGACTGTATTGAAGGCAGCTGTGAGGTTGAGCATGATGAGGATGTTCAGGAGTCCAGAGTCAGCTGAGAGGAGGAGGTTGTTTGTCACTGTGAGAAGGGCTGTTTCGGTGCTGTATTGTGAGCAGAATCCAGATTGGAATGTCTCAGAGAGGTCATTGGTGGTGAGGTGGGTTTTGAGATGGGTGGCAACAACACATTCTAGGATTTCTGATAGGAAGGGCAAAAGGGCAAGTTGGAGATTGGACGGAAGTTATTCATGATGTCGGGGTTTAGTCCAGGTTTTTTGAGGATTGGGGTGACAACGACAAGTTTCAGGCGGTCAGGAATTGAGCTGGAGCTGAGGGAGGTGTTGATGCAACAGGTGAAGCTAGGGAGATTTACATCCAGCTCCCGAAAAATTAGTACTGGCGCCCCCCAAGGATGTGTCCTTTCCCCACTGCTCTTCTCCCTCTACTCCAACGACTGCACCTCAGAGGACCCTTTGGTGAAGCTCCTGAAGTTTGCGGACGACACCACAGTCATCGGTTTGATCCGGGATGATGATGAGTCTGCATACAGGCGGGAGGTGGAGCAGCTGATCCTCTGGTGCAGCCAGAACCATCTTGAACTTAACCCAGCCAAAACGGTGGAGATGACTGTGGATTTCAGGCGACACCCCCCTTCATTCCCCCCACTCACCATCCTCAACAGCACAGTGTCCACTGTGGACTCCTTCAAGTTTCTGGGTACCACAATCTCCCGGAACCTGAAGTGGTCCTCCCATATAGACACTGTCCGGAAAAAGGCCCAGCAGAGGTTGTTTTTTCTGCGTCAGCTCAAGAAGTTTGATTTGCCTCAGGAGGTGCTGGTTGTCTTCTACACCGCCATCATCCAATCTGTCCTCTGCTTTTCCATCACTGTCTGGTTTGGATCTGCCACTAAACAGGACAAGACCAGACTGCAGCGGATCATTAAGTCTGCGGAGAGGATCATTGGTACCGACCTACCCTCCATTGAGAACTTATATCGGTCCATAACCAGGAAACGGGCGGGAAACATCTGTGCTGACCCATCACACCCCGACCACAAACTGTTTGAACTTCTATCTTCTGGTCGTCGTTACAGATCACTGAAGGTCAAAACCACCCGTCACAGGAACAGTTTCTTTCCTCAAGCCATCACTCTGATGAACTCCTAACATTCACCTAGTCCTACCTGTTTGCTGTACTCATGACTTTTCATCCATTATTACATTGCACATAACTCTCACACTGCTTTTTACTTCATTCACATTATATCACTGAATCTGAGTCCACATTGAAATACTGTGTGATTGTATATTTTTTCATATATTTCTGCAAAGTGTGGTTAGTCCGAGTAAATAACTGCATACAGTATATTCCTGTATATATTTGCATCCTTTTATAGAAACGTGGACAGACTGTAATTTACTGTACATACTCTGTTTGTCATTGAATCCTTATTTAAATCCTTCACCTGAACAACGAGAGCAAGTTTTTAGCCAAAGTCAAATTCCTTGTATGTGTTGTGCATACTTGGCCAATAAAGCTGATTCTGATTCTGATGATTCTGATTCTGATGATGGTGCAGATGAGTGGGGAGAGGGATGGGAGGCAGGATTTGATAAGTGTGGAGGGGATGGGGTCCAGTATGGATAGGGGGCTTTGCATGCCTGTGGTAATTTTAGTGAGTTCTAGAGGGCAGTCTTGCATTGTTGGAGGTGGTCAGTGTAGGCTTGGAGATTAACTGTTAGGTTTATTTTCTTGTAGAGTCTTTCCAGCTGTCGCTTACGGGATTTCATGGCATGGAGTTCAGCAGTGTACCAGGGAGCACAGC
This sequence comes from Pholidichthys leucotaenia, assembly GCA_020510985.1. Taxonomy (NCBI): domain Eukaryota; kingdom Metazoa; phylum Chordata; class Actinopteri; order Cichliformes; family Pholidichthyidae; genus Pholidichthys; species Pholidichthys leucotaenia. The sequence continues at coordinate 492,383,761 of CM035837.1, forward strand.
GAGTGAAGGAGACTGTTTGAGTTTTGATAGGGGCCAGCTGGTTCAGGCAGGAGGACAGAGTGCTGTTGTAATAACAGACAAGGTCCATGGGGTTGTCAGAGAGCGTGGGAAGGAGAGGCAGACATCATACTGTTGAGTGAGGCTGAGAAGACTGGAGGAGTGATGGTTTTGATGTTTCTGAAGGATATTCTGCACTTTTCTTTAGGGGGATGGGGATGTCCATGGTGATGGTGAGGTGATCAGAGATATGGAGGTTGATGCTGCTGAGTTGGAGAATTGTTAGTCCAGCTGAGCAGACCAGATCAAGAATGTGTCCATGTGAGTGAGTTGGGAGTCAACGTGTTAAGTGAAGGTGACACACTTAAGACATCCACATGGATGTCAGTGGCATCCATGTGGAGATTAAAGTCTCCAAGGAGAAGAACAGAGGGTGAGATGGCAGAGAGATGGGTCAGCAGATCCAAGAGTTTGGGTAGAAAAGAGGGGTTTTGCTTGGGGGGGCGGTAGATAACAGCGGTGATCGGGGGGTGGGACCAAATTGTTTGAAGGCAAGCTGTTCAAATGAGTGGAGTGCGGGGGTGGGAATGATGAATATTTTGATGTGTTTTTTTTTTTTGTAAATGACAGCAGAACAGGGTTTATCGATGTAGATTAATGCGGAAGGTGTGGTCTCATTGAGTGATATATAGTCCAGGGGTTTATGCCATGTTTCAGTGATGCAGTGAAAATCCAGGTTATTGTCAGTGATGAATTCGTTCAGGATGAAGCTTTTATTATTCAGTGAGCGTGTGCTGAGTAGAGCCAGTTTCAGGTGGCGCTTTGGGACAGGTTGAGAAGATTAAGGAATGGGGTGGAGATTGGATGGGTTTACCTGCGATTTATTATGATGATGTGATGAGGATCTGACTGTGACTATGGGGTGAATGGGGAAAACAGTGGCAGGAGGGAGCAGTGGCAGTTGGGGGCTGTAGGAGGAGCAGTGGTGGGAGATGGAACATTAAGTTGAAGCTGTAGAGGAAGAGGGTGGGGGCTGAGGGCAGAATGTAAATAGTAAGTCACATGGCCGTGGGAGAGTTTGGACAATTAACTGCACTCTAGCTGATAAAATATGGCTGCCTTAGTTACTGGAGTGGAGGCCGTCAAGTTTAAAAAATACTTTACGGATCCAGAAGAGGTTAAAGTTGTCAGTGAAGCCCAGGTTGTGGATTTTACAAGCAGAGAGAAGTTAGGTGTGGAGGGAAAAGATTTGGCCGAAGAGTCCGTATCCGCGACTGTCGGGAGAGATTGCCCTACCAATAAAAGCTGATTTGCCGGAGTTGTAAAGAAGCTGAAAAATTTGATGAGCAGTGCTTTGGTGATTTGTGACTGCCAGCAGGATGAATCAACGCAGCCAACATGAACAATGATTCTCTGGACAGATAAGGGGAGTGTTTGGAGGATGCCAGGGAGTTTGGCGAGGATGACAAGAATGGTGGTGCCAGGAAAACAGTGTGTTATTGCATTGAAAAAGCAAATGTTTCTTGTGATGGAATCTTCAATTGTTAGAGTGGTGGGGGAGAAAAGGGGGTAGGTAGAAGCAGGAGGTGGGTCAGCAACATGGAAAGATGGAGTGGATTCTTTGGGGGGATTTCGTCACCGGTGATGGGGCAGGAAGAGAGGGACGAGGACAGGTAAGGCAGCGACATGGGTGCACTGTGGAGTCGGTGTGAACTGTGGTATCAAGAGATGGCGGGCTGTGGGACAGCTCATCATAGCTCAGGACAGGTTCATGGCTCTTTACTGGATAAAAATAGAAGCATACATTGCCCAGTGTGACCAACAACATCATATAGCTCCACCACATGGAGAGACAGCAGCAAAAGGGGACATTACGGCAACATTTTCCTACTACATTGCGATTGTATAGTTTTGACAATATTAAAGTTGTGTTCTTGACAAACTGGTTTTCTTTTATGGTGAACCTGCATTATTAATATCAAAAATAACAACAGTGAAATGAACAAAAACATGTAAAATAAAAAATAAATAAATTTCAACAACACAAAACAAAAACATTATGTCAGGGCTAAAATAAAATAATCACAAATAAACAAATAAATAATTGACTTAAATATCCCTTGACACACAACATACCTGAGTAAAAATAAAAGCATCCATTGCCCGGTGTGACCAAGTGTCAGACAGCTCCTATACACAAAGAAACAGCAGGTTTACATACATAAACAAAAATATTAATTGCGCAACACCTCGTGGCTCTAAGCGCGCACTAGCAGCTAACAGGCTAGTGGCTAACAGCTAACAAGCTAGAAGGTTTTTTCATTTATTCAAAACGTAAGATAGAGAACACAAATTAACTCGGCTACTGGCATAAAATATCTAAACATTGTTCTTGTCAGTTCTGGTAATTTTTTTTTTTTTTGATTTTGCATACTTTATTGATCCCCAGAGGGGAAATTGAAGGCATCCACCTGGATGGATGAAGCAGCCACCGTACGGCACTATCCCTTTACCATTCACACACACATTCACACCTAGGGCCATTTTAGAGTCTCCAATTAACCTAACCTTCATGTTTTTGGCCTGCAGGAGGAAACCGGAGAAATCCTGGAGTAAACCCACGCAGACAAGAGGAGAACATGCAAACTCCACACAGATCACTGTTGGTCAGGGGCTGGGATCGAGCCAGGGATCCCATGGCCAAGGGTGAGTTGCTGTGCTGTCGCAGTGCTAACCACTGTGCCACCGCACCGCCAAATGTCAGTAAATGTTAGTAAATGTCAGTCAAGCCAAAACAACAATTAAACAGATTAATTCACCAAGTTTTTACAGAGCTGTATGACAAAAATACCTCCACACAGAAAGACAGCAATCAAAGGGGATTGCTGCAGGCTTCCGGTGGTCTACAAAGAAGAGGGCACCGCTTCATCAAAGTATAAAATAAAACAAAATAAATAAATAAATGGACTGGCGATCTGTCCAGGGTGTACCCTGCCTCTCCCCCTAAAGATGCTGGGATAGGCTCCAGCCCCCCCGCGACCCAAAAAGGATTAAGCGGAAGAAGATGAATGAATGAATGAATGAATGAATGAATGAAAATAATTTTAAAAAAACAGCCTGACAAAAATAAGTAAAAATAAAATTGCAAATAGCTTCTTCAAAAATAGACAAAAGAATGCTGATTAAATACCAAGAATTTTGGCTAGCTTCAACTAAAATAAACCTGTTTATTTTAGTTGAACTTTATTTTAGTGGAATGGCCATTCCACTGCAGGTTTTCTGTTCTACCCAGTTTCTTTAGCAGGTGTTTGCACTCATCAGTTTCAAGGATTGCTAATCATTGAAAACACCTGCTGAAGAGACTGGGTGGAACAGACAACTTGCAGTGGAATGGCCCTCACTGCCCCCACCCCATATACTGTATATGTGTGTGTGTGTGTGTGTGTGTGTGTGTGTGTGTGTGTGTGTGTGTGTGAGAGAGAGAGATAGAAAAATTCCATATTACACACATTATTATTATTCTTAAGATGCATCATGCCTCTCCTATGCCATGTTTAATGTTAATATGTGCATTCTATGTAGGATAAGTTTATATATAAATTCCTTTATATTATTCTTTCATATTATATTTCATATTATATGTCTGATATATTCTTGGCATGTTTCTGTGAGCAATGCAAGCACTGACTGAGGGTCAGTACAAGCTTAAAGGACGATCAAAGCTACATTGATAATCTCTTTGACATGCCCTGCTTCTCTATGTCTCATGAATGTGCTGAAACTCCTAGTTCATGTAGACACCCTGTCTCCAGGATGTCTGTGGCGTCTCTTCCTTTGTTCACCACCCAGGATAAGCTCTCATGTCATACTGACCTGCTAGGATATCAGGACTGTGATAGGCATTTGGACTGTCTATGAGATGTCTCTGCTCTCCCCCTTTCTCCTCCTACCCCTCCTTTCTGTTTACCCATAAATACCAAGCCTAGAGAATGTATGTTCAGAGATTTGGGGCATAGTGGACTGAGGCAACTCTCTCTTTGTAATCTCTCCCTCAAAAATGGCCATTTGAGGTTAACTTGAACTGTAACTTTTCTTTTTATTTCATTTATTTATTTTTATAATAAATGTACCTAAATCCAATATTCTGTCTGATTTTTGACTTTGAATAATGTATGCTCAAAATTGTTCTAACATTTTGGCACTCCGAACAACAGATCCACATATCTCCATCTTTCCGGTGCCTCTGCCCGATTTCAGTGAGTGTACAGCTGATGAAAGACCTTCCTAGGCTGGGTACAAGACTCAGTGTTACTGCAGTGAAGGCATTTCGAACCGGGGCACTGGAACTGACTGGGTGACGGATCTGAGAATCTTACAGGTGGCTTGGATGTAAGTACATTTGTTGTTAAGTTTATGGACATTGGGTTCGAGTCCCAATGAGTTAAATACGCATATGATGGAAAATGGTTTCGGCCCGAACCGTTTTAACACCGCAAAGCCTGGTTAATTTTCTGCTTGCACTAAATCGCTGGTTGGATGCAGGGTTTGTTTGCTTGGGAAACTTTGCGTCAGCGAGGTGAAGGTTCGGATGAGATTGCATGCAGGAATTACGGCAAGATACTGTTTATTTTATTGCGTAGTGCACCTTTGATATTTTATCAGGGTAAGCTTCTACCCCAATAGTGTAGTGAGCTGTAAGGGTTCAGGGAAGATTCGTTACCCCGCCACAGTGAGCCTTATTGCAAGATACCATGGGGGAGTGTTACCCCGCCACTGTGAGCTTTATTGCAAAATGCCGGGGGTGGGGGGGGGGGGCGTTATCCCGCCACAGTGAGCTTTTGACAAGATACTGTGGGGGCCACAAGTGACCGCTGAAAAATACGGGTAATTTTTTTTATTTTTACAGTTTGGTTGTAGTGCTGGTTTGGATAAAAATTACTGCAGTTTGTCTGTATTTTTGTGTCTTGTGTGTCGGGGAACCTGCTCCGATGAGAGAGAGAGATGGAGTTCTCCGGGAAGGCAGAAGGAGCAGGCTGCATGGAGCTATAAAACTGATTTTTGTGATTTTTCCTGGTATTTGTGGAGCATAAAAGTGTTGGTTAATTAATTTTTCTCCTCTTGAGAAATGATTAAAATTATGGGTGTTTGAAAATAATACTTTTGAGTAGGTGGAGTTGAATTGTGTTGTGTTTTCACAGCAGTGCGAAAAAAAAAAAATAGAAGGACCTGCACACTGTAGTGAGAGTGTGGGGTTGCCTGATGTGCATATTTTCCACTGAAGTTGCCAGTTTTGGAGATTAATTGAAGTACTTTTCGCCCTGCTTTGTGTGTGGATATACATTTGAAGCTTTTCATTGGGGGTGTATGTTTTGACGAGCTGTGACCTTGTGTTGATAACAGAGAAAAGAGGATTTCTGTGTGGGCCCTGTCTGTCCTTGTGTGTGTGTGTGAGTGTGGTTGCTTGGGGAAAAAACAAAACAAAAAACAGGCTGTGTAGCTGCTGAACTGTGTGACAGAGGAGTGACAGAGAAAAATTCTATATTATGGTATTTTTGCAAAGCTTTGGGGTTTTACATTTCCTTTTGTGGGTTTATTTTTTTTTTTTCAATCTAATTTTGCGGGTTTTGAATCTAACGTTGCATACGTGGTAAACTATTTACATAGTTTTAAAGCCAGTATTTTCATTTCCTCTCGCTCTTCTTTGGAAAATGAAAAAACATTGAACTTTTTTTTAGTCAATTTTTGCCGTATCAGTGACTTTTATTGACTCAATTGCATTATCTCTCTTGACTGAAGCATAACAGTGAACTTTACAGGGTAAAAGGACGCTGGACTAATTGTTCTCACAGGGGTCCTTTCCTTCCCTCTGTTCCCTGCTCTCGGCCAAACAACCAGCCTCTGGGGCCCAGCAAAACAACATCGCCTCACCACTGCCCACACTCCTCCCGTCAACAACAAAGCCATGATGGATAAACCAATAAGTTAAGTACAATTGCATGCATGTTGATCAATGCTACCAGCATGCCAATGACAAAACTAACTGAACATTATGATATAATGCTGTCACTTAATAATGCCCAATCAATTAAGGCTTTCAATACAGCTTATATTACATGATTCAAAGCACAGAAGAGGTTGATCATTACTATGTTTGTGCATATGATTTATCTGAAACTACTGACTATCAAACACAAGTTTTGGTGCTTCTATGTCATATTACTGTTTTTTTTTGTTTTTTTTTCAAAAATACTAAACTCATTTTTTGATAAATGATGATGTTGTGGAGATTGTGTGGAAAGACGAGGCTGAGTTTATTACTCAAAATCAGTTTTATTCACAACCACATTCTCCAACATCCAAAAAACAGAAAGAGTAAGGCATGCCCCCACAGCTGCCCTTTTATACCCCAGGACATCAAAGTAAACAGTCGCATTGTCTTTACATCCCAAATCACAACGCACCCCCCTTCAGGTCTTCTGTTTCCACCTGAAGTCCTGGTGGTCAGGAAATCCTTCATGGCCGTCTCTCTGCATACAAAAGGCCAGACTTTGCATCCTCCTGCAACCCCTAGGAGGTTCAGACCTTTTGTTCCTCTGAGACGTGCAGTAAACAATAAGCATATAGTAACAAGCATGTGAAGCATATGGAAACCACATATGTGCCCACATGACCCCCCCCCCCAAATGTCTAAGATGGAACAACATCACCACAGATTGCATGCCATAATAAAATCACTATATATCAGTCCAAATGCCGCTTACGTCTCAACCTTCTCCCATATCTGCTAAAAGCAGGCTGTATCACTTCCACGGCGTCTTCCCGCTGTGGATCTGTTGCCTGGGGATGAGAACTATTAGTCAACCTCTGTGGGTGTTCTGGGGAATGCTCTCTAGGGGGTCTGCCACGCCGAGGAGCCTTCGCCAACTGCACAACTTCGTCAGCTAACACAAAAGCGGGTTTGAGCCTGTTAATGCCAATCCTTTCTTTTCTGCCCCCCAAATCTAGCAAAAAATGCTTATCCCGTTTCCACCACTCTATATGGTCCATCATAAGGTGGGCGCAAGGGCGGACGATGAGCATCATGTCTGACAAAAACAAACTCCGCATTTTTCAAAGCCTTAGGCACAAAAACACGTGGAAAACTGTGGTGAAAGGGGGCCAGGTAGCGTGCCCGGGCCCGCGCTATTCTGTAACCGCTGAACTGGGGAGCGCTGTGGCGCAGGATTATCTGGGAGAAATTCCCCGGACAGCCGAAGTGGCTGTGCAAAAACTAGCTCAGCTGGGGAGGCTTCCAAATTCTCTTTAGGTGCAGAACGCAACCCCAATAAAACCCATGGTAGCTTGTCCACCCAATTTGTATCCGTTTAGCGACGCTCTGAGGGCCGCCTTCAATGACCTGTGAAAACGTTCGCACAACCTGTTAGCCTGCGGGTTGTATGCAGTCGTGCGGTGGGTCATTGCCCCCAGGCTGCGGGACATCGCTGACCAAAGTTCGGAAACAAACTGCGGGCCTCTGTCAGACGTAATGTCCGACGGGACTCCAAAATGCGCTACCCATGCCGTTAAAAACGCGCGCGCTACCTCCTCAGCCGTGGTTGACGAAAGCAGGACCACTTCTGGCCAGCGCGTGGTGCGGTCAACCATTGTCATAAGATGTGTGTACCCTTGTGAGGGCGGGAGGGGGCCTACGAGGTCCACGTGGACATGATCAAACCTTTTAGCTGGGATGTGAAATGGCTCCAAGGGAGCTCTCGTGTGTCTATGAACCTTGGCCCGCTGGCAGGCTGTGCAGGCTGCCGCCCACTCTCTAACTTGTTTGCGCAGGCACGGCCACACAAATTTCTCTCCTACCATTTTGACCGATGCGCGCGCTCCCAGGTGCGCCAGAGAATGGATCGAGTCAAAAACATGGCGGCGCCACGCGGCTGGAACCACCGGACGCGGCCGCCCAGTGGAGACATCGCAGATTGGGGGGGGGGGGGCATACCGTCTTGCAGCACCCTGCTCTCCAGCCTTAATCCTGTTGGTCCAGACTGGAGCGCGCGCACATCCGCGTCGCTACCCTGCTCTGCGGCCATGGCTGCATAATCTATCCCCACGCGGACTGGGGCCGCGCGCACTTCCGTGTCGCTAACCTGCTCCGCGGCCATGGCTGCAGGATCTACCTCTGCGTGGGCTGGAGCCCCCACGGCGCACGAGAGGCAGTCTGCCACTACATTAAGTTTACCCGCCACATGCTGGATATCGGTAGTAAACTCCGAAATCGCGGCCAGCTGTCTCTGCTGCCGGCCCAACCAAGGTTCTGAAATCTTGGCCATCGCAAAAGTCAGCAGCTTGTGGTCAACAAACGCGGTGAAACGGCGTCCTTCCAGCCAGAACTGGAAGTGGCGAATGGCCAAGTGGAGAGCTAACAACTCCCTGTCGAATGCGCTGTATTTTCGTTCGCTGTCGCGCAGGGTCTTACTGAAAAAGGCGAGCGGTTGCCAGGCTCCAGCTACAAACTGTTCCACGACCGCCCCTATGGCCACATCTGACGCGTCAGTAGTGAGCGCCATGCGGGCCGCTGGGACTGGATGTGCCAACAACGCAGCGTTCGCCAGGGCTGTTTTGACTTCGGAAAATGCGCGCTCTCACTCCGGAGACCATTCGACTTTATTTGAGGGTTTTTGTTTTTTTAGTGCAGTATACAATGGTTGCATGAGCTGCGCTGCGCGGGGGAGGAAACGGTTATAAAAATTTACCATTCCCAAAAATTCCTGTAACGCTTTGACCGTTTGTGGCTGGAAAAAATTTGTGACTGTGCGCACTTTGTCAGGCAGAGGGACTGCTCCCTCTGGGGAGACGCGATGGCCCAAAAAATCAATCTGCGTCACCCCGAACTGACACTTCGCCGGGTTAATTATTAACCTGTGCTCTGCCAACCTCCGGAAAACTGCTGTGAGGTGGTTTTCGTTTTCATCTTCGGACGCGCTGGCTACCAATATGTCGTCCAGGTAGACGAACACGAAAGGGAGATCGCGCAGAAAACCGTGTCCATCATGCGTTGGAACGTCTGTGCAGCGCCCTTAAGCCCAAAAGGCATGCGCAAAAACTCGAAAAGCCCGAAGGGAGTTATTACCACTGTTTTGGGTATGTCCTCATCGCGCACTGGGACCTGGTGGTAACCGCGTACCAAGTCTATTTTAGAAAAAATGCGCACCCCCGCCAAATGAACTGAAAAATCCTGGATGTGCGGGATCGGGTAGCGGTCGTGCGCTGTAGCGTTGTTCAGCCTGCGGAAATCACCGCAAGGCCGCCGCGAGCCATCAGCTTTCGGGACCATGTGAAGCGGTGAAGCCCAAGGGCTCTTCGAACGTCTGATGATGCCCAACCTCTCCAGGTTGGCGAACTCCTCGCGTGCTATGGTCAGTTTAGCTGAATCCAAGCGCCGAGCTTTTGCGAAAATGGGCGGTCCGGTGGTAGTAATAAAATGTTCCACCCCGTGTTTAGCCACTGTCACCGAAAATGTTGGGACCGTGAGTGCTGGGAACTGAGTGAGGAGTGTGTGGAACTTACCACCTGCAGCTGTGACGTTGGCTTGTGCTGTTGGCGGGGCCACTCGTGCTGTACAGGGGATAGAAGAAAAAGAGAGTGCATTAACCAGGTGTCTGTTAGCAAGATCGACCAACAAACTGTGTGAGCACAAAAAGTCAGCCCCTAACATGTTGAAATTGACTGCCGCTATGACGAAAGTCCACTTGAATGTACGGCCGTGTAAAGACAGAAGCAGAGTCTTCTCACCGAAGGTCTTAATCGCCGAGCCGTTTGCTGCTGACACCCAGGGACCACTGGAAGGTGCCGCCCTGTCAGTGTAGGAAGATGTGATGAAACTCAGCTGGGAGCCTGTGTCCACGAGGAAATGCCTCCCCGAGTGCGCATCCTTCAAGTAGAGCAGCTTGTTCTCCTCTCCAATGGCTGCAGCTGCTACCGACCCCCGGTCTTGGCGTTTCCCGAGCGCTTAAAGTGGCACGGTGGAATCCACTTGCATGCCCTCTCTGCGAAATGGCGATGATAGAAGCAAAGGATGTCGTCTGCTCCGTGTTTCGCAGCCCCTGACGCCGCCGTAGTCGGTGCGTCTGGTGCTGCAGCCTCTGGCCCCCTGCCGTCTCTGGACGTTGCGCCTGGCCCCGCTGCCGCTGCCGCAGCCGCGGCCGCGCACCATTTACTGGCGTCGATGAGTCGCTGCGCCTCCTGGCCCAGCTCGTGGTAGTCCTGTCAGGCCAGCAGTGGCGAACTGGCCAGGGTCACTCTCACCTCTGGCGGCAGGGTTCTGAGGAAGAGGTGGGTGAAGATGAAGTTATCATATTCGGAGTCTCTCAAACTCAACATCTTCCCCATGAGGTCTGCAGGTCTGTCGCCCTCAAATTCAGTCAGCGCCAGGAGCCTCTCTGCTCGCTCCTGCATCGAGGAGGTGAAGTAACGAATGAGTGCAGCCTTCAACGTGCTGTACTTGTCGCTGTCTGGCGGGTGGTTGATCAGGTTCACCACTCGCTGGGCTGTGTGGTTGTCCAGCTTTGCAACCACATGGTAGAACTTTGTGTCGTCCACTGAAATCCTCCGGAGATGGAACTGTGCCTCGACTGCGCTAAACCAGGAGCGCGGATTGTTCGGCCAGAAGTCCGGTAGGTGGACTGTGGCTGCACTCGTTTGGCTGGCTCCTGGCGAGTCTAGCTCGGGAGATTCGTCTCTGCTCATGATACGTCGTAGGGTCACCAGTGTGGAGATTGTGTGGAAAGACGAGGCTGAGTTTATTACTCAAAATCAGTTTTATTCACAACCACATTCTCCAACATCCAAAAAACAGAAAGAGTAAGGCATGCCCCCACAATGTGCTCATTCATATTTTGCTCCTTTCACTATCTAAACACAATAAGCAAAGGGAAAATACTCTGAAGCATTACAGGATTTAGTAAAAAAACAAACAAACAAAAAAAAGCAGACCTTGGGTCTATGTCTGGAGCTCAGAATGTCACTTTTTTTCCTGTGTGATGCAATCCTGAACACAGAGTGCTGCTCTATGACCTCTGTCACAGACAACTATAAACAGTTCACAAGCTTTGCCATGAGAACATAACAAGATATCTCCTACTCCAGCAAGAAGATTAGGCCAGCACTTTGCAGTTACTCACGTGTGTAACCACACATTTTAATCATTCAAGTTGCAAGCAACAATTGCTAATTCTGAATGCTGCATTCACTTAAGGCTTCTAATATATGACACTGTTTTATTAAAACGTGATCTTAAAGTAATGCTGACTCGTGCAAATTAGTAAAACATTTACTGATTCACTGAATTTTTTGAAAATACTTGTTGTAAATAGAACATCATATTATTTAAATAATGGAAGATTTAGGTGTAATTTAAACTGTTTTTTTTCTGTTATTCTCCATTCCTGTTCATGTTTTCATTTTTCAACAGGGAAAGGGAAAGCATTCACAAAATCTTTATCTCTCACCAGGACTTAGACTTGCAAAATCAAGAAGGTGAAAAATAGGAATCACAACATCACCATTAACTTTATTTCTAACAAATCCTTGGTGACCAAATACAACAATTCCCTTGTCTTTCTTAGCATTACATGTTATAATAAACAGTGGAATAACCACTTTAAAAACTCTAAAGGACAAAACATGAATGATTATAATGGTAACACTAGCAAAAACAATTTATGGGGTGACACCATTTGCACTCCTGTTGTTGTTGTTGTTTTGAATTCTGATGCAAGGATAGGGGGTAGCCTTGGGCTTCCCCCAATTTCTTTTTACAGGAAGACACTGAGATTTGATCTTTGTGGGAGATGGGAGGAGGCTGGACAGTGTGTGGCAGGCATCAACATGGTCATCTGGCTCATTGGCTGGGGCGCAGTGGAGGCGTGACGGGGGGAAGGACCTCACGGAGGACCTCATGGAGGACAAGCATTGTCGAAACTAAGTAGAACAAATCACATTGACAATGACATAACACATATCAATTTAAATGACTTTGACTTTAAAAATGTAGTGTTTATATGACTTCACACTGCAGGATACATCTGACACCTTGCAATGATGCCACTCACTAGATAACGGTACGACAGTATCACATTTCAGGAATGTGACAGTAATAAGGAATACTTATGTTGTATGACAATGACATGCTAAAGACCTGGCCTGTGCTCCTGGTGCTTGGCCTCGGCTGAGCCGGGCCTCAGGACTACAGTTCACACCATAATTTACCAAGGAATATATAAAATCATGCATTCCTTGTACAAAATTAAGCCAAACTCTAATTAAGCAGTATGTCCACCTTTCCATTGCCTGAAGGAGTGGGACATAACCTTTCACAAGGATGCACTTACACAAATTCAACCTGTCTGTGTTCAACAGGTCAGACAGATGTTGTCTTAATGACTAACTCAGAATGGTTACAATAAATGCTAAATTTCATTAAATCTACAAAGACAGCTGTATTACTTGCCCTAACTGCACTTTGTAAACTAAATCAAGGGAGGACACTAAGGACATGTTATACTAAGGATCGATGTTGTCAAAGGTCATTGAATCATTGGGCGTATTCACACCTGGCCAGGACACTGGGCAGGTTTGTGTACCCCATTTTGGTGACTGACCGTACCCTCATCATGTCAGCAGGGCAGGTGGCAGGGTGAAGAGAGATGCTTTTCTACCACATGATGCCATTTTGGGGCATGGATGCCATTTCAGATGGAAAGTACAGGAGTGAGGGTCTCTTGTTCACTGTTTCTTTGAGTGAGAGTGGATACGAACACCTTAGGGATTAAAACACTTAGTTATAAGCTACTATTATTTATAAAATTGTAACATAGAATATAACAGTTCTTGGTTAACTAATTGCCACCCGTAAGGGTGTGTGCCCTTTTATAGGAGGTTATTGTTGTACTGAAAATAATGTAAATGGTCATATTAATACTTCGGATACACATAGCCTCATTGCTTTGCAGGCGATGATAACAAAACTGATTAAGTTAGTGTTTCTCTTCATGGAGAAGTCTCATTGGTAATGATTTCTATAATGATAACTTCAGACTTTTCTTGTGTGAGTTCTTAATATGATGATGAGGATGGTGAAAGGGGTAATAACAACCTAAGGAGTATGAAGGTTGTAATATAATTTGTCTGTTTTGAGTATCTCCATATCATTTTCTACGTTCTTATTTGACGCAGTCTAAGATCAATTTTGATCATATTACACATATTCACTTTTAATGAGACATTCTACATGTTTTAAACCACCTCATAACAGAAAAACATGTAAGTTCTTACACATACAGTATATCCTTATATTAATTCATTCACTTTATTTTACTACCACTTTGATTATTTTTTTCTTTTAATCCTGATGCTTTATTAAGCATCGGGGGGGGGGGGGGGTATGATAGAAAAATTCCATATTATACACATTATTATTATTCTTAAGATGTATCATGCCTCTCCTATGCCATGTTTAATGTTTTTATGTGCATTCTATGTAGGATAAGTTTTTACACACACACACACACACACACACACACACACACACACACATATATATATATATATATACATTCCTTTCTATTATTCTTTCATATTATATTTCATATTATATGTATGATATATTCTTAGCATGTTTCTGTGAGCAATTATTGCCCTTCACAGGATGTGTGCAAGTACTGACTGAGGGTCAGTACAAGTGTAAAGGATGATCTAAGCTACATTGATAATCTCTTTGACATGCCCTGCTTCTTTTTGTCTAAGGAATGTGCTGAAACTCCTAGTTCGTGTAGATTAGATGTATGTCTGTGGCATATCTTTCTTTATTCACCACCCAGTATAAGCTCTCATGTCATACTGACCTGCTAGGATGCCAGGACTGTGATAGGCATTTGGGCTGTCTCTGAGATGTCTCTGCCCTCCCCCTTTCTCCTCCTTCCCCTCCTTTCTGTTTACCCATAAATACCAAGCCTAGAGAATGTATGTTCAGAGATTCAGGGCATAGTGGACTGAGGCCACTCTCTCTCTGTTATCTCTCCCTCAAAAATGGCCATTTGAGGTTAACTTGAACTGTAATGTTTCTTTTTTTTTCCATTTATTTATTTTTTATAATAAATGTACCTAAATCATGTATACTTCTGTTGGTATGCTTCATTTTTGCGTCTGTGAACATAGCGCTGATGTGCCTTGCCAAAAAGTTCCAGTTTTGTCTCGTCAGTCCATAGGACATTCTCCCAGAAGCTTTGTGGCTTGTCAACATGCAGTTTGGCAAATTCCAGTCTGGCTTTTTTATGATTTGTTTTCAACAGTGGTGTCCTCCTTGATTGTCTCCCATGAAGTCCACTTTGGCTCAAACAACAACGGATGGTGCGATCTGACACTGATGTACCTTGACTTTGGAGCTCACCATGAATGTGTTTAGAGGTTGTTCTGGGCTCTTTTGTTACCATTCGTATTATCCATCTCCTCCTGCGTCCACGTCCAGGGAAGTTGGCTACAGTCTGTATACGTGGACAAAATTGTTGGTACCCCTCTGTTAATGAAAGAAAAACCCACAATGGTCACAGAAATAACTTGAATCTGACAAAAGTGGTAATAAATAAAAATTCTATGAAAATTAACCAATTAAAATCAGACAATGCTTTTGAATTGTGGTTCAACAGAATTGTTTTAAAAAACAAACTCATGAAACAGGCCTGTACAAAAATGATGGTACCCCGAGAAAAGATTGAAAATAATGTCACCATAGGGACATGCTCAACCAAGATGTGTCCTCTAATTAACATCACAGGTGTCTACAAACTTGTAGTCAGTCAGTCGGCCTATTTAAAGGGTGACAAGTAGTCACTGTGCTGTTTGGTGACATGGGTGTGTAACACACTAAACATGGACCAGAGGAAGCAAAGGAGAGAGTTGTCTCACGAGATTAGAAAGAAAATTATAAACAAGCATGGTAAAGGTAAGGATAATACGAATGGTAACAAAAGAGCCCAGAACAACCTCTAAACACATTCATGGTGAGCTCCAAAGTCAAGGTACATCAGTGTCAGATCGCACCATCCGTTGTTGTTTGAGCCAAAGTGGACTTCATGGGAGACAATCAAGGAGGACACCACTGTTGAAAACAAATCATAAAAAAGCCAGACTGGAATTTGCCAAACTGCATGTTGACAAGCCACAAAGCTTCTGGGAGAATGTCCTATGGACTGACGAGACAAAACTGGAACTTTTTGGCAAGGCACATCAGCGCTATGTTCACAGACGCAAAAATGAAGCATACCAAGAAAAGAACACTGTCCCTACTGTGAAACATGGAGGAGGTTCTGTTATGTTCTGGGGCTGCTTTGCTGCACCTGGCACAGGGTGTCTTGAATCTGTGCAGGGTACAATGAAATCTCAAGACTATAAAGGTATTCTAGAGAGAAATGTGCTGCCCAGTGTCAGACAGCTTGGTCTCAGTCGCAGGTCATGGATCTTGCAACAGGATAATCACCACCCCTCTCCTGGACCCGCTGCAGTTTGCCTACCGAGCCAACAGGTCTGTAGACGATGCAGTCAACCTGGCCCTCCACTCCATCCTGCAGCACCTGGACTCCCCGGGAACCTACGCCAGGATCCTGTTTGTGGACTTCAGCTCCGCATTCAACACCATCCGCCCCGCTCTGCTCCGGGACAAGCTGTCCCTGCTCAACGTGCCTGACTCCCTCTGCAGGTGGATCATCGACTTCCTGACGGACCGGAGGCAGCATGTGCGGCTGGGAAAGACTGTCTCAGACTATACTAGCATCAGCACCGGATCACCCCAGGGCTGTGTACTTTCCCCCCTACTCTTCTCCCTTTACACCAACTCCTGCACCTCCAGCCACCAGTCTGTCAAGTTGATCAAGTTTGCGGACGACACCACCCTCATCGGGCTCATCTCCAACGGCGACGAGTCCGCCTACAGGAGAGAGGTGGCCCAGCTGGCGTCCTGGTGCAGCCACAACAACCTGCAGCTGAACGCTCTGAAGACAGTGGAGATGATTGTAGACTTCAGGAAAGTCACTACTCCTCTGCCCCCCCTCACCCTCTCAGGCTCTCCCATCACCACTGCTGATTCCTTCCGCTTCCTAGGCACTACCATCACCAGGGACCTCAAATGGGAGCTGACCATCAGCTCACTCATCAAAAAAGCCCAGCAGAGGATGTTCTTCCTGCGGCAGCTGAGGAAGCTCAAGCCACCCACCAAGATGTTAGTGCAGTTCTACACAGCCATCATCGAGTCCATCCTCACCACCTCCATAACCGTGTGGTACGCAGGAGCCACTGCCAGGGACAGACTAAGGCTGCAGCGCGTCGTGCGCACTGCTGAGAAGGTGATCGGCTGCAAGCTCCCATCTCTCCAGGATCTGTACATCTCCAGGACCCGGAGGCGTGCTGGCCGGATCATAGCCGATCCCTCACACCCTGGTCACGTACTGTTTGCCCCCCTCCCCTCTGGTAGAAGACTTCGGTCCATCCAGACTAAAACCTCCCGTCACATGAACAGCTTCTTCCCCTCTGCCATTAGACTGCTGAACACTAAGTGACTTATTGACTCTCGTGCACCATGTACAGCAGCTCAACCAGACTCATGTCAATCATCACTGTTTTCTTCCTGCATTACCGACTGCACTATATAGTTCTCCACAGTATCTGCTGCTGGCTAATATATATTTTAACTGTTGACCAGTATCACTTAATCTTATCCTACACTTTATTACATGTATAGTTTATTTCTCTTATCTTATCATGTTTAATGTTGCAGCATTGTACCGAGACAAATTCCTAGTTTGTGTACTACATGAACAATGGCAATAAACCTGATTCTGATTCTGATTCTGATAATGACCCAAAACACACAGCTAAAAACACCCAAGAATGGCTAAGAGCGAAACATTGGACTATTCTAAAGTGGCCTTCTATGAGCCCTGATGTAAATCCTATTGAACATCTGTGGAAGGAGCTGAAACATGCCGTCTGGAGAAGGCACCCTTCAAACCTGAGACAACTGGAGCAGTTTGCTCATGAGGAGTAGGCCAAAATACCTGCTGAGAGGTGCAGAAGTCTCACTGACAGTTACAGAAATCATTTGATTGCAGTGATTGCCTCAAAAGGTTGTGCAACAAAATATTAAGTTAAGGGTACCATCATTTTTGTCCAGGCCTGTTTCATGAGTTTGTTTTTTTAAAATAATTCTGTTGAACCACAATTCAAAAGCATTGTCTGATTTTCATTGGTTAATTTTCATAGAATTTTTATTTATTACCACTTTTGTCAGATTCAAGTTATTTCTGTGACCATTGTGGGTTTTTCTTTCATTAACAGAGGGGTACCAACAATTTTGTCCACGGCTGTGTGTGTGTATATATATATATATATATATATATATATATATATATATACGTGTGCGTGTGTGTTCAGGTATATCAATCAGAAGCTCAGAAGTCAACCCTGTCTAAGAATATGGACGCAATTTACAAAATGTTTTGGTTTTAGCACTTTCTCCTTACTTAGCCCTGCTGCATGAAGCCACCACCAAGGGTTAAGAATGCATCCCAATTCACCCCTTTGTCCTACCTATTAGCCCTTTTTGTGTGCACATGTGTATGGAGAGTGTTGTCCCATTTCTCTTTGAAGCATAGGGGAAGGGGCGAGGGGTAGGGTGAGGTATCACATGAAACACTTTTTTTTTTTCATCAAGATGGTTGCATAATACAGTGATGGAAAGAAGTGTAAGATAAGATAAGCCTTTATTAGTCCCACAACGGGGAAATTCCAGGATTGCAACAGCACAGGGATAGCAACACTCAGAGCAACAATGTGTCTATAAATAGAATAAATAAATAAATGTCTCGTCACCTCACATAAATAAATGTGTCTATAAATATACGTGTTTACTCATTTATCCAAATCTTAAGATTACAACAACTATTATGAAATCTGATCACATCACTACTGATGTTAATGTGTTCCATTAAATGGATGGTTTTTGTTTTATGATTTTTTAAAACACTAAATAAAGAAAAACAATTCTGGTTACACACGGGGCAGATGTTGAACTGCAGATGTTGAACTCTGGTGTCCACCACCCACCACAGCATTTCTCTCCATCAGGCTGCAGTGTGAAGAACAGGATGGTAAACCGACAATCTGGCAGCAGAGCCATACTCAGTCCATGGTGAGTTCATTTTGTGGTCGGTCTGGAGAAAGGGCACCGGAGTGGTGGCCTAGATTATAGAGCATCTGTCCTACACCCAGCAGGTCTGGGTTCAAATCCTGGCCGGGTCATGCCGAAGACCATATAAAAGTGGAACTTTCTGCCATCCAGCTAGGTGCTCAGCAAAAATGGAATGGAGGAGGGAAATTTGTGGAATCGCCTTGCATGGCAACAACCCCTCCAATTCTAGATGTGATTAACAATGTAGACAAGAGAAACATCATTTTTTTCCTACTGTACATGATTGGCTGTATGGATTGAATGACAATAAAGTTGGCTGTTCCTTGGATTTAGCAGATAGCAGCCAGCAGCACACACCTGTCCCCACTCTCAGTGATCAGCTCACTGGTGTCACTGCCCCTCATCCCCTATTGTTCTGGCAGTGAGTAGCTATTCCCTGTGCCCCCACCCCTGTACGCAGTATTGCATCCTTCCATCCATCCATCCATCTTCTACCACTTTTCCAGAGGTCTGGGTCGTGGATGCAGCAGTTCATGCAGAGAAGCCCAGAATCTCCTCTCCCCATCCACCAGCTTCAGCCCTTCAGAGAGGATACCAAGGTGTTCCGAGACAAGCTGGGAGATGTAGTCTCTCCTGCGAGTCCTGGGTCTGCCCTGGCGTCTCCTCCCAGTGGGACTTGACCGAAACACTTCAAGTGGGATTTGTCCAATAGGCATCCTGATCAGATGCCGTAACCACCTCAACTGGGTCACATCGCGGGGGATCGCGGGGATCATGAGATCGTGGGTTCGATCCCAGCCCCCGACCAACAGTGAGCTGTGTGGAGTTTGCATGTTCTCCCCGTGTTGCGCGGGTTTACTCCGGGATTTCTCCGGTTTCCTCCCGCACACCAAAAACATGTAGGTTTAGGGCGCTCGCGCACGCAGTGACCAGCAGCCGGTGGCTTGTCACCAGACTGCAAACCAAGTCTACCTATGGGTACAAATAAGTAACAAAAAAAAAAAAAAAAACTGGCTCCTTTCAATGTGGAGGAGCAGCGGTTCTACTCTGAGCCTCTCCCGGATGACTGAGCCCCTTACCCTATCTCTAAGGATGAGTCAAGCAATCCTACAAAGAAAGCTCATTTCAGCCGCTTGTATCCGCGATCTTATTCTTTCAGTCATTACCAAAAGCTCATGACCATAGGTGAGGATAGGAAAGTAGACTGGCAGGTAAATTGACAGCTTTGCCTTAGAGCTTAGCTCCTTCTTCAACACAACAGACCAGTACAAAATCAATATCACTGCAAATGCTGCTCCAATCTGTCTGTCAATATCTCACTCCATTCTCCCCTCACTTGTGAAAAAGACCCCGAGATATATAAAGTCTTCCACTTGGGGCAGGAGCTTGTCCCCAACCCGGAGAGGACAATCCATCTTTTTCTGGCTGAGAACCATGTACTTGGACTCGGAGGGGCTGATTCTCATCCCAGCCGATTCATACTCAGCAGCAAACCATCCCAGTAAGACCTGTAGGTCATTTCTGGATGAAGCCAGCAGGATAACATCATCTGCAAACAACAGAGATGAGATCCTGTTGTCAACAAGCATGACACCCTGCGTTGTCTGTCTGCACCGAGAATTCCTGTCCATAAAAATTATGAACAGGATCGGTGACTAAGGGCAGCCCTGGCGGAGTCCAACTCTCACTGGGAATGAGTCCGACTGAGTCTTGGCAATACAAACCAAACTCTCACAACAGTCGTATAGAGACCAGATAGCTCGTAACAACAAGCCCAATACCCCATACTCCCGAAGCACCCCCCACAAAAAACCACGAGGGATGTGACTGAATGCCTTCTCCAAGTCCACAAAACACATGTAAACTGGTTGGGCAAACTCCCATGAACTCTCAAGGATTCTCAAGAGGGTAAAGAGCTTCTCCTATGTGCCACATCAAGGACGAAAACCACATTGCTCCTCCTGAATCCGAGGTTGGACCAGCGGCTGGACTCTCCTCTCCAGTATCTTGGCATAGACCTTCCAAGGGAGGCTGAGGAGTGTTATCCCTCTATTGTTGGAGCACACCCTTTGGTCCCCCTTCTTGAAGATAGGAACTACCACCCCGGTTTGCCATGCCAATGGCACTTGTCCCCAACCTCCACGCAATGTTGCAGAGGTGTGTCAACTATGACAGCCCTACAACATCCAGGGCCTTGAGGTACTCAGGGAGAATCACATCCACCCCCGGGACCCAGCCACCAAAGAGCTTGTTAACCACTTTGGCAACCTCAGCCCCTGTGATAGGCGAGTCGTCCCCCTTGTCCTCAAGTGCTGCTTCCTCTGTGGAAGGCATGTCAGTGGGATTGAGGAAACCCTCGAAGTATTCCTTCCATTGCCCAACGATATCCCCAGTCGAAGTCAGCAGCACCCCATCCGCACCGTACACAGTGTGGACAGGGAGCTGCTTCCCCTTCCTGAGTCTCCGGACAGTTTTTCAGAATCTCTTCGAGGTCAACCGAAAGTCTTGTTCCATGGCCTCACCAAACTCCTCCCACACCCGAGTTTTTGCTTCAACAACCATGTGAGCTGCTCTTCGCTTGGTCTGCTGGTACACCTCAGCTGCTTTGGGAGTCCCACAAGCCAACCAAGCTTGATAGGACTCCTTCAGCTTAATAGCCCCCGTCACCACTGGTGCCCACCACTTGGTTCAGGGGTTGCCACCACGAAACGCACCTTCGACCTTGTGGCCAAAGCTCTGGGCAGCTGCTTCAACAATGGAGATGGAGAACATGACTCCCTCGGAATGTGGCCGAAGTTCTTCCTGAGGTGGGAGTTGAAGACCTCCTAGACAGAGGCCTCAGCCAGACATTTCCAGCACAGCCTCACTATACGTTTGGGTCTACCAGGTCTGAATGGTATCCTCCCTTTCCATCGGCTCCAACTCACCACCAAGTGGTGATCAGTTGACAGCACTGCACTTTGCAGTTCTGCAATTATTTTTTTTTTTTAATGCAGAGAGAAAAAGTGACTGCACAAGCTTCTTCTGAGGTGAACTTTCATGTATCTATGATCTCTATTTTATTTTAGCTCATTCATTTACATGGTCTTGTGATATGCAGCTATTTCATGGAAGTGCATTTTTTTTTCTTTTTTTAATAGTAGTGTTATTTTTACTTTCCATGGGTAATCCCTTTGTCTGTCGTGCATGTGTTTCTGTTGTTTGGTTGTCTACTGTCATGTTGCTGTTACACTGCAACTATCTATCTATCTATCTATCTATCTATCTATCTATCTATCTATCTATCTATCTATCTATCTACCTATCTTGGGATGAAGATCATAAAGGTAGATTGTATTACAAAATACAAAAATCTATTGCAATAAAGAATTATAAAACAACAAACAGGAGGGAGGACATCATTATGGCAAAACTCAGACTGGGTCATACAGGTTTAAATGATGCTTTATTCACCATGGGGAAAGGCAAAAGTGACAAATGTAGAGAATGTGGAGTAAAAGAAAATGCAGAGCACATCTTTTTACACTGTCACAAGTATGGAAATGAAAGAGAGAGAATTGAAAATGAAGTTCGAGGGGCTGGTAGGGAATGGGATTTAACTGGGATTCTGGGAACATATGGAGATGGAGAGGCACTAAAAATCATGAGAAGGGCTCTTTTCTCTATTTTAAATAACAGGATTAAGTCATAGACTTTAGAGGTCGGGCTCAGATGACATAATGTTACACACTCTTGTACAGTAGGTGATGGTACTGTATACACCTTTCAGTTTGCTACCTACCAGTAACTGAGAGAAGATCGATCTATCTATCTATCTATCTATCTATCTATCTATCTATCTATCTATCTATCTATCTATCTATCTATCTATCTATCTATCTATCTATCTATCTATCTATTTTGAATGGGATGGTCCAGGAGTGTCAAACATATGGTCTGTGGTCTACTGATTAGCATAGTTAATGTAAATTTGAGAAATTTTTCTCCTTACCATGGGATTTTTTTTCTTATCAGTTTGTTCTACAGTAATAGTGCAAATTGACTTTTAATTATGACCTTCGACCTATTGACCCCAAACCATAGTCAGGTCAGATTTGTCTTAGATACAACTATGACATTGATTTGAAAAGTCAACATAATTTCTTTCATTTGTTACCATGGTTACAAGATTTAGGGAAAAACTGACTTGACTTTGACCTCAAGTTTTATAATGCTTGCAAAAATCATCCAATCAGACTCATATTGGAATACACACATCATCAGTATAAATATAACCCTGGTACCAAGTTTCAAAATAAGTGTAGCAAAACTGTAGGAATTGATTTCACACAAGGGGGACAAATGGATGGACAGACAAACGGACAGACAGACGGATGGAAAGACTTCCCAAAAACATAATCCCTCTTTGGCCTTCACCAAACGGTCTTTAACCAGTGCGGAAAGAGCATAAGCTGCAGTATATGACTTTAACCTGGATGGAAAAAATATATATATATTTACTCATGGTGTATGGATTTATTTTGTAAAAAAAAAATGGATTATTACTGAAAGCTCAGAACCTGTATAAGGACTTTTTAATGAGTCAGTACAATAAGATGAGATTTATAAATAAGATGAGAATAAGATAAGCATTTTTTAGACCCACAATGAGCAAATTCCAGGATTGCAGCAGCACAGGGATAAGAGTACTCAGAACAATAGTAAATTAGATAATAAGAATAGGTTAGCCAAAGCAGTAAATAAATATACATATGTTCACAGTTATATACACAATGCAGGAACATTGCAGCTAGATGGTATCAGCAGCATTACAGTTAATTAATTACCCGGCAGAATATAAATATGGACTGAGACAGTATATTTCACATTTGAATGAACAGTGTTGTTGCCACCCTCACTAATCAGGGGTGGTTCTAAGATTGGGTGCTGAGCACCCAATGAGCTTCACCACACACCCACCCTTTTAACGCGCACACACACACACACACACACACACACACACACATAGATGCATGCACACATGTGCACGCACACATGCACATTATTTTGTTAGAATTATCATCTTTCATACATCCCCTCCCTGGCTTCTAGTTAGTGAACATGATACGTGATGATACATAAAAACAGTGACGGATTTATAGCTTGGATTTAATATTCTTCTTCTTTCTCTCTAATTCAAATAGTGCACAGTGGTTGATTGACAATGCAACCATTAAAGAAAAATGTCTGCTACTACCTGTCTTAGCCAGGGCTGGACTGGGACAAAAAAATCAGCCCTGGCATTTTTGGTCCAATTTGTCAAGTAGCAACATTCAACCATCACACTTAATGGTCTAAAGGTGCATTCACACCAAACGCGAATGGGGAAATTTTTTGCACGGCACGATTACATTTTTACTCAATGTAAACACACGAACAGTCATGAATCCCCCTTCTGAGTGAGATGCAGACAGGCAAAGTTGCCTTTAAAACTTCTGCAGCTGTGTTCAACCTGCTGTGGAAATTCGCAAAATAACGTCATGCTTATGTTTACATTATCCAACCGGAGGCTCATGTGAAAATGTTGTCTCAAGCCTCCAAATGTTATGACTCCCTTTGCGCTACTACGCAGCACATGGATGAAGAAATGTAAAACCCAGTTGTAGGAGTAGAACATGCACTTTATTTACAAAATCCCAGAATAACCAGTCCAGCTTACAGTCATAATAGCAAACAGAGAGTTGAAATGATGCAACACAGGCCACCAGACAAACAGGGATGCTGCCCGGATGCACAGCAGCCCAGGGAGACGGAATGCCTAGTGCTGCAGTGTAACTGTCAGCACAGAGGAAAAGGCAGATATAACTTACAGGCTGCGGCGATCCAAGGCGGTCCGTGCTGTCTTGAGGATGGGGGTGAGGCAGGGTCAGCCGCAAACATCAAGGAAATACACAATCTTAAAATGTTAGGGAAGACGGTGACATCAGGCTGAATGTAAACATAGATAGTAGAAACAAACATACAAGGAGGAACATGCTGCCATGTATGAAGCTGAATGTCCCAACGGTCTCTTCCTACTGACACAGCATTAAAGTAATAATCATACTAACGAGGGACGAGACCGCCAGTTTGAGAGTGTGTGGGCTTAACTTAATTGACACCGTGTGTGTATGAGTGAGTGTCTGTGCATATGAATGGGAGTGAATGAAGTGTGTGCTTGTATGTGTGTGAAACACCCATAATGAGAAACAGGTACTTTGAGAGAAACAGGCAGACTCCATTTTCATAAAGAACACAGACGAGAGAGAGGTCATTGAAATTGTTAAATCATTTAAAAGTAAAACATCTGCGGATTGTGATGGTATTGACATGCTTTTAGTCAAAACTATCATTGAATGCTTAGTGAAGCCATTGACATATATTTGTAACCTGTCTCTCCAAACAGGTATATTTCCCAACGCAATGAAAATAACTAAAGTAATTCTGATATACAAGACAGGTGACAGAGGGGAATTTTCAAATTATGGACCAATTTCACTATTGCCGCAATTTTCCAAGATACTTGAAAAAAAATATTCTGTGAGAGAATTGACAACTTCATAATGAAGAATAATTTATTGTGTGAGTGTGGGGATCACGAAATGATGAGACTGGATTATTTCTCAGTATTGGTTTATTGCATTTCACGTCCCCAGCTCTCTCTCTCAGTCAGGAAAAAAGAGGGAGAGCTGCGGTAAACCCCCACACATTTATATCCACACATCAAAAGCAGAATCACACACTCAATTCAAATCCTTCTATTTACAATTAATCACTTCAGAGTCCTCTTTGCTCTTCCGTCTGACCCCAGGGGGTCAGACAACCCTTTCAGGATCTCGCCCCCGATCCTCTGTCTTCCTTCCGAGTCTGCAGGTGGTCCAGACCCATTGTCCATCTGAGGCGTGATGTCAATACGCACTGCAAGCTTAAAGTCTTTCTGTGTTTGAGCCTATGCAGTCAAATATGTGAGCTACGTAAGGTTACAATTATGGGCGCTACATCACCCCCCCCCCCAAACGCCAAAGAATGGACACACAATAACAGTATCCTAATGGCAATACAGCATATGTCACCCCCCACCTGCAAAATCTACAGCACAACCTACACAGTTTGATCAAAACACACATCACTCTGCACGTAGTCTGGGCTTCAACCTCCTCCCGAACCTGCTGTACGCAGGTTTCACAGTCTGTGTTGTGCCGTCCTGCGGCAAATCTGTGGAATGAGGGGGAGAAAGGTTATTTGTCCCCTGCGGGGCCTCCAGGGGCCGTTCCCTGGAGGGTCTGCCGCGTCGAGGCGCCCTCGCCGGTCGTACAGATTCGTCATGCAACGCAAAGGCAGGCTTTAACACTAGAAGACCCAGAGAGGGGCCATTTGGCCTTTTTGGCTAGAAAACCCATAGGGGGACCATCAAGTGGCCACAAGAGGGCTAATGTCTGGGTCTTCTAGTGTTAATCTATCAATACTGATTGTTTCTTTCCTGCCCCCCAGATCTAGCACAAAATATTTATCCCCGGTTTCCAGCACTCGAAATGGACCATCATATGGTGGACGTAGACTGTGTTGCTGAGCGTCGTACCTGACAAAAACAAATTCAGTGTTTTGTAAAGCTTTGGGAACAAAAACACGCGGAAAAGTGTGATGAGCGGGGCCCGGGAGCATTTCTGCTCCCGTGCCAATCAGAGGTCCCCGCGCCGGGGGGCGCCTTGGTGCCGCATGGGCTGGTAGGAACTCGCCAGGCAGCCTGAGAGGTTGTGCAAAAACTAATTCCGCGGGTGAGGCATCTAAGTCCTCTTTGGGCGCCGAACGCAACCCCAATAAAACCCATGGTAGTTTGTTTACCCAATCTGCATCCGTGAGCGACACTCTGAGGGCTGCCTTCAAAGACCTGTGAAAACGCTCGCATAAACCGTTGGCCTGGGGGTGATAAGCGGTAGTGCGGTGGACTGCCACTCCTAAGCTGCTGGCCATTGCTGACCACAGTTCCGACACAAATTGAGGTCACCTATCGGACGTAATATCCGACGGAACCCCGAACCGCGCTACCCAGGCTGTTAAAAAAGCGCGAGCCACCTCTGCCACTGTGATCGATGTTAACGGGACCACTTCCGGCCAACGTGTGGTTTGGTCCACCATTGTCAAGAGATGTGTGAACCCTTGTGACGGCGGTAGGGGGCCCACTAGGTCTACGTGCACATGATCAAACCTCTTAGCTGGAATGTGGAACGGTTCTAAAGGGGCCTTCGTGTGCCTGTGGCCTTTGGCCCGCTGGCAAGCCATGCAGGCTTTCGCCCACTCTTTCATGTGCTTGCGCAGGCTCGGCCAAACAAACTTCTCCGCTACCATTTTCACAGAAGCGCGTACTCCCGGGTGCGCCAGGGAGTGCACCGCGTCAAAAACGCGACGGCGCCACGCAGCCGGTACCACCGGGCGCGGCCGCCCGGTGGATACGTCGCAGATTAGGGGGGGCGAGCCGGTTTGTAAACTCCTGCTCTCCAGCCTTAACCCTGTTGGTCCAGAAAGGAGCGCGCGCACGTCTGCGTCTCCGCTCTGCTCCGCCGCCATGGCTGCATAATCTATCCCCACATGAACAGGGGCCGCGTGCGAGTCCACGCTGTTACCCTGCCCCGCGGCTCCGGTAGTACAATCAGGCATCCACGCGGACAGGCGCTGTTACCATGCGTGAGAGACAGTCCGCTACTACATTGAGCTTACCGGCTACATGCTGAATATCAGTGGTAAATTCCGAAATTGCGGCCAGCTGTTTCTGTTGCCGTCCTGACCACGGTTCTGAAATTTTGGACATTGCAAAAGTGAGCGGTTTGTGGTCGACAAACATGGTGAAACACCGCCCTTCCAGCCAGAACTGGAAATGGCGAATGGCCAGGTGGAGCGCTAGCAGCTCCCTGTCAAACGCGCTGTATTTCCGCTCAGCATCGCGCAAGGATCTGCTGAAAAAAGCAAGTGGCTGCCAAACCCCGGCGACCTGCTTCTCCACAACGGCCCCTATGGCCACATCTGACGCGTCGGTGGTTAGCGCTATGCGGGCTGATGGGTCTGGGTGAGCCAGCAGTGCTGCGTCTGCAAGTGCTTTTTTAACCTCCGTGAATACGCGCTCCCGCTCCGGGGACCACTCGATCACATTGGAGGGCTTCTGCTTTTTAAGCGCGGCGTATAACGGTTGCATAAGCTGCGCTGCGTGGGGTATGAAACGGTTATAAAAATTTACCATTCCTAAAAATTCTTGCAACGCTTTGACCGTTTGTGGCTGGGGAAACTCTGCCACTGCGCGTACTTTGGCCGGTAGAGGGACTTCTCCCTCTGGGGAGACGCGGTGTCCTAAAAAATCGATTTGCGCTACACCAAAATGGCACTTGGCCGGGTTAATTATCAACCCGTGCGCTCCCAACCTCTGAAAAACTGTCGTGAGGTGTTTTTCGTGTTCCTCCCCGGAGGCACTGGCGACTAAAATGTCGTCCAAGTAGACAAAAACAAAAGGGAGGTCGCGCAACACGGCATCCATCATTCGTTGGAAGGTTTGCGCGGCGCCTTTAAGGCCAAAAGGCATGCGTAAAAATTCAAAAAGTCCAAACGGGGTTATTACTGCTGTTTTGGGAATGTCCTCTGGTCGGACCGGGACCTGATGATAACCGCGGACCAGGTCTATTTTAGAAAAAATACGCGCCTTCGCTAAGTGCACTGAAAAATCCTGGATATGCGGAATTGGGTAGCGGTCTTGCGCTGTGGCATTGTTTAACCTGCGGTAATCACCACAAGGTCTCCACGAGCCGTCAGCCTTAGGAACCATATGCAGCAGGGAGGCCCAAGAGCTCTTCGAGCGACGAATTAGGCCCAACCTTTCCAGGTTGGCAAACTCCTCACGCGCAATGGAGAGCTTAGTTGCATCCAAGCGCCGAGCTTTCGCAAAAACTGGTGGGCTAACCGTGGTGATAAAGTGCTCCACCCCGTGCTTCGCAACCTTAGCTGAAAACGTGGGAACTGTGAGTGCTGGGAACTGAGTTAGAAGAGTGTGAAACTTACCGCCTGCTGTGGCGACGTTGGTCTGTACTGGCGGCGGGGACACTCGAGCTGCACAAGGGATAGAATAAAAAGAGAGTGCATTTACTAGGCGTCTATTAACCAGATCCACTAACAAGCCCTGTGAGCACAAAAAGTCAGCGCCTAATACGTTGAAACTCACCGCCGCTACTATGAAAGTCCATTCATAGGTGCGGCCGTGCAAGGACAGGCGCAGAGCAGAGTCCTTTCCCCGAAAGTTTTGATAGACCAGCCATTCGCCGCCGCTGCTCCATCTCCGCGGGGCCAAGCCACATGGTCCGCATAGGTCGCGGTGATGAAACTCCTCTGGGCTCCGGTATCCACGAGGAATTGACGCCCGGAACCCGCATCTGTCAGATAAAGCAGCTTGTTCTGTTCACCGAGAGTCGAAGCTGCTAACGACCCCCGGCCCAGGCGTTTCCCTGTTTCTTGAAACTGCACGGCGGGATGCATCTATACGCCTTCTCAGTGAAGCGTCAATGGTAAAAACAGAGGCCGTCCGCTCCTCTGCTTCGGGACCACGCCGCTGCCATCGTCGCTGGGGTTGCTTCTGCTGCCTCCGGCTCCTCACTGCCCCCGGCCGCCGCGCCGAGGTCTGCTGCTGCCACGGAAGTCTCCTGCTCATCGCAGGCGTCGAGGAGCCGCTGCGCTTCCTTGGCCAGTGCGCGGAAGTCTTGCTGGTTCACACACCTTATGCCGGACAGGGTACCCCTCATGTGTGCTGGGAGGGTCCTCAAGAAGATGTGCTTGAACAGAAACGCATCGTTGTCTGTCCCGATCAGCTGCAGCATGTCCTCCATGAGGTCGGTCGGCCTGCGTCCTCCTCTGTCGCGCAGGTCCAGAAGCCGCCTGGCCTTCACCTCGGCTGATGGCACAAAACTCTCGATGAGGGCAGCTTTCAGCGCGTCGTACTTGCCAGCAGCGGGTGGCTGCTGCACCAGGCTCTGCACACATCGAGCTGTGCGGCTGTCGAGTCTTGCAATGACATTATGAAACTTGGTGTCATCTGCTGATATTCCCCCAAGCACGAACCGCGATTCTGCGTGTTGGAACCATGAGTGCGGGTCATCTTGCCAGAACTCGGGGAGCTTAATCGTGCCTGCACTCGTGCGGGCGGTCTCCGGTGCATCCGGGTCAGGGTAACTTTCCCCCGGCATCTTACGTCTTGGTCACCAATGTGGGGATCACGAAATGATGAGACTGGATTATTTCTCAGTATTGGTTTATTGCATTTCACGTCCCCAGACCTCTCTCTGTCAGTCAGGAAAAAAGAGGGAGAGCTGCGGTAAACCCCCACACATTTATACCCACACATCAAAAGCAGAATCACACACTCAAGTCAAATCCTTCTATTTACAATTAATCACCTCAGAGTCCTCTTTGCTCTTCCATCTGACCCCAGGGGGTCAGACAACCCTTTCAGGATCTCGCCCCTGATCCTCTGTCTTCCTTCCGAGTCCGCAGGTGGTCCAGACCCATTGTCCATCTGAGGCGTGATGTCAACACACACTGCAAGCTTAAAGTCTTTCTGTGTTTGAGCCTATGCAGTCAAATATGTGAGCTACATAAGGTTACAATTATGGGCGCTACATCAGCAGCAAAATGGGTTCAGACACAAGAGGACAACTGCATTTGCTCTAATGGAATTTATAGAAAAAATATCAACTGCCATTGAAAATAAAGAGTATTCAGTGGGGTATTCCTGGATCTTAAAAAACAAACAAACACACATTTGATACAGTGGATCATAATTTATTATTAAAGAAGCTACAAAATTAGGATATTGGGGGGGTAGGACTGTCCTGGTTATGTAGTTACATAAAGAACAGATATCAGTATGATATCAGTATGTAGTATGTGTTGGTAGCAAAAACTCTAAGTTACTGAAGGTTACTTGTAGAGTCCCACAGCATTCAGTTTTGGGGCCATTGTTATTCAATATGTATATAAATGATATATGTCAAGTTTCGGAAAAAATGGATTTAATATTGTTTGCCAATGACACTAATTTATTAAGCAGTGGAAGCAATTTGGAACAACTTTTGGATACACTCGGAAAGGAATTAGGAAAGCTTAAACTGTGGTTTGATTCAAACAAATTAACGCTCAATTTAAGTAACACAAAATTTATAGTTTTTAACAAATATCACAACAACTTAGTATCTAAACTCAGTGTAAATGGCGTAGAGATTGAAAGGGTATCCGGAACTAAATTTCTTGGAGTAATAATTGATAATAAACTGTGTTAGAAGTCACATATTAATTATATTAAAGGTAAAATATCTAAATCAATTGCAATACTACACAGAGTGAAATATTTGCTGAATCAACACACACTGTATACTTTGTATCATTCATTAATACTCCCTTACCCCTTGACGCCTATTGTCACAAATTTGCTTCAATCCAAAAAACAAGAAACAAAAAACAAAAAAACGATTTTCAATTATGAAAAAAAAAATGTTCACAGTTGGAAATAAATTCAGGCGTCAAGGGGTTAAATGACATATTGTACTGAAGTTTGGGGAAATACATATAAAGCAAACATATATCCAGTCTTTATGTTTCAGAAGAGAGCTATTAGAATAAACAAAGCTGCTTTCAGGGAACCAACAAACCCACTTTTTCTTAAATTAAAAGCTCTCAAGTTGAAAGATCTGGTTTACTTAAAAACTGCAGTAATAATGTTTAAAGTGAAGAATCTATCACTGCCCGCAAATATCCAAAAGTTGTTCCAAATAAGGGAGAAACAATATCATTTCAGAGGAACATGTATATTTCAAAAACCTTCAGTGAGAACTACCACCAAGCAACACTGTGTCTCAGTGCAGGGAGTCAGATTGTGGAACGCTTTTGGACCTGAATTAAAATCATGTACAACGCTTGGACAATTTAAACCAAAACTAAAGGAAGAAATACTCCAAACATATATACAAGATGACAAGTAAAATCACATAAGGATTATCATATTCAGTCTGTGTTGTGTTGTTGCTTAGATTTTTGTCACATTTTGTCTTAGCTTTGTTCTGTATTGTAATCGCTCTTGTTTTTCTTTTGAATTCTTGGATGGAACATGGGTGGGCAACATAAGTTGCGGCTTCAGCCATCACCCATTTCGGATAACTTATGTTGAACTGTATAATCAGAGGAGTTATTGTCTAATTTGACCTTGTAAGATGTTTTTTTCTTTCCCCTTTGTTATATTATTCTGTTCCTTTCTTTTAATCTTTACTTTTAATCTATCCAAAATAAAGATTAATTAATTAGTTCATTCATTCATTCATTCAAAACTCTGACCTCCTGTGGCCCTGCAGCTGATACTGATAGGGCAAATTAAGTAGGGCATGGGTATGGCTTTTTTGAAGATTGGTCATGCATTGGGTTTGCTCAGTATGTGGTCTTGGCACATCTCTGATATGGAAAGCAACAATACTGTACTTACATGTGCTCAGTTGTTCCTCTTTAACCATTCTTTCGA
The DNA here is from genome assembly GCA_020510985.1 of Pholidichthys leucotaenia. Classification (NCBI taxonomy): domain Eukaryota; kingdom Metazoa; phylum Chordata; class Actinopteri; order Cichliformes; family Pholidichthyidae; genus Pholidichthys; species Pholidichthys leucotaenia. The sequence continues at coordinate 492,415,539 of CM035837.1, forward strand.
TGTCCCTTTGTACTGTTGTTGCAGAGGGAGGAGGAGTTCTAGGAGATTCCGTGGAGGGGGAGGGTGGATGCAGCCAATTCCAGGGGGCTTCACCACATGGTCGCTGGGGGAGGGGTGCTCCACACCCACCACGGCAATCATCTCAGATTTAATAGAGAAACAGAAAAACTGTTAATTTGTGTGTTTTTGTCCTTTTCCATTTTATCGCATTTATTGATTATTTTGCATTTGTTCTCACCATTGCAGCACAAGTCTCTTACTCTTATTTTTTTTTCTTTCCTTCCTCCAATCATTTCTCCATATTTTCTCTTGTGTCCTGCACAAAACTTTAACAATTCATCAGCTTTCAATTTTCTCAAAAAACAAATTTCCATTTCCATTTTCTGCCCACTCTCACTTCCACAAGGTTCATCTCTACAACAAAAAAACTCCTATTTATTTATTTTTATTCATTTATTTTTGTATTCATTTATTTACTCCAATTTACAATTTTCCTTATTCATTCATTGAAATTACCTCACCTTTATATATTGTCCACCTAGGATTTCTCTACACTCTTATTGAGGAATAAATCTCCTTATCTACAGTTTTATTGTATAGGTAGGAATAGTTATTATTCTTATACCTCCCTCTGCCTAATTTAAAGTTGAGCCTTTTCTCTCCAGCCGAATGGGCATACTTTTTTGCCTCACTACAATCAAACCCTCATAGGTGGGTGAGGGAGGACTTTATGTTTGTTTGCCGTGCACCAACTTAAAGCTTTCCTTTTACATTATTAGGACAATTTTAAGCCCTAATTTACAGCAAATTTATGAAAGCATGCACTTCCTACATTCGGCCACATGATAGAGGTACTGTGCCGCAGCTACCCACACATGCGCAACTGTGAATGCACAAGATGGCTCCGGAGCCTATTGTTCACAAACCACAATTTATTTATTTATTTTTTAAGAAAATGGAGCGCTGCCTCCCTAACTTCAGCTGTAAACATGCCAGAATAACCTTACAACTTTAATTTAGCACTTCATTTTAATACTGTTACCTCAATTAATCCTCCTCTCAGTAACCTGTTTTACAATCTCACTTCCATGCAGGAGTGGAGGCGAATTACCTCGCTCCTTTGTGGAAAAACACAAACCAGCCTTTGTTCTATCCATGTGGACAGAAGAGTGCCATTAGTTAAATCAAACTATGGGAAAAATTTAATAGATATTTCCACCCTCGGTATTTCTCAAACAACACTTTTATCCCCTAAAGACACAGAATTTACCAGAGATCAGCTTGCATGATGTGGAGAATTTGCCGCAGATTTGTATGTACTCATTTTCTCATAGCTTAACTTATACAGTATGTAGAGGATACTTTCATCGAGACCTCATCAGGTCATCAATACAAGAGGTATCGTATCATAAAGATCAGTCTTATACTGATTTTAACAAGCTATTTTTATTGTCATGTACTGTGAATTATTATTATTATTATTATTATTATTATTATTATTATTATTATTATGTAAAAAAAGTTTCTTGCATTTTTTATTACCAGTCACTCAATAAAGGTCTTAAACATTTCTTATGACTGCTTGATACATTACTCACTCATGATTAAGTTTGAGATTCTTATCATGTATTGGAGTACCTTCAGCTATGTTCACTATTGATGTAAAAAAAGATTCTTGCATTGCAAATCTTCCTTATTCGTAAAAGAAATAAAAGATAAGTGGCATTTACCTCTTTTTTTCAGTACGACACCAGGCTAACCCTGGTTCCCTTATTTGAGGAGACGAACATGGTTGATTCCACTGTTCACTAAGTCTCGTGGTTTTGGCACAGACTGCATTCAAAATTTGTGGCACCAGGCTAGCCCTGGTTCCTTATTTAAGGAGACAAACACGGTTGATTCCGTTGTTCCCTAGTCTCTTATTTTGGCACAGACTGTATCCAAAATACTTCACCCACGTGGCATTGTTCCTTAACGGCATCAGGTTCTAATCCTGACTATTTTCATTTGAGAAGACTGGCACGGCCGTTGCCCCTAAGTCTTATTAAGTTCTGGGTACAGACTGCATCCCAAAACCTCACCGATCCGTTTAACTTTTGTTAGACAGAGGGCACTTTCACTGAGGCCTCGGCAGGTCCCCCAAGTACAAGAGGTACCGTGACTAACGGTGATAAACAGAGGTCACTTTCACTGGGGCCTTGTCCAGCCCCCAGTACAAGAGGTGCCGTGTCTACAGCAAATTTAAATGATCGTGGCTTCCCTCTACAGCGGCATCGGGTCAAACACTATAAATGGCTCCCCACGGCATCAGGACACTAACCCTGGCTCTTTTTCATTTGAGGAGACATACCTGGGTGATAAATAGTCACCGTGGCTTCCTAAGTCTCGTCCTTTTGGTTCAGACTGACTCCAAAATGTTTTATTTGATAGACCATACACCCATGAATTGTATGTCTATGATCACGACCGTTCTGTCTCAGACTGAAAATAGAACATGTGCACTTTCCTTTTAACTTTTTAAACTGTTTGACTATTTGTTTAGACTTTACATGTGACTCCTAACTAAATTGTGAAATTTGGAGATCGTATATTCCCCTTAATTAGACAATTATAAATTTAGTATGGCCAAAGTGCAGAAATTTGTGTAAAAAGGTTTTCTGCTTACCTTTTTTTGTTCAGGCACCACGGTTGTCTGAATGGGTCCTTCCACTGTGGTGTGTTCAGGCTCGCCTCAGAATAATTTCACCTGGGTCACTGGCACCAGTTGTTAAAAAAATACCAGAGTTTTTGATTGAAAGATCCAAGAACAAGCCAAAGATTTCTTCAATTTAAAGATGTAACATTTATTTGGAGGTCACATGTAAAGCAAGCAGCGCTGGGTGCAGTGTGATGCAGCTCCCTCTGGAGCATCGCCACACTGACCCCGACTTCCGGGTGTGGCTTACATTAATCTTCTAGGGTTGGCGGGTTGGCCCAAACCCCGTACAATAGGATGGGCTTGTATGTGACTGTCTGATTGGCCAATTTAACTCTGACGTGAACAGGCTATCAACTGCCCACGTCGCTGTTTCTAGAATGTGCAATCAACAATGTACTTGAATGTTGGATCCGGGTGTGTATCTAATGTGAAAAACCTGACTATAAAAAGAGAGAAAGAGCTCTATAGCTCTGCCTAATTCCAGTTTAACACAACATATTTGTTCATAGGAATGCAAACAGAATATGTATGGAATACGTGTAGAGCATAAAGGGATATTACCTACAGAATTATTATTTTGGCACTTTAACTTTCCATTAACCCTTTCAAAAGAAAGAAAGAACGAAAGAAAGAACGAAAGAAAGAACGAACGAAAGAAAGAAAGAAAGAAAGAAAGAAAGAAAGAAAGAAAGAAAGTTACTGTATTATGTATTTTGCATTAATATTTTGTCATAATTTCAGTCTCAAAATTTTCCAAAGGTGCAAAACTTTAAGGAAAAAGCTGCACAATTACAAGGAAAAAAACACAGAATCACAAACATATATACAATAAAAGCTTCAAATTTACTAGAATAATTTAACAAATTTATAGGGATGACTGCCCATTTAAAAAGTGTACTAAATTCATGAGAAAAAATGCAAAATTACAAGAAAAAATAACTTGAATTTCTAAGATAAAAGTTACAAATTCATGGCAAAAGTTGTAAATTTATGGGGAGAATATTCACATCTGTACAATGAGTCACTGAGAATGTCAACAGAGGATGTTATTTAAAAGATTTAATGAATTTATTGAGAAAAAGAAAATTAATAAGTTGCTGAGAAAAAGATCAGAAAATCACAAGAGAAATGGAGCTCATTTGCAATAATTTTAAAAAAATCAAAGAAAAAAATTGCTGGAAAGATGACAGAAAATCATTGAGGCAAAAATTCAAAGGCAGAAGAAAAAAAATGCCAGTTTATGACTCAAAAGTAACAAATTAAAATTTCATGAAGTTTGTTAAAAAGTCTATAATTTAAAAAGAATAAAAATAATCATAATAAAAAGTAGGTAATTTATGAGAACTCTCCAAATTCACATAATTTTTTTTTCCACATTTTCAATTAAAATACATCTCTAATTTAGGTGGTAGAGTAGCCTGAAACTGTACACAAGTAAAGGTTGGTTATCTTTATATATTAGCACTCAAATATACAAAAGAGTAGTTACCCCAAAATAATTAAGAAGTTAGAGATGTGACTTTAGTCTGGACATTTTGAGGTTTTTCTCCTTAATTTATGGCAGTTTTCTTCTGCATTTACTGCTTTTTTCCTTGTAAATTTGAAAGATTTTTCCCACTTAAATTGACTTTTTCCTCATAATTTATGTTTAGTCCTAATTTAGGGATTTTTTCTTGTACATTTGAAATTATACTCTTATATATTTGTGAGGTTTTTCCTCATAACGGAAGTTCTACAGAAGTTCTCTGATGACTCTGCGACCGTCGGCCTCATCTCTGATGGGGATGATGCAGAGCACAGAGGACTTATCCAGGACTTTGTGGACTGGTGCCTGCAGAACTGCCTCCAGATCAATGCGAGGAAAACCAAGGAACTGGTGGTGGACTGCCGCAGGCGAGGACAACCCCCCACAGCACCAGTAAACATCCAGGGAACAGACATTGAGATGTGACGTTTTACAAGTACCTGACTGGTCACACAACACCAACGTGCTCTACAAGAAGAGGCAGCACAGGCTGTTCCTCCTGAGGAGACTTTGGTCTTTTGGAGTGCGGGAGACACTCCTGAAGACCTTCTATGATTCTGTGGTGGCATCAGTCATCACATTTGGAGTGGTGTGCTTGGACAGTGGCATCACAACAGCAGACAGGAAGAGACTGAACAGGCTAATTAAAAAGGCTAGCTCTCTTTTGGGGCACCGCCTCAACCCAGTGGAGGAGATAGGAGAGAGGAGGGTGGTGGCTAAGCTGTCATCTCTGCTGACCCACCCCATGCAGGACACGCTGAATGCACTGAGGAGCTCATTTAGCGGTAGGCTGTGTCATCCTAAGTGCTCGAGGGAGAGATTCTGCAGGTCTTTCCTACCTACGGCTGTCAGACTTTATAATCTAACCAGTGCTGCCCATAGAGGTTGTATTAAAAGCAACAACTTTGCACAATAGAGAGCGTCCCCTCCAATACACAACTAATACAATTATAATTATCACTGAGGGTGGCTACAACACTCTGGATTCAAATGCCAAATATACTGTCTGGGTACATATTTACGTACATGTATATCCTACCAGGTAATTTAACAAACTGTCATGCTGTTCGTACCATCTAGTTGCAATGCTCCTGCACTGTGCATATAACTGTGTACATATGTATATTTATTTACTACTTTGGCTAAACAGTTCTTATCTTCTTATCTTATTGTCTTATTTACTATTGCTCTGAGTGCTGCTATCCCTTTGCATTTGCAATCCTGGAATTTCCCCATTGTGGGACTAATAAAGGCTTCTCTTCTCTTCTCTTCTCTTCTCTTGTTTCCGCTTCCGGTGGGTGCGAGTGAGAGCGTGAGTGAGGAGGTGTTGGGTGTGTGAGTGAGGAGTTTGGTATTATACTTTTTCACAACGTTTGGACTTTTCCTTTATCCTTTGTTATTGGCTGCATATTCAGGTAAGTTTATTTCAGTCTTTTGAGTGCGTTTGTGTTTTTGTTTGTTTTTTTTGGCGTTTTGCTGGAGGATGGCGTCCTTTGAGACGCCACCTCCGTCTATCCGGCAGGAAGTGAGGATAGTGCCGCCGGTTAGCAGCGTTGCTGTGGAAGAGGTTCTTCTTGCTGTGGGTGAGAAGGTGGGACATGATATGATCTGCTTTGCCTCACGAATGAATAAAGCTGTCGTTGTGTTTTTGACAGGTGAGGAATATGTCCACAGTCTGATTGGGAGCGGTGTTGTAATCGGGGACACGTATGTACAGGTGTCCCCGTTATCTGTTCCATCAACGCGCATCACCGTTTCAGGTGTTCCTCCCTTCATCACTAATGAGCAGTTGGAGACGGAGCTTCGCAGATTTGTGAAATTTGGGGGCCCGTTTAGAACTGTGAGTTTGGGATGTAAGGATAGCAAATTAAAACATGTCAAATCACTCAGGCGCGGTGTTCATGTTTTTGGACTCGCCCACTCAAACGCTAGAAGTGTCCTTCCGGGTTAAACATGGGGACGGCTCCTACATGGTGTATGCGAGCTCAGGGCAAATGAAGTGCTTTGAATGTGGAGACGTGGGCCATAAACGGTTCGCTTGTCCGCATAAGCAACGGGCGGGAGGCTCTGATGAAGCCGCAGCTGAAACCAGCGGCGCAGCCTCCGCTCATGCCGCTACTACAGATGACGTTGCGGGGCCTTCCGCCGGTCCTGCTCCGGAACCCGCTGCTGTGTCTGCGGACCGCCCGTCTGTGGCGCCCGCAGCCCAGCTTACGGTTGGGAGCGTGGCTGGTGATGACGCCCAAACAGTCACTGATGGTGCATCAGAATCTAGCTGTGAGAAAGAGCTTGTAAAATCAGCAGCTGTGGTTCCGGTGGCTGCTAACGTTTCTGAACAGCTGACGGAACAACACCAGTCAGCTGCTGTAAGTGGCGTTCAGAAAACTGCAGATCACGATCAATCAGCTGAGACAGCTGTATCAAACAGTCAATTAAGTTGTGATGAGGAAATGGATTCTGATTCTGATACTGTGTCTATTGGAGAAACTTGCAGTAAAAGCAAAAGCTTGTACTCACTGGATGAAATAAATGTTTTCCTGGACGAAACCTACAAAAGAGCAGTTAAAGTCACTGATTACTTCAGTGACGCCGATAAATTTATTAGATCTGTTAAAGTGCTGGAAAGGCGGGTTGGCCTTGACCTCTTGGATGAGAGAAAACGTTTTCGCCTTAAAAACACCTAACGGCCGTGCGTAAATCAGCAGGAGGAAAAAAGGTCACACGCACCCGACAGATGAAATAACTTACATGGGTATGCACAGCACAGTGTTCCTATATATTTACTGCTCTTTGCTGTCTCTCCCTGCCTTCTATCTTCTCTATCTCTCTATGCAAAACATAAAATTAGGAACCCTAAACATCAATGGTGGGAGGGGCAATCATAAGAGGGGATTAGTTAGTGAATTGTTTAGACAAAAAAATCTTAACATTTTGTTTTTGCAAGAAACTCATACCACTTCAGCAGATGAAGTGGACTGGGGCTTGTGGTGGAAGGGCCCTTTTTCACTCAGTCATGGTACAAATTTTAGTGCAGGAGTAGCCATTTTGTTTGGGGAATCTGTGAATGCAACAGTTTTATCTGTAGTGGAGGTAGTGAAGGGCAGGCTGCTCTTTGTTAGGGCAGAAATAGAGAATTCTGTGTTCTGTTTGATCAACGTCTATGCTCCAAATCGGAGTTCTGAAAGAATTGCCTTTTTCAATAAACTTAAAAATGAATGGCAGAGCTATCACCAAGATCAACTTATTGTTGCTGGTGATTTCAACTGTATCTTAGATTTTACTGTGGATCGAACTAATGCAGAACCTCATCTTCAGTCATCACAAGTTTTAAAAAATATCACTGTACAGTTTGACCTTTTGGATACATGGAGAATTAAACATGCAAACACTAGACAATATACCTGGGTCAGAGTCGTAGATAATATGGTCAGTGCTGCTAGATTAGACAGGATATATGTTTCTCAAAGTTTTGGCCCAGGAATTCTTCATAGTAACATAAGTCCTGTTGGTTTTACAGATCATCATCTAGCCTCTGTGATGTTAATCATTTCACCAGGGGAAAGAACTAGATCCTATTGATATTTCAACAATAAGCTCCTTCAAGACAACGCTTTTTGTCATTATTTTGTGTGTTTCTGGGAACACTGGAGGGCTACAAAGCCTTGTTTTAGTTCCTTAGGACAGTGGTGGGAGGTTGGCAAGGTGCAAATTCGCATTTTTTGTCAGCAGTATACTGCAAACTCGACTGCTATCATCAGAACCAAAGTTTGTGAACTTGAGGACACTGTTAAGAGGCTGGAGGAGAGTTTGATTAGGGATCAGGATTCTACCTCGGGTCCTTTGTTGCAGGAGAAGAGATCAGCCCTGAGCTCTTTGCTGCGGGAAAGAGTGAAGGGAGCACTTGTTAGGTCCCGGTTTACTCAGCTGAAGGACATGGACGCCCCAGCATCCTTTTTTTTCAATCTGGAGAAGTCTGCTGCAAAAAAGAAATTGATGACTTGTTTAAAACTCCCACATGGTCAAATAACTACAAATCCATCTGAGATGAGGAGCCATGCAGTGGATTTTTATGGGGCCCTGTTTGGTGCAGAACCATGCTGCATAGAATCTCGAAATCAACTCTTTGAGGGTCTTCCCAAGCTCAGCCCAGGGGAAAGGGCTGCTCTGGACTGCGAACTGACCTTGGATGAGTTAACTGTAGCAGTTAATCAAATGGCTCTGGGACGTGCACCTGGACTTGACGGTCTCTCTTCTGACTTTTTTAAGCACTTTTGGGACATTATAGGATCAGATTTTTATGACGTTCTAATTGACTGTTACAGAACTGGATCTTTGCCTGACTCCTGTCGGCGTGCAGTACTATCCCTGCTGCCTAAGAAAGGGGACTTGGCCTTGCTTAAAAACTGGAGGCCCGTTGCTCTTCTTTGCACAGACTACAAGGTGCTTTCTAAAGCCCTATCAAATAGACTGAAAAATGTTTTGGATGTAATCATAGATAGAGATCAAACATATTGTATTCCTGATCAAATCATTATGGACAATATTCTTCTCATACGTGATGTTCTTAATGTTAGTAAATGTTATGATTTAAAGTTTGGTATTGTGTCTTTGGACCAGGAAAAAGCTTTTGATAGGGTTGACCACTCCTATTTGTTTTCCACACTTAAGGGGTTTGGTTTTGGCAATTTTTTTTGACATGGGTTAATATGTTATATACTGGAGCTGAGTGTTTGGTAAAGTTGGGGGCAGGGCTGAGTCGGCCAATCCCTATACATCAGGGAATAAGGCAGGGTTGTCCGATCTCGGGTCAACTGTATAGCTTGGCTATTGAGCCTTTGCTGTGCAGGTTGCGCACTCAGCTGGGTGGTTTGACCCTGTCGGGGCCCTCCAGTAGTTGTCGTCCACTCGTCTTGTCTGCTTATGCAGACGACGTTAACATTTTCATCACATCCCACAGGGATGTACAGTGTTTGGTGGACACTCTATCTATTTATGAAAAAGCATCTTCTGCACGGGTAAACTGGGGCAAAAGTGAGGGTTTATTGGTGGGGCAGTGGACACATCAAGACATTCCTCATCTACCTGGAGGTCTTCTGTGGGGGAAAGCCGGTCTTAAAGTGTTGGGGGTGTTTTTGGGTTCTGAGGACTTTGAAAGCAAGAACTGGGAGGGATTTAAGGAGAAGGTGTGTGCCCGTTTTTCTAAATGGAATTGGTTGCTACCACAGCTGTCATATAGGGGAAGAGTTCTGGTCGCCAATAATCTGGTCGCTTCGGCTGTTTGGCATAGACTTATCGCTTTGACACCGCCCAGGAGCCTGGTGGAGGAGGTCCAGAAGATGATCGTGGACTTCTTTTGGTCTGGTCGACACTGGGTGCATGCGGCTGCTCTCTACCTGCCTGTTGCCGAGGGAGGACAGGGCCTGGTTGACATACAGTCCAAGATCACCTGTTTTAGGCTTCAGACTGCGCAACGGTTCCTCTATGGATGTGGCCCCTGCTGGATGGACACTGCAAAACTGCTCCTGAGGACAGTTGGCCGCTTGGGCTACGATAAGCAGCTTTTCCTCGTGAAATCCGGGGAGGTGGACTTTACTGGACTTTCTGCCTTTTATGCTTCTGTCTTGCATGCATGGCAAGTCTTCACTGTAGCCCGTATTCCTGAGGAGACACCAGGTATGTGGCTGTTTGAGGAACCGTTGTTTTTCAATGGATTCATGGACACTCAAATGCTGCAGTCTGTCAGTCTGCGAACCTGTTTAAGAGAGGCGGGCTGCACCAAGCTTGGCCATCTGATGAAGATGTCAACCACGTCCATAGAAATGCTGAGGCAGAAAGCCAATATTACATCCGTCAGACTGGTGCATAGGGTGGTGAAGGAAGTGTGTGCTGCCCTGCCACGACCACTGAGAGCCTTTGTGGAAAACCGCACTCTTTCTGATCAATGGGATGAGGACACTGTGTTCAGCTTTCCTGCCCTTTCCATAAGTCCAGCAGTGGGAGAGTGGCAGGAGGGAGAAGACCACCTGCTGTCTTTCAGAACTCCTCGTCTGGGCAAGTTCCAGGCTGTAGGGAAGAAGGCGGCGTATCACATCTGTGTGAAAGTTCTAAATCTGCACTCTCTGACGGGGGTAAAAGAGTCGAAGTGGGCGGGGTTTTTGGGGCCGGTATTCTCCCCAAAAGGCATCTGGCGGTCCATGTACAAGCTCCCTATAGAGAAACGGACAGCAGATCTCCAGTGGAGGATTGTGCATGGGGCAATAGCTACAAATAAATACAGAGCACACCTGGATCCTAGTGTTGGGGAGGGTTGTTTGTTTTGTTCTCAAGTCGAGACCCTGGAGCACTTGTTTGTTAAATGTTTTCGTTTATCTGGGCTTTTTGATCTTTTGAAAGTGTGGTTTCATGATTTTGGTGAATGTTTTTCTTTTGGTTTGTTTATTTATGGTCCGAAGTACAAAGTGGCAAAGAAGTCTGTGCATATTTTGATAAACTTCCTGTCTGGTACCGCTAAACTTGCCATTTGGCTGACAAGGAAAAACCGGACTATTAACACTGGCAATGTGGACCCCGTGTCTGTTTTTAAAGCCCTGTTAAAAGTCAGACTCCGGGTGGAGTATTCTTATTATAAAATGGTGGACAATTTGGAGGGGTTCACCAATAAATGGACTGTTGGGAGTGTTTTGTGTTCTGTGGGGGAGGGGGATGAGTTATGTTTGAATTTTTGAAATGTGGAACACTTGGGTGGAATGATGGTATGATGGTGATTTTATATTTTTGAATTGTGCAATAAAGGGACTTTTTAAACGTCTCTTCTCTTCTCTTCTCGCGTTTCCGCTTCCGGTGGGTGCGAGTGAGAGCGTGAGTGAGGAGATGTTGGGTGTGTGAGTGGCGTGAGTTTTGGATTATACTTTTTCACAACGTTTGGACTTTTCTTCTATCTTTTATTATTGGCTGCATATTCAAGTTAAGTTTATTTCAATCTTTTCAGTGCGTTTGTGGTTTTTTTGGTGTTTGCTGGAGGATGGCGTCCTTTGACACGCCACCTCCGTCTATCCGGCAGGGAGTGAGGATAGTCCCGCCGGATAGCAGCGTTACTGTGGAGGAGGTCCTTCTTGCTGTGGGTGAGAAGGTGGCACATGATATGATCTGCTTTGCGTCCCGAACGAATAAAGCTGTGGTTGTGTTTTTGACTGGTGAGGAGTATGTTCACAGTCTGATTGTGAGCGGTGTTGTTATCGGGGATATAAATGTACAGGTGCCCCCCTTATATGTTCCATCAACGCGCATCACCGTTTCAGGGGTTCCTCCCTTCATCACTGACGAGCAGTTGGAGACAGAGCTTCGCAGATTTGGGAAATTTGTGGGCCCATTTAGAACTGTGAGTTTGGGATGTAAGGATACCAAATTAAAACATGTCAAATCACTCAGGCGACAGGTGTTCATGTTTTTGGACTCGCCCACTCAAACACTAGAAGTGTCCTTTTGGGTCAAACATGGGGACGGCTCCTACATGGTGTATGCGAGCTCAGGACAGATGAAGTGTTTTGAGTGTGGAGACGTGGGCCATAAACGTTTCGCCTGTCCGCACAGGCAACGTGCGGGATGCTCTGATGAAGCCGCAGCTGAAACCAGCGGTGCAGCCTCCGCTCACGCCGCTACTACAGATGACGTTGCGGGGCCTTCCGCCGGTCCTGCTCCGGAACCCGCTGCTGTGTCTGCGGACCGCCCGTCTGTGGCGCCCGCAGCCCAGCTTACGGTTGGGAGCGTGGCTGGTGATGACGCCCAAACAGTCACTGATGGTGCATCAGAATCTAGCTGTGAGAAAGAGCTTGTAAAATCAGCAGCTGTGGTTCCGGTGGCTGCTAACGTTTCTGAACAGCTGACGGAACAACACCAGTCAGCTGCTGTAAGTGGCGTTCAGAAAACTGCAGATCACGATCAATCAGCTGAGACAGCTGTATCAAACAGTCAATTAAGTTGTGATGAGGAAATGGATTCTGATTCTGATACTGTGTCTATTGGAGAAACTTGCAGTAAAAGCAAAAGCTTGTACTCACTGGATGAAATAAATGTTTTCCTGGACGAAACCTACAAAAGAGCAGTTAAAGTCACTGATTACTTCAGTGACGCCGATAAATTTATTAGATCTGTTAAAGTGCTGGAAAGGCGGGTTGGCCTTGACCTCCTGGATGAGAGAAAACGTTTTCGCCTTAAAAACACCTAACGGCCGTGCGTAAATCAGCAGGAGGAAAAAAGGTCACACGCACCCGACAGATGAAATAACTTACATGGGTATGCACAGCACAGTGTTCCTATATATTTACTGCTCTTTGCTGTCTCTCCCTGCCTTCTATCTTCTCTATCTCTCTATGCAAAACATAAAATTAGGAACCCTAAACATCAATGGTGGGAGGGGCAATCATAAGAGGGGATTAGTTAGTGAATTGTTTAGACAAAAAAATCTTAACATTTTGTTTTTGCAAGAAACTCATACCACTTCAGCAGATGAAGTGGACTGGGGCTTGTGGTGGAAGGGCCCTTTTTCACTCAGTCATGGTACAAATTTTAGTGCAGGAGTAGCCATTTTGTTTGGGGAATCTGTGAATGCAACAGTTTTATCTGTAGTGGAGGTAGTGAAGGGCAGGCTGCTCTTTGTTAGGGCAGAAATAGAGAATTCTGTGTTCTGTTTGATCAACGTCTATGCTCCAAATCGGAGTTCTGAAAGAATTGCCTTTTTCAATAAACTTAAAAATGAATGGCAGAGCTATCACCAAGATCAACTTATTGTTGCTGGTGATTTCAACTGTATCTTAGATTTTACTGTGGATCGAACTAATGCAGAACCTCATCTTCAGTCATCACAAGTTTTAAAAAATATCACTGTACAGTTTGACCTTTTGGATACATGGAGAATTAAACATGCAAACACTAGACAATATACCTGGGTCAGAGTCGTAGATAATATGGTCAGTGCTGCTAGATTAGACAGGATATATGTTTCTCAAAGTTTTGGCCCAGGAATTCTTCATAGTAACATAAGTCCTGTTGGTTTTACAGATCATCATCTAGCCTCTGTGATGTTAATCATTTCACCAGGGGAAAGAACTAGATCCTATTGATATTTCAACAATAAGCTCCTTCAAGACAACGCTTTTTGTCATTATTTTGTGTGTTTCTGGGAACACTGGAGGGCTACAAAGCCTTGTTTTAGTTCCTTAGGACAGTGGTGGGAGGTTGGCAAGGTGCAAATTCGCATTTTTTGTCAGCAGTATACTGCAAACTCGACTGCTATCATCAGAACCAAAGTTTGTGAACTTGAGGACACTGTTAAGAGGCTGGAGGAGAGTTTGATTAGGGATCAGGATTCTACCTCGGGTCCTTTGTTGCAGGAGAAGAGATCAGCCCTGAGCTCTTTGCTGCGGGAAAGAGTGAAGGGAGCACTTGTTAGGTCCCGGTTTACTCAGCTGAAGGACATGGACGCCCCAGCATCCTTTTTTTTCAATCTGGAGAAGTCTGCTGCAAAAAAGAAATTGATGACTTGTTTAAAACTCCCACATGGTCAAATAACTACAAATCCATCTGAGATGAGGAGCCATGCAGTGGATTTTTATGGGGCCCTGTTTGGTGCAGAACCATGCTGCATAGAATCTCGAAATCAACTCTTTGAGGGTCTTCCCAAGCTCAGCCCAGGGGAAAGGGCTGCTCTGGACTGCGAACTGACCTTGGATGAGTTAACTGTAGCAGTTAATCAAATGGCTCTGGGACGTGCACCTGGACTTGACGGTCTCTCTTCTGACTTTTTTAAGCACTTTTGGGACATTATAGGATCAGATTTTTATGACGTTCTAATTGACTGTTACAGAACTGGATCTTTGCCTGACTCCTGTCGGCGTGCAGTACTATCCCTGCTGCCTAAGAAAGGGGACTTGGCCTTGCTTAAAAACTGGAGGCCCGTTGCTCTTCTTTGCACAGACTACAAGGTGCTTTCTAAAGCCCTATCAAATAGACTGAAAAATGTTTTGGATGTAATCATAGATAGAGATCAAACATATTGTATTCCTGATCAAATCATTATGGACAATATTCTTCTCATACGTGATGTTCTTAATGTTAGTAAATGTTATGATTTAAAGTTTGGTATTGTGTCTTTGGACCAGGAAAAAGCTTTTGATAGGGTTGACCACTCCTATTTGTTTTCCACACTTAAGGGGTTTGGTTTTGGCAATTTTTTTTGACATGGGTTAATATGTTATATACTGGAGCTGAGTGTTTGGTAAAGTTGGGGGCAGGGCTGAGTCGGCCAATCCCTATACATCAGGGAATAAGGCAGGGTTGTCCGATCTCGGGTCAACTGTATAGCTTGGCTATTGAGCCTTTGCTGTGCAGGTTGCGCACTCAGCTGGGTGGTTTGACCCTGTCGGGGCCCTCCAGTAGTTGTCGTCCACTCGTCTTGTCTGCTTATGCAGACGACGTTAACATTTTCATCACATCCCACAGGGATGTACAGTGTTTGGTGGACACTCTATCTATTTATGAAAAAGCATCTTCTGCACGGGTAAACTGGGGCAAAAGTGAGGGTTTATTGGTGGGGCAGTGGACACATCAAGACATTCCTCATCTACCTGGAGGTCTTCTGTGGGGGAAAGCCGGTCTTAAAGTGTTGGGGGTGTTTTTGGGTTCTGAGGACTTTGAAAGCAAGAACTGGGAGGGATTTAAGGAGAAGGTGTGTGCCCGTTTTTCTAAATGGAATTGGTTGCTACCACAGCTGTCATATAGGGGAAGAGTTCTGGTCGCCAATAATCTGGTCGCTTCGGCTGTTTGGCATAGACTTATCGCTTTGACACCGCCCAGGAGCCTGGTGGAGGAGGTCCAGAAGATGATCGTGGACTTCTTTTGGTCTGGTCGACACTGGGTGCATGCGGCTGCTCTCTACCTGCCTGTTGCCGAGGGAGGACAGGGCCTGGTTGACATACAGTCCAAGATCACCTGTTTTAGGCTTCAGACTGCGCAACGGTTCCTCTATGGATGTGGCCCCTGCTGGATGGACACTGCAAAACTGCTCCTGAGGACAGTTGGCCGCTTGGGCTACGATAAGCAGCTTTTCCTCGTGAAATCCGGGGAGGTGGACTTTACTGGACTTTCTGCCTTTTATGCTTCTGTCTTGCATGCATGGCAAGTCTTCACTGTAGCCCGTATTCCTGAGGAGACACCAGGTATGTGGCTGTTTGAGGAACCGTTGTTTTTCAATGGATTCATGGACACTCAAATGCTGCAGTCTGTCAGTCTGCGAACCTGTTTAAGAGAGGCGGGCTGCACCAAGCTTGGCCATCTGATGAAGATGTCAACCACGTCCATAGAAATGCTGAGGCAGAAAGCCAATATTACATCCGTCAGACTGGTGCATAGGGTGGTGAAGGAAGTGTGTGCTGCCCTGCCACGACCACTGAGAGCCTTTGTGGAAAACCGCACTCTTTCTGATCAATGGGATGAGGACACTGTGTTCAGCTTTCCTGCCCTTTCCATAAGTCCAGCAGTGGGAGAGTGGCAGGAGGGAGAAGACCACCTGCTGTCTTTCAGAACTCCTCGTCTGGGCAAGTTCCAGGCTGTAGGGAAGAAGGCGGCGTATCACATCTGTGTGAAAGTTCTAAATCTGCGCTCTCTGACGGGGGTAAAAGAGTCGAAGTGGGCGGGGTTTTTGGGGCCGGTATTCTCCCCAAAAGGCATCTGGCGGTCCATGTACAAGCTCCCTATAGAGAAACGGACAGCAGATCTCCAGTGGAGGATTGTGCATGGGGCAATAGCTACAAATAAATACAGAGCACACCTGGATCCTAGTGTTGGGGAGGGTTGTTTGTTTTGTTCTCAAGTCGAGACCCTGGAGCACTTGTTTGTTAAATGTTTTCGTTTATCTGGGCTTTTTGATCTTTTGAAAGTGTGGTTTCATGATTTTGGTGAATGTTTTTCTTTTGGTTTGTTTATTTATGGTCCGAAGTACAAAGTGGCAAAGAAGTCTGTGCATATTTTGATAAACTTCCTGTCTGGTACCGCTAAACTTGCCATTTGGCTGACAAGGAAAAACCGGACTATTAACACTGGCAATGTGGACCCCGTGTCTGTTTTTAAAGCCCTGTTAAAAGTCAGACTCCGGGTGGAGTATTCTTATTATAAAATGGTGGACAATTTGGAGGGGTTCACCAATAAATGGACTGTTGGGAGTGTTTTGTGTTCTGTGGGGGAGGGGGATGAGTTATGTTTGAATTTTTGAAATGTGGAACACTTGGGTGGAATGATGGTATCATGGTGATTTTATATTTTTGAATTGTACAATAAAGGGACTTTTTCAACCTCTCTTCTCTTCTCTTCTCTTGTTTCCGCTTCCTGTGGGTGTGAGTGAGAGCGTGAGTGAAGAGGTGGTGGGTGTGTGAGTGGCGTGAGTTTTGGATTATACTTTTTCACAACGTTTGGACTTTTCCTCTATCTTTTATTATTGGCTGCATATTCAAGTTAAGTTTATTTCAATCTTTTCAGTGCGTTTGTGGTTTTTTTGGTGTTTGCTGGAGGATGGCGTCCTTTGACACGCCACCTCCGTCTATCCGGCAGGGAGTGAGGATAGTCCCGCCGGATAGCAGCGTTACTGTGGAGGAGGTCCTTCTTGCTGTGGGTGAGAAGGTGGCACATGATATGATCTGCTTTGCGTCCCGAACGAATAAAGCTGTGGTTGTGTTTTTGACTGGTGAGGAGTATGTTCACAGTCTGATTGTGAGCGGTGTTGTTATCGGGGATATAAATGTACAGGTGCCCCCCTTATATGTTCCATCAACGCGCATCACCGTTTCAGGGGTTCCTCCCTTCATCACTGACGAGCAGTTGGAGACAGAGCTTCGCAGATTTGGGAAATTTGTGGGCCCATTTAGAACTGTGAGTTTGGGATGTAAGGATACCAAATTAAAACATGTCAAATCACTCAGGCGACAGGTGTTCATGTTTTTGGACTCGCCCACTCAAACACTAGAAGTGTCCTTTTGGGTCAAACATGGGGACGGCTCCTACATGGTGTATGCGAGCTCAGGACAGATGAAGTGTTTTGAGTGTGGAGACGTGGGCCATAAACGTTTCGCCTGTCCGCACAGGCAACGTGCGGGATGCTCTGATGAAGCCGCAGCTGAAACCAGCGGTGCAGCCTCCGCTCACGCCGCTACTACAGACAACATTGCAGGGCCTTGTGCTGGTCCTGCTCCGGAACCTGCTGCTGTGTGTGTGGACAGCCTGGCTGTGGCGCCCGCAGCCCAGCTTACGATTGGGAGCGTGGCTGGTGATGAGGCTCAAACGGTCATTGATGGTGCATCAGGATCTAGTTGTGAGAAAGAGCATGTAAAATCAGCAGCTGTGGTTCCGGTAGCTGTTAACGTTTCTGAACAGCTAACGGAACAATGCCAGTCAGCTGCGGTGAGTGGCGTTCAGGAAATTGCAGCTCCCGATCAATCAGCTGGGACAGCTGTATCAAACAGTCAGTTAAGTTGTGATGATGAGGGAATGGATTCAGATTCTGACACTGTGTCTATTGGAGAAACTTACAGTAAAAGCATGAGTTTGTATTCACTGGAAGAAATAAATGTTTTTTCTGGATGAAACCTACAAAAGAGCCGTTAAAGTCACTGATTATTTCAGTGACATTGATAAATTTATTAGATCTGTTAATGTTCTAAAAAGACAGGTTGGTCTTGACCTCCTGGATGAAAGAAAACATTTTCGCCTAAAAAGCACCAAACAGCCTTGCGTAAATCAGCAGGAGGAAAAAAGGTCATGTGCACCCAACAGATGAAATAACTTACTTGGGTATGCACAGCACAGTGTTCCTATATATTTACTGCTCTTTGCTGTCTCTCTCTACCTACTCTGTCTTCTCTTCTATCTCCCTATGCAAAACATAAAATTAGGATCCTTAAACATCAATGGTGGTAGGGACAATCATAAGAGGGGATTAGTTAGTGAACTGTTTAGACAAAAAAATCTTAACATCTTATTTTTGCAAGAAACTCATACCACTTCAGCAGATGAAGTGGACTGGGGCTTGTGGTGGAAGGGTTCTTTTTCACTCAGTCATGGTACAAATGTGCCCTTCAGAGGTAAAGTGGGCTATCCCACATTTTTAACCCCTACTCTCTTATTGTTGTGAATATGTGATTTAAATATATTTTCATATTTAAGTCACACCTTGAAGGTAATTATAGGGGTTAACTTTTTAATGATATAGGCACACTGATTTTTTTAGAATATTTCAACTTTAGAGCTCATTTTCTCAAAATAATGGTTTTGTGGGATAGCCCACTTTACTTCTGAAGGGCACAAATTTTAGTGCAGGAGTAGCCATTTTGTTTGGGGTATCTGTGAATGCAACAGTGTTATCTGTAGTGGAGGTAGTGAGGGGCAGGCTGCTCTTTGTTAGGGCAGAAATAGAAAATTTCGTGTTTTGTTTGATCAACATTTATGCTCCAAATCAGAGTTCTGAAAGAATTGCCTTTTTCAATAAACTTAAAAATGAATGGCAGAGCTATCACCAAGATCAACTTATTGTTGCTGGTGATTTCAACTGTACCTTGGATTTTACTGTGGATCGAACTAATGCAGAACCCCATCTTCAGTCTTCACAAGTTTTAAAAAATATCACTGTACAGTTTGACCTGTTATATACATGGAGCGTTAAACATGCAAACACTAGACAGTATACCTGGGTCAGAGTCACAGATAATATGGACAGTGCTGCTAGATTAGACAGAATATATGTTTCTCAAAGTTTTGGCCCAGGAATTCTTCACAGTAACATAAGTCCCGTCGGTTTTACAGATCATCATCTAGCCTCTGTGATGTTAATTTTTTCACCAGGGGAAAAAACTAAATCTTATTGGCATTTCAACAATAAGCTCCTTCAAGACAACACTTTTTGTCAATATTTTGTGTGCTTCTGGGAACACTGGAGGACTACAAAGCCTCATTTTAGTTCCTTAGAACAGTGGTGGGAGGTTGGCAAGGTGCAAATTCACATTTTTTGTCAACAGTATACTGCAAACTCAACTGCTATCATTAAAACCAAAGTTTGTGAACTTGAGGACACTGTCAAGAGGCTGGAGGAGAGTTTGATTAGAGATCAGGATTCTACCTCGGGTCCTTTGTTGCAGGAGAAGAGATCAGCCCTGAGCTCTTTCCTGCAGGAAAGAGTGAAGGGGCACTTGTTAGATCCCGGTTTACTCAGCTGAAGGACATGGATGCCCCAATGTCTTTTTTTTTTTAATCTGGAGAAGTCTGCTGCAAAAAAGAAGTTGATGACTTGTTTAAAACTCCCACATGGTCAAATAACTACAAATCCATCTGAGATGAGGTGCCATGCAGTGGATTTTTATGGGGCCCTGTTTGGTGCAGAACCATGTTGCATAGAATCTCAAAATTAACTCTTTGAGGGTCTTCCCAAGCTCAGCCCAGAGGAAAGGGCTGCTCTGGACTGTGAACTGACTTTGGATGAGTTAACCGTAGCAGTTAATCAAATGGCTCTGGGACTTGCACCTGAACTTGACGGTCTTTCTTCTGACTTTTTTAAGCATTTTTGGGATATTATTGGATCAGACTTTTATGACGTTCTAATTGATTGTTACAGAACTGGATCTTTACCTGTCTCCTGTCAGCGTGCAGTACTATCTCTGCTGCCTAAGGAAGGGGACTTGGCCTTGCTTAAAAACTGGAGGCCCGTTGCTCTTCTTTGCACAGACTACAAGGTGCTTTCTAAAGCCCTATCAAATAGACTGAAAAATGTTTTGGATATAATCATAGATAGAGATCAAACATATTGTATTCCTGACCGAACCATTATGGACAATATTTTTCTCATACGTGATGTTCTTCATCTTAGTAAATGTTATGATTTAAAGTTTGGTATTATGTCTTTGGACCAAGAAAAAGCTTTTGATAGGGTTGACCATTCTTATTTGTTTTCCACACTGAAAGGGTTTGGTTTTGGCAACATGTTTTTGACATGGGTTAATATGTTATATACTGGAGCTGAGTGTTTGGTAAAGATGGGGGCAGGGCTGAGTCGGCCAATCCTTGTACATCGGGGAATAAGGCAGGGTTGTCCGATCTCGGGTCAACTGTATAGCTTGGCTATTGAGCCTTTGCTGTGCAGGTTGCGCACTCAGCTGGGTGGTTTGACCCTGCCGGGGCCCTCCAGTAGTTGTCATCCACTCATCTTGTCTGCTTATGCAGATGACGTCAACATTTCCATCACATCCCATAGGGATGTACAGCGTTTGGTGGACACTCTATCTATTTATGAAAAAGCATCTTCTGCACGGGTAAACTGGGGCAAAAGTGAGGGTTTATTGGTGGGGCAGTGGACACATCAAGACATTCCTCATCTACCTGGAGGTCTTCTGTGGGGGAAAGCCAGTCTTAAAGTGTTGGGGGTGTTTTTGGGTTCTGAGGACTTTGAAAGCAAGAACTGGGAGGGAATTAAAGAGAAGGTGTGTGCTTGTTTTTCTAAATGGAATTGGTTGCTACCACAGCTGTCATATAGGGGAAGAGTTCTGTTTGCCAATAATCTGGTTGCTTCGGCTCTTTGGTATAGACTTATTGCTTTGACACCGCCCAGGGACCTGGTGGAGGAGGTTCAAAGTCAAAGTCAAAGTCAAAGTGCCATTATTGTCATTCCATTGTTAATGAACAATGCAACGAAACTGAGATGCTGCTCCCTAAAAACAAACTATAAACAAACTATCACACTCACAGTTCACTCATGCATTTAACATTCTTATAATTACAACAATAAATAATGCTTGAAACAAAGTTACCTAAAAGTTGAATACAATATGTATGTAGCAATAATGAAAAACATACTGAGCGATAAATACAAAAGACCAGCTTATGCACACATGGTTGTTGCTACAAAATAACCTAAAATAACAAAAAAAAAAAAAAATTACAAATATCAGCGGTCTGTGCGTGTTACATAAATCTGTTCAAAATACGTACTGCTGCTGGGAAAAAACTATGATTAAACCTGGTAGTCCGGGTTTTATGGGATCTGTACCGTTTTCCCGACGGGAGTAAGTGAAAGAAGTTATGGCCTGGATGCACACAGTCTTTAATGATGGCAGTAGCTCTGTTGAGGTAACGAGACCTTGAAATCTCTTCCAGAGAAGGGAGAGAACAGCCAGTGATTTTTTGCGCAGTCTCGATCTCTCTCTAGAAGGCTTTGCGGTCTGCGGCTGAACAGCCCTCATAGCAGAGCGATAAAATAAAACCAGCAACTGTGCATTCAGGCCATTCTTCTTGAGGAACCTCAGAAAGTGTAGACGTTGTTGAGCCTTTTTTTTATCGTAGCTATGGTGTTAACTGCCCAGGTAAGGTTGTGAGAAATATGAACACCCAAAAACTTAAAAGCCTCCACCCTCTCCACACGCTCCTTGCCTATATATAAAGGAGGCGGTTCACTGCTATGCTTCCTAAAATCAATAATGAGTTCTTTTGTTTTCTTTGTATTCAATAGCAGATTATTATCTGAGCAAAATCTCACCAGTTTCTGGACCTCATCTCTGTATGCGGACTCATCTCCTCCTGATATGAGCCCCACTGTGATATGCCACTATGATATCCTGATATGCCTCCAGATCAACGCGAGGAAAACTAAGGAGCTGGTGGTGGACTGCCACAGGCAAGGACAACCCCTCACAGCACCAGTAAATATACAGGGAACTGACATCGAGATGGTGACATCCTACAAGTACCTGGGTGTTCATCTGAACAATAAACTAGACTGGTCACACAATACTGACACACTCTACAAGAAGGGACAGTGCAGGATGTTCCTACTGAGGAGACTCAGGTCTTTTGGTGTACAAGGGGCGCTGCTGAAGACATTCTACGACACGGTGGTGGCATCAGCCATCACTTTTGGAGTGGTCTGCTGGGGCAGTGGCATTACAGCAGCCAATAGGAAGAGACTGAACAAACTGATCAAGAAAGCTAGCTCTGTCCTGGGGAAACGCCTTGACCCAGTGGAGGAGATGGGAGAGAGAAGGATGGTGGCTAAACTGTCATCTCTGCTGGAGTCCGAGTTCCACCCTATGCAGGACATACTGAATGCACTGAAGAGCTCATTTAACAGCAGACTACATCATCCTAGGTGCACAACCGAGAGGTTTCGCAGGTCCTTCCAACCTACGGCTGTCAGACTGTACAACCTAAGCAGGGCTGCTCGCAGAGATAGCAAAAAGACGTGACAACCTAATAGTATTGAATGCAAAAGACGCAATAGACTTACACAATGGTCCCCTCTGGTATACAACTAGGAAAATACCGGTCGCTACGGAGGGCGACAATATGTATGGGTACATAATCATTCCATGTAGGATAACTAAGTAGACAGTTATGCTGTTTCATTCCATCTAGCTACAATGCTCCGCACTGTGTGTGTTTATATATTTATATATTTATTCCATCTAGCGACAATGCTCCACACTGTGTGTTTATATATTTATATATTTATTCCATCTAGCTACAATGCTCCGCACTGTGTGTCTATATATTTATATATTTATATGTACATATGTATACTCGCTGCTCTTGTTTTTTCTTGTCTTCTGATTGTTGCTCTGAGTGTTGCTATCCCTGTGCTGTTGCAATCCTGGAATTTCCCCATTGTGGGACTAATAAAGGCTTATCTTATCTTATCTTATCTTACTACTGTTGTGTCATCTGCAAACCTCACTATAATGTTTGTGGGATGAACAGGTATGCAGTCATATGTGTACAATGAATACAAAGTGGGGCTCAACACACAGCCCTGTGGCGAGCCTGTGTTAAGCATGACTGTAGAGGAGGAATGGGGGCGAGTCTAACAGTCTGTGTTCTGTTTGTTAGGAAGTCCTTAATCCAGCTGCAAGTGTGAGTAGGCAGACCAAGCTGAAGCAATTTGGTGATGAGAATGTTGGGAATAACTGTATTAAATGCCGAGCTATAGTCAACAAACAACATTCTTGCATAGCTCCCCTTGTCTTCTAAATGGCTGAATGCCGAGTGGAGAGCTATAGCAATAGCATCTTCAGTGGATCTGCCCCGCCTGTAGGCAAACTGGTATCGATCATAGTCTGGGGGGAGACTAGGCAAAAGATGTTTCAATACCATTTTCTCAAAGCACTCCATAACAATGTGTGTTAATGCTACTGGTCAATAGTCATTCAGACTGCTAATAGTATGTTTTTTTGGTACAGGAATAATTACTGCAGATTTTTAACACTGTGGAACAATGGCTGCCTGGAGAGACAAGTTAAAAATGTCAGTCAAAACAGAGGCTGATCTGCACATGCTCTGAGCACCTTTCCTGGCACTCCATCGGGACCAGTAGCCTTTCTCGGGTGAACTGCTCTCAGTGTCTGTCTCACTTCATGATCCTGCAGGATAAGCACATCAGAGCTGGCATTCAATAACATCTGTGGGTCCGGGCGAGGTGTGTTTGCCTCAAACCGTGTGAAAAAGCAGTTAAGTTCTTCTGCCAGTGAGGCGCTGATGTCACTGGAAATGATCAGAAGATCATTGTGGATTTTTTTGGGTCTGGTCGACATTGGGTGCGTGTGGTTGTTCTCTGCCTGCCTGTTGCCGAGGGAGGGCCAGGCCTGGTTGACATACAGTCCAAGATCACCTGTTTTAGGCTTCTGACTGCGCAACGGCTCCTTTATGGATGTGGCCCCTGCTGGATGGACACTGCAAAACTGCTCCTGAGGAGAGTTGGCCACTTGGGCTATGATAAGCAGCTTTTCCTCGTGAAATCCGGGGAGGTGGACTTTACTGGACTTTCTGCTTTTTATACATTTGTCTTGCATGCATGGCAAGTCTTCACTGTAGCCCATATTCCTGAGGAGACACCAGGCATGTGGCTGTTTGAGGAACCACTGTTTTTCAATCAATTCATGGACACTCAAATGCTGCAGTCTGTTAGTCTGTGAACTTGTTTAAGAGAGGCAGGCTGTACCAAGCCTGGTCATCTGATGAAGATGTCAACCACGTCCATAGAAACGCTGAGGCAGAGTGCCAACATTACATCTGTCAGACTGGTGCATAGGGTGGTGAAGGAAGTGTGTGCTGCCCTGCCACAACCACTGAAAGCGTTTGCGGAAAACCGTACTCTTTCTGATCAATGGGATGAGGACACTGTGTCCAACTTTCCTGCCCTTTCCATCAGTCCAGCAGTGGGAGAGTGGCAGGAGGGAGAAGATCACCTGCTGTCTTTGAGAACTCCTCGTCTGGGCAAGTTCCAGTTTGCACGGAAGAAGATGGTGTATCACATCTGTATGAAGGTTCTAAATCTGCACTCTCTGACGGGAGTGAAAGAGTCAAAGTGGGCGGGGTTTTTGGGGCTGGTATTCTCCCCGAAAGGCAGCTGGCGGTCCATGTACAAGCTCCCTATTGAGAAATGGACGGCAGATCTCCAGTGGAGGATTGTACATGGGGCAATAGCTACAAATAAATACAGAGCACACCTGGATCCTAATGTGGGGAAGGGATGTTTGTTTTGCTCCCAAGTTGAGACCCTGGAGCATTTGTTTGTTAAATGTTTTCGTTTGTCTGGGCTTTTTGATCTTTTGAAAGTGTGGTTTCATAATTTTGGTGAATGTCTTTCTTTTGGTTTGTTTATTTATGGTCCAAAGTATAAAGTGGCAAAGAAGTCTGTGCACACTTTGATGAACTTCCTATCTGGTACTGCTAAACTTGCCATCTGGCTGACGAGGAAAAATCGGACTATTAACACTGGCAATGTGGATCCTGTGTTTGTTTTTAAGGCCTTGTTAAAAGTCAGACTCCAGGTGGAGTATTCTTATTATAAAATGGTGGACAATTTGGAGGTATTCACTAATAGATGGACTGTAGTGAATATTCTGTGTTCTGTGGGGGAAGGGGATGAGTTATGTTTGAACTTTTGAAATGTGAGACACTTGGTGGGATGATGGTATCATGGTGATTTTATATTTTTGGATTGTACAATAAAGGGACTTTTTAAACCTCAAACCTCTCCTCTCTTCTCTTCTGACATAAATTAAAAATCAAAAATAAAATTAGGAAAGATGGAGTATTTTCTGTTATATTATAGCCTATTTATATCCTATTACGTAATAGCCTTTTTTCCAACCCCCCCACCACAAGTGAAAACCTCATATATTCTGAAACCTAAATGTTTGCTGGTATTCAAACTCTTACTGAATACATTCAGACAGACCCAAAAACTGTTCATAACATTGCTGAATAATCCAGCTGAGGCTGGCGCCATACATCATTGTGCGTTTGTTACCTGTAGAAAAGCTGCAGCAGCCTCCTGCAGTTGGGATAGGGAGAGACCTCTCTGTGTGTGCATGCAAGGGCTGTACCGCAGACGTGCAGGTACAGGTGAGAGAACGTGTGTGACAGGATGGATCATACCATTTGCGTGATGGGGGTATTTTCATTTTTATTTTTAAAAGTTTAAATGACAAACTACTGAATATGTTTTGGATGGTATTTCAGCTTGTCAAAGATGAACTGAAATTTTATAATCACAACTTTTCCCACTCTAGTTTTTAGAGGGTGCTGAGTTTAAATTTAAAGGTGCTCAAGCATTCCTAAAAAAGGCCTAATGCCGCCCATGTCAATAATAATTGTAATAAAACACAAATAATATAACACAAATATAAAGATTGGAAAACAGGGAAATAAATACATTGTAGCCTCCTTAGCCTCTGTAAAACTTAGTTTTCCTCACTGACCTGCAGTTTTAGTTCAGAACTTTTCAGTGACTTCAGAAGAAGAAAAAGCCAACTTTTATTGTCATTCAGTCCATACAGCCAATCATGTACAGTAAAACAAAATGACGTTTCTCCTGTCTACAAAGTTAATCACATCAGGGGGCCGCTGACATGCAAGGTGCCGCCACAAAGATTTTGCTGCATCTGTGATCAGATCTTTTCTCCTTCTAATTCACTTCATCTCTGCTCCTCTTTTCCTTTTCTTCTGAGCACCATCACCACCTTACACTTTGCCGCTAATGGTGTTTTGTCTGGAAAACTGGAAGGACTGACAGAGAGTAGCGTTTGCTGGGAACACAAACTTTATTAATGTTATGCACAGAAATGCAATACAGGTCTGTTGTCGGGAGGTAGAGCACGCTTGATTACTTGTAATACCTAGAATCTCCAAAAGTACAATGGGAGGCAGAGCCTTCAGTTATCAAGTTCCTCTCCTGAGGAACCAGCTGCCAATCTGGATTCGGGAGTCAGACTCAATCTCTGTTTTTAAGAATAGGGTTAAAACCTTCCTTTTTGATATAGCCTATAAATAGGGAGGGATCATGTGCCCCTGAACCCTCCCTTAGTTATGCTGCTAATAGGTTTAGACAGTCGGGGAACCTCCAACAATGCACTGGGCTTCACTCCTTTCTTCACTCTCAATGAAATATTTTTGCTGGTCATTAACATCTGTATGTTCTCTCCCATAGATTGGGTCGCTGTCGTGCTGTTTGCTCTCTGTTACGTCTTAAATTGAAGAGGAGTTGAGGTGACGTTTTATAAGTTTTATTAGAACACTCACAGGAACACAGGAGTCACCACGCTAGCCTGAGAGTCCACAGAGAAGAGACAAGATGTCTCCCGCTGTGACTTCTTATACTCCAGGTGACATCACCCTGGGAGGCGGGGCGCCACCTCCCCCTACACCCAGGGCACCGCCATATTGGTACACCCAACTACAATATATTATAGATATAATATCCAACACTCTCTACATGTCTGTTCTTTTCTTCTTCTTCTCGATCCCCTCACCCCCCAGCCAATCGCAGCAGATGACTGCCCCTCCCTGAGCCTGGTTCTGCTGGAGGTTTCTTCCTGTTAAAAGGGAGTTTTTCCTCTCCACCATCGCCAAGTGCTTGCTCACAGGTGATCGCCTGATTGCTGGGGTCTTTCTGGAATTGTTGGGGTTTCCCCTACAGCTGAAAGTGCTATGAGATGACTGTTGTTGTGAAATGGTGCTATATAAATAAAGTTGAATTGAATTGAATTCAATTCAATTAAAAGAGAGCTAAAATGCCCATCCCTTACCTTTTGTGTGCTCAGCGTGATGACATCATCAAGAAGCCACGTCACGACACTGATATCAACCAAACTTCTGGTTCTCTTACACCACATTCACCCTCCTTGGAAAAACAGAAGAACACACTTATTCGAATCAACCCCCCCCCCCCAATTTGTTACAATAAAAGAATCCCAAACTAGCTAGGGCCAGCGAGTAGACTGCCGCATGACCCGATGCGGCTGAGTGGATTATTGTGCCACTATTCGCTGGCAGACGCGCCCCTAGCTAAACAATTCTTTTCTTGAGGAAGGCAGTACAGTTCCAGGGCTACTGAGACGAGTCTGTGGTGGACGCACCCCTGGAGGTACGGAGGCCTGCGGACCAGGATCGTCTTCCTCAAAACCCCAGTCCGGGTCCCACACCGTGAAAGTCAACTCCCGCGAAGCATTGTCATCCACGGCTGCTGCTCGAACCCGGCAGAAACAGTTGGCGTGCCACACTGAACCATCTGCCAGATTGAAGGTTGTTGGCCCCAGCTTTGGAGTGATCTTATTGGGTGCTGGTAGTGGTGGAGATGGTGCAGAGGCCGACTGTGGGTCTGGCTGTTTGGTTCTGTCGACCCAAACCCAGTCCGTCACTGCGAGAGGCATCCTGTTCGGCTGTACTCAGCGTCGTGATTGTGATGGTGTGGCTCTCACGTCTGCTGTGGGGCATCCATCAGGTTGTGGTGGTTCTGCTACATCCTGTTGGGTCACAGACTCTTCATCCTGTAGCCCAGCGGCAGCCCCTGGAGGCCGGTGCTGATCGTGGATTCGGAAGGCGTCCGGTGGTTCTGTTGTGCTTTGTTTGATCACAGACCCTTCATTCTGCAGCTCAGCGGTGCCTCCTGGAGGCTTGTGCCAGGCAAGGATTCGGAAGCAGTCCGATTTCTTCTCCCCGTCTCTTAGGAAGTCTGGTCGTGGCGATGTGCTGCTGTCGCCGTTGGTAGAACCTGCCCTGGGTTCTTGTGTCTTGGGCTTCCCGATAGATGTGTGCTCCCTCTCCTGCAGCTCTGCAGTGGCTCTCTGAGGCTTATGATGGGCTAGGATCTGAGGCAAGTCTGGTCACTGCCCTTTCTCCGGGCAGTGCTCCTCCTGTGAGCACGGAACTGCGGTACCCTTATCATCGTCGTCTGGGTGTGTTGCGTCCCACTCATCATCATTGGTCAAATGGAGTCTATTAGTGTCGTGGATGAAGAAGCCCATTTGGTAAAACAGGTCACATTCTAGTATGCTGTCTCCATGCGTAGCCATTTGGGGAAAAAAAAAATACAAAAAACCAGTAATGACTCATGACGTGTAGCGGACCATTACTGTTATGGTCCCTACATTGCTGACCTGGTAGCCACCATACCTGTACAGCTCCGCTGGGTTTTTCCCAATTGGGTGGTTGTGAAAGAACTTCTTCACTGTGACCCAATTCAACATCAATCTCACTGCAGTGGTGTCGAGAAAGAGTGGTAGGCTGACATCGTCCAGCCCTACCTTGCCGAATGCAAACACCACGCCTCCAGACCTCATCATGTGGATGGTCGTCACGAGTGAGTGAATTGGATTGACCAGCGGGCCCGGTGATGGTGCTGACCGGCAAACCATGGCGAAGTGGTTGTATTTTTCGCATCTCTGATCACTTCCCCCTTGCTGGGCAGGAACACACTCTCTCTCACTGCTTCAGGGAGCCACAGTTGCCACATGAGAAGCACCTTGTAGTGTTCTCCTGATCTGCAGTGTTTACGTCGGCCTCTTCTGCTGTCCCACCGGGCTGCTGCTGTTGTTGTTGTTGCTGCTTCATACTCAGCTCCGATGCTAACCTGTCACTGGCCTCTAGCTGGAATCCTAGCTCAATGATACTAGCTAGCGTCATGTCATTCGGTGCCGTTAGCGTCTTCGTCCTTGTTTCTTTTCAAAGTGTTTGCCAATACTGGGTGGGAACATTGATTATGGAAGTGCCTGTGGTTCCTGAAATTCCAGTACCAGCTCCAAGCCACTACTCAGAACCACCACCAGCACTGGTTCCTGCTCAGCTCGAGGTGCATGCTCCTCTTCTTGCTCAGCCCGAGGTGCATGCTCCTGTTCCTGCTTAGCCCAAGGTGCACACTCCAGTTCCTGCTCAGCCAGAGATGCACATTCCTGTTCCTGCACAGCCCGAGGTGCATGCTCTAGTTCCAGCTATGCATCCTGAGGTTGTCACCCTGGCAGCAGGAGACCAGGAGTTAAGGCAATTACCTTTTCATTTATTTTCTACCACAATTATAGAAAAGACTTGCCTTGCTCCTGCTGGGGGAACCCAAGTGCAGAATTCGCTAATTTTTGGGTCCTTCCCACCAGTCTCTGCTGTTGATGACTGTGGTGCCACCTCACTGACCTCCTGTTCCCCCTCCTCGTCTGAGGTGGCCGTGTTGAGGATGGAGCTGCAGGAGGACCACGCTCCTGTTCCAGAGGTCATGGGACTGCCACCTGTCATCCCAGCAGGCAGGGGACTTCCTTGCATTGTTCAAGAGGTTGAGCAGTCCACTCCACCTGTCGTTCAAGAGGTTGAGCAGTCCACTTCACCCATCATCCAAGAGGTTGAGCAGTCCACTCCACCTTTGCCACCTGGGGCTGCTGCTCCTCAGTTGCTGTTAGCCCCTGCACCGAGGGTCCATCAGGTACTGTCCCCAGAGCAAAAAGTCCTATATTGTTATCTCTAGACCAAAAAACTTCTAGGTTGTTTTCTCTAGAACAAAATATTTCTATGTTGTCTTCTGTGCAAGGAGCTCTACTGTTGCCATTTGCTGAGCTCAGAGCTTATATGTTGTTTTCTCCAGAGTGTAAAGCTCCTTTGTCATCTTCTGAGTTTAAAGATTCTATACTGTCACCTCTTGAGGTTAAAGGTTCCCTGTTGTCACCTCCCGAGGCTAAAGTCTCTGTGTTTTCATTATCTCCTGAGCAAAGAACTTCCATGTTAGCTTCCATGGTAAAGGCTTCTGAGTGTGGCACTCCCATGGTGCTGTATTCACCCATCTGGTGACCTTTGTACTTTGGTAGGCCACCCGACGTGCTGTGTTCATCCGTGTGGTGGCCCTTGGACTTTTGTAGGACACCCGACATGCCATGTTTCTCCCTCTGGTGGGCCTTGGACTCCGGTAGGCCACCATATACATCATGTTTCTCCTACTGGTGGCCGTAGGACTTTGGCCTGACCACCTGATAGACGTTTTTACACTCGTTTATGTTCTTGTTTTTCCCACCATGCCTTGTCCCACTCTTCGCACCCATTTTGGTCTTATTAAATTTTTTTAGAGGGTGTCTGGAACCCACCCCTTAAAGGGGGATTATGTTCATGATCGGGCACGGCCAGGGACCATGCCCACACTTTAGGTTTGTTTTGGTCTTTGCTTTTCCATAGTATTATCATTATTATTATTAAGTGTCTCATCTTTTGGCATCCTCTGTTGTCTGTGTCTTATAGTTGCCTTTTTGTATTTGGTTATACTGTGTTATCCCTGTTTATTTTAATTGTCAGTATTATTGTCCTTGTTATCTTTGTTCATGTTGTTTCATCCCCTGTCTAGGTTCATGGTTGTGTGTGAGCCTGTTTATGCTATTGTCCTCAGCACCTCATGTTTCTGTACCCATAACCATTTCCTCATGTGTGCTTATAACAAGGTCAAATTAGACAAAGACTCCTTCTACTAAATAATTCCACGTGAGTTATCCGAAATGGGTGATGGCTGAAGCCGCAGCTTATATTGCCCACCCATATTCCATCCAAGAATTCAAAAGAAAAAAGAGTAAACAAGACAAGATTGATTACAATTTAGAACAAAGCTAAGACAAAGTGTGACTGAGAGAAAAAAAAGGAAAACTAAGCTAAGCTAAGTTGAGCGGTTACTATTCAAGACAAATCTAAGACAGAATGTCACAGAGAGAAAAAAAAAAACAAAAAACTAAACTACAACACAACACAGGCTGGAAATGTCAATCCTTATGTGAGTTTACATGTCGTCTTGTAAATATGTTTGGAGTATTTCTTCCTTTAGTTTTTGTTTAAATTGTCCAAGCGTTGTACATGATTTTAATTCAGGTCCATAATCGTTCCATAATCTGACTCCTTGCACTGAAATACAGTGTTGCTTGGTGGTTGTTCTCACTGTAGGCTTTTGAAATATACATGTTCCTCTGAAGTGATATCGTTTCTCCCTTGTTTGGAACAACTTTTGGATATTTGCGGGCAGTGATAAATTCTTCACTTTGAACATTATTATTGTGGTTTTAAAGTCAACCAGATCTTTCAACTTGAGAGTTTTTTGTTTAAGAAAAAGTGGGTTTGTTGGTTCCCTGTAAGCTGCTTTGTTTATTATTCTAATAGCTCTCTTTTGAAGCATAAAGAGTGGATATACTGTATGTTTGTTTTGTATGTATTTCCCCATACTTCATTACAATATGTCATGTATGGGAGTATTAATGAATGATACAAAGTGTATAGTGTGGGCTGATTCAGCAAATATTTCACTCTGTGTAATATTGCAATTGATTTGGAAACTTTACCTTTAATGTAATTAATATGTGACTTCCAACACAGTTTGTTATCAATTATTACTCCAAGGAATTTAGTTTCAGATACCCTTTCAATCTCTACACCATTTACACTGAGTTTGGGTACTGGATTGTTGTGATGGTTGTTAAAGACTATAAATTTTGTCTTACTTAAATTGAGCGTTAATTTGTTTGAATCAAACCACAGTTTAAGCTTTTCTAATTCCTTCCCAAGTGTATCCAGAAGTTGTTCCAAATTGTTTCCACTGCATAGCAGATTAGTGTCATCGGCAAACAATATTAAGTCCATTTTTTCTGAAACTTTACATATATCGTTTATATACATATTGAATAATAATGGTCCCAAAACTGAACCCTGTGGGACTCCACAGGTGACCTTCAGCAACTCTGAGTTTTTGTTGCTAACACATACATACTGATATCTATTCTTTAAGTAACTACTTAACCAGGACAGTGCTACCCCTCTAATACCAGAAATTTGTAGTTTCTTTAATAATAAATTATGATCTACTGTATCAAATGCTTTTTTAAGATCTAGGAATACTCCAACTGAATACTCTTTATTTTCAATGGCTGTTGATATTTTTTCTGTAAATTCCATTAGGGCATATGCAGTTGTCCTCTTGTGTCTGAACCCATATTGCTGCTCACATAATAAATCATTCTTCAGTATGAAGTTGTCAATTCTCTCATAGAATATTTTTTCAAGTATCTTGGAAAATTGCGGTAATAGTGAAATTGGTCTATAGTTTGAGAGTTCCCCTCTGTCGCCCGTCTTGTATATCGGAATTACTTTAGCTATTTTCATTGCATTGGGAAATATACCTGAATGGAGAGACAGGTTGCAGATATACGTCAGTGGTTTTACTATGCATTCGATAACAGTTTTGACTAGTAGCATGTCAATACCATCACAGTCAGTAGATGTTTTACTTTTGAACGATTTAACAATTTCAATGACCTCTCTTTTGTCTGTGTTCTTTATTAAGATGGAGTCTTTTACAGCAGTGTTATTGCATATTGTATCACCTGTTGGCACCGTAGTGGGTATTTCTCGGGCCAGTTTAGGTCCAATGTTAACAAAAAAATTATTAAATTCATCTGCAGGTGAAGCAATATTCACACTCTGAGTCGTTTTATTATTTTTTGGAATGTTAGTTGGGTAGCTTGTATTTCTGCTTTTATTTCCAAGGATACTGTTGAGTATTGTCTATGCATTTTTAATATTGTCTCTGTTTTTCTCCAGTTCTTTACTGTAATAGTCTCTTTTACTACATCTTATTATATATGTTAACTTATTTTTGTATGTTTTATACCGCTGCTCTGCTTCTTTTGTTCTTTTCTTTAGGAAAGCTTTATATAATATTTTTTTCTTTTTACACACCTTTTGTAGTCCTTTGGTTAACCATGGCTTGTTAGCAAATTTGTGTTTAAGCTTTTTTATTACTAATGGGCAGTTTTTTTCATAAAGAGTGGTTACAATATTTATAAATGTGTCATAGGCTTCATTTACATCTGATACATAGACTTCTGTCCAGTCTTGCTTCAGCAAGTCCTCTTTAAGAGAACTGATTGCATTTGGTGATTTGTGTCTGAACGATTTTGAAGTTTTTTCTGGGTTGGGCCCCGTGTGGCCATGGATAAGTGCAAAGGTTGGCAAGTGGTCACTTATATCATTTATCAATAATCCACTTTCTATTTTCTTATCAAAAACATTGACAAACAGGTTGTCAATAAATGTAGCAGAGTGAACTGTGATTCTACTGGGATGTGTTATTGTGGGATATAGACTCATGCTGTACATAGAGTTCATGAACTCTGTAACTACATTTTGTTGATGAGGATTCAGTAAGTCAATATTGAAATCTCCACAAATTGCTACCATTTTCTTACTAGTAATATTATTGTACAGCTCGACTAATTTATCTCTGAATGTCTCAATGCAAGTTCCCGGCGTTCTATATATGCAGCTTATGATTAGATTTTTTGTTTTGTCTAGGTCAATCTCAACAGTAACACATTCCAAAATCCCTGGTAGTGCTAAGGACATTTCATTTACAAGCTTACATCTATACAGGTCATCAATATACAGTGCAACACCACCACCCTTTTTTGAGTTCTGTTAATATAAAACATCTGATATCCTTCTATTGCCATCAGGGGAGCCTGATCTTCATTAAGCCAGGTTTCAGAGACTGCAATGGCTGTGAATTTTCTGTCTAGCTGTTTTAAATAGTCCTGAATCTGTGGAAAGTTTTTGTTAAGACTTCTGCTATTGAAGTGTATTATTGACAGTTTACCATCTAATTGCATTTGACTTTTGAATTGTTTTCCGGTGTAATATTCACAGTGGTTATGAATATTATTGAAAAAGTGGTTATCAGGATCAATATCATTCTCCATCTCTTGTGGTTTATGTTCAGCATAATGGTATGTTTTCAGAGTTTGAGTTTCCTCATTCTGTGTCAAATGACTTCCTCCAACTGGGGATAATTGATGTCTACTTGAGTCGGTCATAAGTTTTTGTTTGTTTTGGTTATTTTTATTAAAGTACTTTGGCATGGTGTATCAAAAGAACTATTCTTATCGTGTGTGTTCATCTGTATTTATCTAAGTCAGTAGCATCTCTGATCATTATACTCTTTGCTTGCTCAGGTGATCCATTTAGTTTAATCCAAATTCTACAATTTCTTGTCCAGGTTGCTTTATTCAGCCCTTGAATGTTCTCAGCTGTCCTCCATCTTGTTAATTGTTCTTGCCCCTATATATGTTTGTCTCTGTGCTTTGTTCTTTGAGAGGTGATAGAAAAATTTCATATTTGTCTTATATTTGTGAATTGCTTTGTCTCAAGAGTCTGTCTCAGAGTCTGTGTAAGAGTGTCAAGGTTTCAGCTGCACTAGTTATCATCTTGTTTTTAGTCCAGCCTGTGTGGCTCCCGTGTGACTGGTACAGACTGAGCGTCATGGTTCCTGAGAACCATATTTGAGTCAGAATGATATGTGAATAGGCTCTGAGACTATTTTTGTATTGTTCTCCACTGGCCAGTGTAATTAAATTTGCTGAAACTCTGATCCTGTCAGGAAATACTGGAGGGTCATTCCCTCTGTAGAATTTATTTCTGTTTCTGTTTTTGCTATTTGTATTTTGGTTCTAGTCTGGCGATCATATTGTTACTGTTATTGTCCTTATGAGGTCTGTTGTCTTTTGAGGTCTGTCATGATTTATATTATGTTTTTTTTTTTTTTTTTTTTGGTCTTGTCATTCCTGTGGATCTATTTCTTGTCTGTCTCCCTTCTGTGTGGGTGTGCAGCCCCACCTTCTCCTGTCATTCCCATTTGTCTCAGCTGTCCAACGTCATTGATTTCCCCACCTGTTCTTGATTTCATGATTAGGTTGTGCCTTATTTATAGAATGCAGCTCCTCGGTTTGGTTCTGTGTCATTAGTCTATCTGACCTGTTTTGCACGGTTTGTCCCACAAGACCTGATTAATTATGTATCCTGGTTTTGCCTTGCAGTTCCCCTACTGCTAATTTTGTGTTGTATTAAATCCTGTTGAACGTTTGCTATGCATTGGAATCCAGCTTTCTGCCCCGCCGGGGCGCAATTCATGACAGAATGACACAGCCTTGACCTCAACCTCAACGGATGGTGGTTGAGGTTGAGGACCTAGCAGCCGCTGCTCGAAGCAGCTCTTCCCTGGAGGACTCTTGGGATTGCTGGGGGGGAGTAGCGAACAATGTGGCAGTGAGATCTAGTTTGTACTTTAATCCCCGGATTCTAACTAACTAACCTGCACTTATATAGCGCTTTTCTAGTCACAAAGACCACTCAAAGCGCTTTCACTAGTACTAACCCTCTATTCTAAGGGCCTATAGGAGACAGATATCTAGGGACAATTTAGAGCAACCATTTCACCTAACATGCATGTCTTTGGATTGTGGGAGGAAACCGGAGCCCCCGGAGTAAACCCACGCAGCACAGGGAGAACATGCAAACTCCACACAGAAAGGTTCCAACCCCTGCCAGCCTGGGGATTCGAACCTGGAACCTTCTAGCTGTAAGGCAAAAGTGCTAACCACTGCACCACCGTGCTGCCCGATTGCACCACCGTGCTGCCCGGATTCGGAGACTGACACTTCCTCCACTACCTCCATTCAGTATGACTTCCGGCACCACACGAGTAGGCTGCCTTTTTGCAACAGCGGATCAATTTCTGCCTATTTCTATTTACTATCTGGCTCTCTTGCCAATCTTTCTGATCCAGTGTCACCTTTATTCCATCCAAACACGTAGATTGCCCAAATGTCTCCTGAGCCAGCGGACGGAGCCACTGTTTCTTGCAGGAGGCAGTACAATAGAGACCAACTGTTATCACTTAACCGGCCCACGATGCTAACGCAAAAACTCGACATACTGGGAGAAATAAGACGGAAACGGCGTGGATGTCGAGCTGGAGTAAGACAGCGGGCGAGGAATATAAGGTACAGACCCATCCTCCCATCCGTTATTATGGGGAATGTTCGATCGCTACTCAGTAAGACTGATGAGCTAGTGGCTATCTCCCGCTACGAGAGCGTCTTCAGAGAGATTAGCTTGATGTTGTATACTGAGACGTGGCTAACAGAACTAGCAACAGATGCTAACATCGAACTGGAGGGTTTCCACGCAATACGGGCAGACCGGACACCAGACAGTGGGAAGACAAGGGGCGGAGGAGTGATAATGTATGTCAATAACAACTGGTGCAGACCGGGACATATCACGGTTAAGGAACAGCACTGTAGCAAAGACATCGAGTTGCTAGCTGTTAGCATGCGGCCTACATATCTCCCAAGGGGATACTCAAACATGATCTGCATTGTTATTTATGCAAATCCGACGGCGAACGATGGGACAGCGCGTGACGTCATCCACTCAGTAACTGGCAGGCTGCAGACAGAATACCCAGATGCTCTTCTCCTCATCTCAGGTGATTTCAACCATATTTCACTGCCCCCCATTCTACCCACACTCACCAAGTATGTCACATGCCACACTAGAGACAATAAAACACTGGACTTATTTTATGCAAATACTAAGGAGGCGTAAACCTCATCACCACTCCCCCCACTCGAGAGATCGGATCACAACTTGGTTCATCTTCTGCCGGTGTACAAACCCTTAGTACACAGACAACCTCGGGTCATGTGCACGGTGAAGTTTTGGTCTGAGGAGGCAATGGACGCACTAAAGGACTGTTTTGAAACCACTGCCTGGGAGCAGCTCTGCAATCCACATGGTGAGGACATCGATGGCCTCACTCACACCATCACAGACTACATCAACTTCTGTGTGGACAACACTGTACCCACCAAGACCATACGGTGTTGCTCGAACAACAAACCCTGGATCAACCCTGATATAAAATCACTACTGAGAGAGAAGAAGAGGATCTTCAGGTCGGGGAACAGGGAGATGCTGAAGTCCGTACAGAGGGAGCTGAGGAGGAAGATCAGAGAAGGCAAGGACAGCTTCAGGAAGAAGATGGAGGACAAGCTGCAACAGAGCGACATCGGCGGGGTCTGGAGGAACCTTAAAACCATTTCTGGGCTCCAGAATACCTCCTCCCAGGCCATGGGGGGGGGGGCAGGGAGTGGGCAAACAATCTGAACCTGTTTTTTAATAGGTTTGACCAATCGCCCCCCCCCCCCGACTGCACAACAACCACTGCTGCATCTAAAGTCATCGAGACCTGCTGTCCACACCCCACTCCACCAACAGCCCCCCCACTCCTAGCACACAGCCCCCCAACCTGACCCTCACTAAGACCCAGGTGAGGACGGAGCTGAGGAAGATCAAGGCAAGGAAGGCCTCGGGACTGAATGGCATCAGCGCGAAGCTCCTCAAGTCCTGTGCAGACCAGCTGTGTGGGATTGTGGAGCACATCTTCAACCTGAGCCTGAAGCTGGGGAGGGTACCACAGTTGTGGAAAACATCTTGTGTGGTACCTGTACCAAAGACTTCCCACCCCAAAGATCTGAACAGCTACAGACCAGTGGCCCTGACGTCTCACATGATGAAGACCCTGGTGAGACTGCTCCTTGCTCACCACGGCCCCCTGGTGGGACCAGCGATGGATCCACTCCAGTTCACCTACCAGCATGGCATTGGGGTGGAGGATGCAGTGATCTTCCTCCTTCACCGCTCTCTGTCCCACCTGGAGAAGCCCGGGAATGCGGTGAGGATCATGTTCTTTGACTTCTCCAGTGCTTTCAACACCATCCAACCAATGATCCTGAAAGACAAGCTGCTGTGTGCAGGGGTGGACCAGCACCTGTCATCATGGATCCTGGACTACCTCACTAACCGGCCACAGTTTGTGAGAACCCGAGATTGTGTGTCCGACACGATCATCAGTAGCACGGGGGCACCCCAGGGAACGGATTTGGCTCCTTCCTGTTCACCCTTTATACTGCAGACTTCTCACACAACACAACACACTGCCATCTACAGAAGTTCTCTGACGACTCTGCAATCGCCGGCCTTATCTCCAACGGAGCTGAAGCTGAGTACAGAGGACTTATCCAGGACTTCGTGGACTGGTGCCATCGGAACTGCCTCCAGATCAACGCGAGGAAAACTAAGGAGCTGGTGGTGGACTGCCGCAGGCAAGGATAACCCCTCACAGTACCAGTAAACATACAGGGAACAGACATTGAGATGGTGACATCCTACAAGTACCTGGGTGTTCATTTGAACAATAAACTAGACTGGTCACACAATACCGACACACTCTACAAGAAGGGACAGCGCAGGCTGTTCCTACTGAGGAGGCTCAGGTCTTTTGGTGTACAAAGGGCGCTGCTGAAGACATTCTATGACACGGTGGTGGCATCAGCCATCACTTTTGGAGTGGTCTGCTGGGGCAGTGGCATTACAGCAGCCGATAGGAAGAGACTGAACAAACTGATCATGAAAGCTAGATCTGTCCTGGGGCAGCGCCTTGACCCAGTGGAGGAGATAAGAGAGAGAAGGATGGTGGCTAAACTGTCTTCTCTG
The DNA here is from genome assembly GCA_020510985.1 of Pholidichthys leucotaenia. Classification (NCBI taxonomy): domain Eukaryota; kingdom Metazoa; phylum Chordata; class Actinopteri; order Cichliformes; family Pholidichthyidae; genus Pholidichthys; species Pholidichthys leucotaenia. The sequence continues at coordinate 492,454,460 of CM035837.1, forward strand.
CTGGAGTCCGAGTCCCACCCTATGCAGGACATACTGGATGCACTGAGGAGCTCATTTAGCAGTAGACCACTCCAACTGAGAGGTTTTGCAGGTCCTTCCTACCTACGGCTGTAAGACTGTATAACCTAAGCAGGGCTGCTCGCAGAGATAGCAAAAAACAAAACAAAAACGTGACGACCTACTAGTATTGAATGCAAAAGACGCAACAGACTTACACAAATGGTCCCCTCCAGTATACAACTAGGACAATATCAGTGGCTACGGAGGGTGACAATATGTATGGGTACATATTCATACTATGTAGGATAACTAAGTAGACGGTTATGCTGTTTATTCCATCGTGCTACAATGCTCCGCACTTTGTATATATATTTTTATATTTATGTGTACGTATGTATATCCACTGCTCTTATTTATATTTTTCGTATCTTCTTAATTATTGCTCTGAGTGTTGCTATCCCTGTGCTGTTGCAATCCTGGAATTTCCCCATTGTGGGACTAATAAAGGCTTATCTTATCTTATCTTATTACCAACAGACTCCTCCTCGCCAGAGCCATCTTCCCGGCCGTCTGTTCTCCATCCGCGGAGTGGAGAGAGCTTCTCGGCTGCAAGTTGGCGTTCGAGGGCCCCGAGTGGAGAGAAGATTCAATGAGCTGTCACTCCTCTCGTCGCTCCACCTCTTGACCTATAGCCTGCTCCATCCCTCAATCCTCACCTGCATCCCCTGTGCTTCTTCTGTTTTTTCCAAGAGTTTGGCCATATTGGGTTGAGACCAGGTTGATTGGGAGGAGTGGGTTGCTTCAGAGGGCCCACAAGCAGGAGCTGTCTCCACCTGGATGCCGCAGGACAATGAGGAGGAACAGGAGTAGCATCAGCAGGCTGTGCAAGTTCCTGAACCTGCTCCACGGCACCACCTAGCTCCTTAACCTGCTCCACGGTGCCACTCAACTCCACCATCTACTCTGGCTCCTTTCCTGCCTGCTCCTGCTACTCCTGAGGTGCACATAATGGCGCCGGCCATCCCTGAGGTGCACACAATGGCTCCAGCTTTCTCCGAGGTGCACACAATGGCTCCATTTGTCCCTGAGGTGCACATAATGACTTCTGCTGTCTATGAGGCACACAATGTAGCTCCAGCTGTTCCCACAGTAGGCGCTCCTATTCCTGTTTTGCAGCGGAAGCATGTTCCTGTTCAGCCCGAGGTCCACGTCCCACCGCCTGCAGCTCATCTTGAGGAGGTCACCCTTGCAGCAGAGGATCAGGGGCTCAGGCAAGTACTTTTCTTCACTTTCTTAACATCAATATTAGTTTAGTCTTGCCTAGCTCCTGATGTGTTTGGTGACGTCTCACCCTGCCTTTCTCCTCCACCCGAGGTGGCCGTGTTGAGGAGGGGGTCGCAGGAGGACCATGTTTCAGCAGTCGTTCCAGAGGTAAGGAGACCTTCAGCTTCCACTCCAGAGGTTGGCGTGCCTCCACCTGCCAATTTGGAGTTCAGTGTGCACATGTCAGCTGTTCCTGTGGACTGTGCATCTCAGCCAGCTGTTATGGACCCGACAGCTCTCCTGCCATCTGGTTGTGATTTACAGTTTCCTGTATGTGGATCCCGAGTCAGAAATTTCTACTGTTACGTGCCCTGAGTCAGAAATTTCTGCAATAATCATCACTCTATTAAAGCAAGAAATCTCTGTGTGTCTGTGTGTGTCCGTGTGTCTGTCATGTTTATAGGACATAATAGGATGGCCTATGATCTCTGCCTGGACATCATAGGACGTCCTATGAACTCAGGCGTCATGGGACTTGCGATGCCATCATAAAGATATGATGTCTATATGACAGCACATAGACAAATGTGTCTTTATGATGTCATATAGGCCATCACTCACATTGCCTAGACTAATGTGTCTTTATGATGTCATATGGCTCAAAATTGGCAATGATTGAATAAGTCACAGGGCCAGTCTTTACAGTGCGTTCGTGTTTTCTGCACAACAGATTTCTGCAGCCATGGCCAATTCTACGTTGCCGCGAGCAGAGTTGCCAGATCAAGCAGTCTTTGTATTGTTGCTAAAGAAGTCACAGGGCCAGTCTTTACTGCGCGTTCGTGTTTTTTGCACAACAGATTTCTGCAGCCATGGCCAATTCTACGTTGCCGCAAGCAGAGTTGCCAGATCAAGCAGTATTGTTGCTCAAGATGAAGAAACTAAGCAAAAGCATTGCTTTCTCAGCAATGTTGTTTTTAAAGAGGTGCTGACACAGTAAAAACGTATAACCTTGGCAAGGTGAATAAGTCACCGGGCCAGTCTTTACAGCGCGTTCGTGTTTTCTGCACAACAGATTTCTGCAGCCATGGCCAATTCTACGTTGTCGCGAGCAGAGTTGCCAGATCAAGCAGCCTTCGTATTGTTGCTCAAGATGAAGAAACTAACCAAAAGCATCACTTTCTCAGCAATGTTGTTTTAAAAGAGGTGCTAACACATTAAAAATGTGTAGCCCTGAAGAATTCCAGTCTACACTACAAACGTGTAAAATGCCAAGCGAAGCACTGATTTTCTACGGGTGCTCGGGTTGCTTGGTTTCTACGGGCATGCACGGGCCTTCCTGAACAGGGTCGAAAGCCACTTTTTGCTCAGATCTATTTTCATGATCCTGTCCATGAACTGGAATTATGATGCACCTATCCCTCAACCAGTGGTCTGAACGAAGAAGAAGACCCACCATATTGAGAGCAATAGAATGAGGAGAACTGCTGCATGTCAGGAAAGATGCCATGAACATGAAACACCTCAGGTTCCAGCAGTACGCCACAGGCATGACTGTGAACAACACAGCCATCTGAGACAGGAGGAGACCCTTCAGCAACAGGCATGCAGAAATACTTGCTTATACTTGGTTTCTACGGGCATGGACGGGTATGCACGGGTATGTACTAGTATCTATGAAAGTGCAGAAGTGCTGTGCTTCAGTGATGCCCATTGAAGATAGCATGACAACACACATCCATGCACATAATTTTTAACCCACTTATATTCATTCTCAATCATCATCATCATCATCCTATAAATTCAAGAAATCTCTTGTCAGTGTGTCTGTCAGTGTGTCGCGATCATAGGACCACCTATGATGTTCCTATGATATCTGCATGATGTCCTATGATGTTCCTATGATGTCACCGATCATAGGATGAGGTCTATGTGACATCATATAGACCATAGGACTCACTAAAAGATCAGAGGACCCCCATAATGGTCCTATTGTGGAGAATGTGTTCAAGGATGAGGCTGAGTTTATTCCTCAGATTCAGCTTTATTCACAGATCACATCTCCAGCAATCTCAAAGCAAGTCAAGAGGAAGTTTCATCTCACAACAGGGCTTTTGTACCCCGGACACCAAACAGCAGTCACATGGTGTTTAATCAAACATACAGTCACATGGTACTTAATCCCGATCACAAAGTAACCCCTTTGACCTCACACCATTGTCCTTTAGTCTCTTGGTGGTCCGGACGTCTCCCCAGGACGTCTCCCTGAAACAAAGGCCGAATCTCACACTCTTCTGCTGAATCCCAGAGTCTCAGTCCCTTTTGTTCCATGAGACGTGAAGCACACAATAAACGTACAGCAATACATTTCTGGAGGATATGTAACCAACATATGTGCCACACTATGATGTCTACATGATGTCCATATGACATCATATAAACCATAGGACTGTAGTTCCAGAACAGGGTGAGTTTGCAATTAAACTTGATGAAAGACTAATTTTATTACACTGTCACAAATACAGAAATGAAAGACAGATAATGGAAAATGAAGTTCGAGAGGCTGGTAGGGAATGGGATTTTACTGGGATTCTGGGAACAGATGGCGATGGAGAGGCAATAAGAATCACAAGAAGGGCTCTTTTCTCTTTTTTAAATAACACAGAATTAAGTCATAGAATTTAGAGGTCGGGCTCAGATGACATAATGTTACACACTCTTGTACAGTAGGTGGCGGTATGCACCTTTCTGTTGTTTGCTATCCACCAGTAGCCAAGAGAAGAAGAAGATGATTCCAGGTGGCGAATCAAATCTAAAAGAAGAAGAAGCAAGATGAGGAAAATGTCATAAAGCTATGAGGAAAATGTCACAGGACACAGTCCAAGGACGGATAATTTTTTTTTTTCACACATAAGGAGTGGTTCAGAACTCCTTATAAGAGCTCCTTATACAAGGTGTAGTCTGAACAAAAATGAAAGATTTTCAACACAACTCAGAGTGGAGACGCCATTACATTGAACACAGGTGTATTAACCGGAGGACAATTTGACAGTCTGATTGGAGGAGCTTTTTAAGAATGGGCAGCAAACAGAGAGAAGAAGGGGAACAACGCTGGAGTAGCCATGGCATGAAGAGGCGGCAACTCTCTGCTGAAGAAGAAGAAGGCGATTCGACCCGGACATGAATTCAACTAGGAGGAATGGAGGTGCGAGGGGAGAATGAGGAAGTTTGGAGCACAGTGGAGTCTAAAAGAAAGAAAAGTGTCATGCAGTGGCCCTCGCGAGCCACCATAAGACGCCAAAAGTCGCTGGTGAGGTTCGCATTGATGTTTTATTCACGAACACACGATAACACACAAAGTAATGAGCCACGGTGGGCTAAAACACACAATACTAGACACAGGAGATCGTAAGGCTAACACCAAGCATACTTACAATCCAGAACCTGGACAAGGAATCGAAGATCAGGAATAGTTGACGTCTGAGGCGAGAACCGCTCGCTCAACGTCTGGCAAGGGATTGTTTGACGAGACTGCTGCATAATACTGCTCCCAGCGCCCGCTTAAATGCTGGGCTGCTGATGAGCTGTAAATGCAGCACAGCTGTTAGGCTTTGACAGCAGGAAGCCCCTCTGAGCGCTGTCACAATAAGAGCTCGGGGAGCCGAAGGTAACCACTGCTGTCAAACCTGGCGGAGATGATGCATGGCCCGAGTGCGGACGAGATCGGCGCACGGACCATGACAAAAAGTAGACGTCAATCAAATGTGTTATCAGGTGCTGATGAATCAGAAGATGATCAATCCCGGAATAATCAGAAGGCGTGTAAAGTAATCATTGAACTTACTCAGGAAGGGGCATCATTTCATGAGTGGAACCCAATTAGAAGCTCTCAAATGCAATTAATAAATTACCTGAAGAAGTTTTAAATGCAAGAATGCTTCATAGTGGTTCGTTATTAGTTACATGTAAAGATAGTGTTCAGCAAGGACCGCCAGTAACTGGAAGAAGAAGAAGAAGAAGAAGAAGAAGAAGAAGAAGAAGAAGAAGAAGAAGAAGAAGAAGAAGAAGAAGAAGAAGAAGAAGAAGAAGAAGAAGAAGAAGAAGAAGAAGAAGAAGAAGAAGAAGAAGAAGAAGAAGAAGAAGAAGAAGAAGAAGAAGAAGAAGAAGAAGAAGAAGCCGTCAGAGTCACTAAGATGGATGGGGAAAAGTGTGCAGTGTTTAGTATTGAAAGGAAATAAGGCAATGAGAGGAGTGATATCGGGAATTTCAATGGCTGTCTCATCTAATGAAATAAAGGAAAATATATCTGGAGCAAAACTGACAGAGGTGCAAAGGTTGAAAACTAATAGAAATGGTGAAAAATGTGATAGCCTGTTGGTAATGTTAACATTTGATTAAACAAGACTGCCAAGTAAGGTGCTTGTTGGCTATATGAGCTATGAAGTCAGATGTTACGTTCCGCCTCCACTCAGCTGTTTCAAATGTCAAAAGTTGGGTCATGTTGCAGCAATATTCAAAGGTAGACAGCAATGCGCAAGATGCTCCGGTGAACATGTGTATGGCAAGTGTGAAAGCGGAGCAAATTTAAGTGCTGTAACTGTGGTGGTGAACATAGCACTGCATATCGAGGTTGTGAAGCCAGCAAAAGAGGAGTAGAAATTCAGAAGGTAAAAGTCTCCCAGGGATTAACATATGCAGAAGCTGCAAAAAAGGTGCCAGCTAAAACAGTGGCAGTGGACTCTTAACGGGGAAAGTGTGCAGGCTTGCAGTGCATGCAGTAAAACTAGAAAAGCACTCGGAAAGCGCAGACCTCCGCCAAGCGCCACAGTTCCCCCCATACAGTGTTTGTGTGTACGTTTTCAGATTCCTTGACCATGGAAACATATGACTAGCAATTTGATTGACAATGATATGATTAGTGGTTCAGTAGTTATTCAGGAAAATGACATTTTCCATAATGGCGGCCACAGTTCCCCCCATACAGTGTTTGTGTGTACGTTTTCAGATTCCTTGACCATGAAAACATATGACTAGCAATTTGATTGACAATGATAGGATTAGTGGTTCAGTAGTTATTCACGAAAATGGCATTTTCCGTAATGGCGGTTTTCTTGTGGACGGTGATCCAGATCACCACCAAAATGTAATCAGTTCTTCCTTGTACCATTTCCAACAACGCCTGAAAGTTTCATCGAAATCCGTCCAAAAGTTTTTGAGTTATCTTGCTAACCAACAGACAGACAAACAAACAGACAGACAGACAAACCCCGGCAAAAACATTACCTCCTTGGCGGAGGTAATTAAGGAAGATACTCTGGTTATGAAGGAAAACAATTTTGTCTTATCTGTGGTAGATACGATAAACTGTACTGCACAGACTTCCAAGAAAACAGAAAAAATCAAAATCATTGTGAAAGCAGCGGAAAAATATCTTGGCATTAAGGGGCTACACTGTAGTGATGGGTCAGTCGCGAATGAAACGGCTCTTAGAGCCGGCTCTTTGAAGTGAACGACGGGAGCCGGCTCCTTATTGGGAGCCGTGTTTTTTGTTTGTTTTTTCCCCCCCTTTCTCTCACCCTCTCTCTCTCACTTTTTTTTTCTCTTCAAGCTGCACGTGATTGGTCAATATGTGTTTGTGCCTGCCTTGTGTTTGCGCTGAGGGGGGAGGGGCGGTAGTTACACTCACAGCAGCAGTAGCACAGGAACAGAGCAGGAGGGAGAGAGAGAGAGAGCCGGGGAAGAGATGACATTGACACATTAGAAAGGTATAGTAAAAATGAGTGACACCAGGAAAAGAAGCAAAATCTGGAAACATTTTAATTTTATTGACAATACAAAGGCAGAGTGTAGAGTCTGCCAGAAAATCCCTCAGCAGATGCAATACTGGAAGTGAGATCCTACAATGATGAGCCCCTTTGCCAGAGAAGTGCAGACCCACTGAGCTGGTGGGAGACCAAGGCTTCAATTTATCCACATCTTACCCAGGTGATGACACGGAGACTGGGCATTGTGGCAACATCAGTCCCCTCTGAGAGAATCTTCTCCAAAACAGGGCAGATAATTACTGAAAGAAGAAACCGGATCAGCTTCTCAAAGCTGAGGCACTTGATATTTCTAAATGCCAGCCTTTACCTTAATTAAAGATCTGGGCGTTCATTTTTTTTCTTTTTGTTTTGCATATTTTAATTTATATTTTATTGTGTTGTGGTTTGCAGTGTTTGGTGTTGTTTCACTTTAAATTTGTTTAAAAGGAAAAAGCTGAAAATTTAAAGTGCTAAAAGTTGAATTGTAAATACTGTAGTTGGTTTTTGTAGTTTATAATTTACTTTTTACATTTTATGTGGAGTGAATAAATAAAAGCATATTTATATAATAAACATATATATGATATATATATATATATGATGGTCTAATCCTAGTGCACTGTCCCTGTCAAATAAACTAATCTACTACTACTCATTTTACCTATTAGTGAGTGAACAATCCAACGCTTGGCGAATTCTGCTTCATTGATAGGAAGAGCTGACATTGAAGGATCAAAAAGCAGTGTTACTATGAATGCTTGGCAGCCACAAGCCAGTTATCCCTTTGGTAACTTTTCTGACACCTTCAGCTTAAAACCCAAAAAGTCATAAGGATCATGACGCCTCACTTTCACGGTCCGTATTCATACTGAAAATCAAGATCAAGTGAGCGTTTGCCCTTATGCTCCACGGGAAGTTTCTGTCCTCCCTGAGCTCGTTAGGACACCTCCGTTACAGCAAGCGTCCTGGTACCAGTATTGGCTTGGGTGCTAATAGCTCAGGGGCTAATAGGCTAACTGTAGCCTCCTCCTTCCATCTAATTGACAGACAGCTAGGCGGGCCAATAATAGAGCAGTGGGTGGGTCTTTAGGATGGCGGTGGGTTGGCTTTTTCTAAACTTGACATATACAATTCAGTCAAAAATGTTTCTGGCATTTCTTGGGAGAGGAAAACGAGATAAAGGCTGTGTTTTTTAAGAGAACTGACTTTTTTTTTAAGAGAATTGACTGTTTTGAACATTTTTGGATAATTAATATATATAATTATAATTACGTTATAATATTATATTATAATTATATTACCAATAGACTATTATATTACCAATAGACTATTATATTACCAATTATATTACCAATAGACTCATTTCAGATGGTTAAAACCTACAAATATTCCATTTTTCAGTCAATGACCCCTTTAAGAGGAACCCCATCTACAAATAGAAGTGTGATGGAAGAGAATCAGATAACTAATCACTCAAAATCATTTTTAATAAAACACACAATCAATAATTCACACAATCAATAATATTGCCAAGATTAGGAGCATCTTGTCTCAGAGTGATGCTGAGAAGCTGATCCACGCTTTTGTTAGCTCGAGATTAGATTATTGTAATTCTTTATTATCAGGCTGTCCTAAAACATCTTTAAAAAGTCTTCAGCTGATCCAAAATGCTGCAGCAAGAGTTTTAACAGGTACTAGAAAGAGAGATCATATCTCTCCGGTTCTGGCCTCCCTTCATTGGCTTCCCATAGAGTTTAGAATTAAGTTTAAAATCCTTCTTCTTACTTACAAAGCTCTAAACAATCAGGCTCCTTTTTATTTAAAAGATCTGATACTACCGTATCATCCTAACAGAGCACTACGCTCCCAAAATGCAGGTTTACTTGTAATACCTAGAATCTCCAAAAGTACAATGGGAGGCAGAGCCTTCAGTTATCAAGCTCCTCTCCTGTGGAATCAGCTGCCAATCTGGATTCGGGAGTCAGACTCGATCTCTGTTTTTAAGAATAGGGCTAAAACCTACCTTTTTGATATAGCCTACAATTAGGGAGGGATCATGTGTTTCTGAACCCTCCCTTAGTTATGCTGCTAATAGGTTTAGTCAGCCGGGGGACCTCCAGTAATGCACTGGGCCTCACTCCTTTCCTCACTCTCTATGAAATATTTTTTTTTTGCTGGTCATTAACATTTGTTTGTTCTCTCCCATAGATTGAGTCCCCATCGTGCTGTTTGCTCTCTACATGTCTGTTCTTTTCTTCTTCTCTGTCCCCTCACCCCCCAGCCAGTCGCAGCAGATGACTGCCCCTCCCTGAGCCTGGTTCTGCTGGAGGTTTCTTCCTGTTAAAAGGGAGTTTTTCCTCTCCACCATCACCAAGTGCTTGCTCACAGGGGATCGCCTGATTGCTGGGGTCTTTCTGCAACTGTGGGGGTCCTCCCCACAGTTGATAGTGCTATGAGATGACTGTTGTTGTGAAATGGCACTATATAAATAAAGTTGAATTTGAATTGAATTGAATTGAATATAAATAAAAGACATTTTTTTACATTACTAATTCATTTTGTGCACAATTTTATATTGTTGTTGATAATAAATTAAATTAATAAATTAAAGCAGGGGTCACCAACGCGGTGCCCGCAGGCACCAAGTCGCCCACAAGGACCACATGAGTCGCCCGCAGGCCTGTTCTAAAAATAGCACAACTCGCAAGTGAGCTGCGTCTAAGATGTAATTTTTTCCTGCCGCTATTTTATAAAATCACACTTGCATTTATATAGATTTTAAAATGACAATGTCTTAAAAAAAATGAAAATATGTTTATTATACGTAAAGTTAAGGTGAACTCTGACCTAGTTCAAAGGTCAGTATTGTGCGCATGACAAAACCTTCGCGCTTGTGGAGCGTAAGCTAGCGGCCAGTGAAGATGATGAGCGCAGTGCAGTTTCCTAGCCCAAAAACATGGCAAAAAAAAAGACAGAAAATTTATCATTTTCAAAGTGAGCGGGAGGAAGAGTTCTTTTTTACTACCGTGAAAGGAAGCTGCGTGTGTTTCATTTGCGGGGCGACGGCGAAGCGGCACAATGTGGAGCGACACTTGAATTGAATTGAATTGAATTGAATTTATTGAATTGAATTGATTTTATTTTCGGATAGTACATTACAGGTTAAAAGAAACTGTATAATATAACAACAAGATCAAATTAGACAAAGACTCCTTCTACTATACAATTCCACGTGAGTTATCCGAAATGGGTGATGGCTGAAGCCGCAGCTTATATTGCCCACCCATATTCCATCCAAGAATTCAAAGGAGAAAAAAGAGAAAACAAGACAAGAGCGATTACAATTTAAAACAAGGCTAAGACAAAATGTGACTGAGAGAAAAGGAAAAACTGAGCTAGTCTAAGTTAAGCGGTTACTATTCAAAAACAAATCTGAGACAGTGTCACAAAGAAAAAAAGAAAAAAAGAAAAAACTAAGCTACAACACAACACAGGCTGGAAATGTCAATCTCTTATGTGAGTTTACATGTCGTCTTGTAAATATGTTTGGAGTATTTCTTCCTTTAGTTTTTGTTTAAATTGTCCAAGCTTTGTACATGATTTTAATTCAGGTCCAAAATCGTTCCATAATCTGACTCCTTGCACTGAAATACAGTGCTGCTTGGTGGTTGTTCTCACTGTAGACTTTTGAAATATACATGTTCCTCTGAAGTGATATCGTTTCTCCCTTGTTTGGAACAACTTTTGGATATTTGCGGGCAGTGATAGATTCTTCACTTTGAACATTATTATTGCGGTTTTAAAGTCGATCAGATCTTTCAACTTGAGAGTTTTTTGTTTAAGAAAAAGTGGGTTTGTTGGTTCCCTGTAAGCTGCTTTGTTGATTATTCTAATAGCTCTCTTTTGAAGCATAAAGAGTGGATATATGTTTGTTTTATATGTATTTCCCCATACTTCATTACAATATGTCATGTATGGGAGTATTAATGAATGATACAAGGTGTATAGTGTGGGTTGATTCAGCAAATTTTTCACTCTGTGTAATATTGCAATTGATTTGGATACTTTACCTTTTATATAATTAATATGTGGCTTCCAACACAGTTTGTTATCAATTATTACTCCAAGGAATTTAGTTTCGGATACCCTTTCAATCGCTACACCATTTACACTGAGTTTGGGTACTGGGTAGTTGTGATGGTTGTTAAAGACTATAAATTTTGTCTTGCTTAAATTGAGCGTTAATTTGTTTGAATCAAACCACAGTTTCAGCTTTCCTAATTCCTTTCCGAGTGTATCCAGAAGTTGTTCCAAATTGTTTCCACTGCATAGCAGATTAGTGTCATCAGCAAACAATATTAAGTCCATTTTTTCTGAAACTTTACATATATATCATTTATATACATATTGAATAATAATGGTCCCAAAACTGAACCCTGTGGGACTCCACAGGTGACCTTCAGTAACTCTGAGTTTTTGCTGTTAACACATGCAAACTGATATCTATTCTTTAAGTAGGACAGTGCTACCCCTCTAATACCACAATTTTGTAGTTTCTTTAATAATAGATTGTGATCTACTGTATCAAATGCTTTTTTAAGATCCAGGAATACTCCAACTGAATACTCTTTATTTTCAATGGCTGTTGATATTTTTTCTGTAAATTCCATTAAGGCATATGCTGTTGTCCTTTTGTGTCTGAACCCATATTGCTGCTCACACAATAAATCATTCTTCAGTATGAAGTTGTCAATTCTCTCATAGAATATTTTTTCAAGTATCTTGGAAAATTGCGGTAATAGTGAAATTGGTCTGTAGTTGGAGAGTTCTCCTCTGTCGCCTGTCTTGTAAATCGGAATTACTTTAGCTATTTTCATTGCATTGGGAAATATACCTGATTGGAGAGACAGGTTACAGATATACGTCAGTGGTTTCACTATGCATTCGATAACAGTTTTGACTAGTAGCATGTCAATACCATCGCAGTCAGTAGATGTTTTACTTTTGAACGATTTAACAATTTCAATGACCTCTCTTTCGTCTGTGTTCTTTATGAAGATGGAGTCTTTTACAGCAGTGTTATTGCATATTGTATCACCTGTAGGCACCGTAGTGGGTATTTCTCGGGCCAGTTTAGGTCCAATGTTAACAAAAAAATTATTAAATTCATCAGCAGGTGAAGCTATATTCACATTCGGAGTCGATTTATTATTTTTTGGAATATTAGTTGGGTAGCTAGTATTTCTGCTTTTATTTCCAAGGATACTGTTGATTATTGTCCATGTATTTTTAATATTGTCTTTGTTTTTTTCCAGTTCTTTACTGTAATAGTCTCTTTTACTGCATCTTATTATATATGTTAACTTATTTTTGTATGTTTTATACCGTTGCTCTGCTTCTTTTGTCCTTTTCTTTATGAAAGCTTTATATAATAATTTTTTCTTTTTACACGCCTTTTGTAGTCCTTTGGTTAACCATGGTTTGTCAGCAAATTTGTGTTTAAGCTTTTTTTTAACTAATGGGCAGTTTTTTTCATAAAGAGTGGTTACAATGTTTATAAATGTGTCATAGGCTTCATTTACATCTGATACATAGACTTCTGTCCTGTCTTGCTTCAGCAAGTCCTCTTTAAAAGAACTGATTGCGTTTGGTGATTTGTGTCTGAACGATTTTGAGATTTTTTCTGGGTTGGGCCCCGTGTGGCCATGGATAAGTGCAAAGATTGGCAAGTGGTCGCTTATATCATTTATCAATAATCCACTTTCTATTTTCTTATCGAGAACATTGACAAACAGGTTGTCAATAAGTGTAGCAGAGTGAACTGTGATTCTACTGGGATGTGTTATTGTGGGATATAGACTCATGCTGTACATAGAGTTCATGAACTCTGTAACTACATTTTGTTGATGTGGATTAAGTAGGTCAATATTGAAATCTCCACAAATTGCTACCATTTTCTTACTAGTAATATTATTGTACAGCTCGACTAATTTATCTCTGAATGTCTCAATGCAAGTTCCCGGCGTTCTGTATATGCAGCTTATGATTAGATTTTTGGTTTTGTCTAGGTCAATCTCAACAGTAACATATTCCAAAATCCCTGGTAGTGCTGAGGACATTTCATTTACAAGCTTACATCTATATACATAGGTCATCAATATACAGTGCAACACCACCACCCTTTTTTTGAGATCTGTTAATGTTAAACATCTGATATCCCTCTATTGCCATCAGGGGAGCCTGGTCTTCATTAAGCCAGGTTTCAGAGACTGCAATGGCTGTGAATTTTCTGTTTAGCTGTTTTAAATAGTCCTGAATCTGTGAGAAGTTTTTGTTAAGACTTCTGCTATTGAAGTGTATTATTGACAGTTTACCATCTAATTGCACTTGACTTTTGAATTGCTTTTCAGTGTAATATTCACAGTGGTTATGAATATTATTGAAAAAGTGGTTATCAGGATCAATATCATTCTCCATCTCTTGTGGTTTATGTTCAGCATAGTGGCATATTTTTAGAGTTTGAGTTTCCTCACTCTGTGTTTCATAGTCATTGTTCATTTGTATTTATCTAAGTCAGTAGCATCTCTGATCATTATACTTTTTGCTTGCTCAGGTGTTCCATTTAGTTTAATCCAAATTCTACAATTTCTTGTCCAGGTTGACTGTATCCTATTTTGTTTTTTTAGCATCTGTGCCTGCCGTGCTAATTCAGCGTTTTTTTTTTGTCAGGTGTTCATTTAGGTAAACTTGAGTTTCCTTTAGTTTTTTGGCCTGCCTCAGTATGTCATTTTTCACCCTCCTGTTCACAAAGCGCATCACAATTGATTTCTTTGTATTGTTATCTTTCTTCGGTAAAGCATAACAGGCTGAGATCGCATTGGCTTCTACCTTAATGTCTTTATCATTAAGGAACTGAAGCACTTGGTTTTCTAGGGACATTGATTCACTTATGGAAGCATGTTCACCACTCAGTCCTGTTGCGGCATGGGCGTAGGACTGATATCTGATGTCTAGTCCACTTATAACTAGGTCATCAATGCGAGAACCTTGTTCGAGATCCTCGACGCGTTGCTCCAAAAGACGCCCGTGTTGCTCCAGGTCCATAATTTTTTTGTCTTTTTCTTTTATTATTGAATGTAGGGCTTGTACCTCTTGTATTAGGTTTATTATTTTGGCCTGTTGGTTAGTCATTTTGGCCAATTCTTCTAACACAAAGTTCAGAGATTTTTTAATTTCTTCCAATTCCTCTTTTTTGGGTGGCATTTTACTGACCTGTGGGTAGAAATAAACAGAGAATCCGGCTAGGCTATCGCCGGCGCCTGCCTCCGTCTACCTGGCCAGTTATGTCGCACACCGCCAGCGCAGCCGGAATCCACCGATCACAGCCACTCGTCGCCGTCTGGCTGGGTGGCTCCTCCTCTGGGCCCCGTCACCGCCAGTTATGTCGCACTCCGCCGGCGTAGCTCTAATCCACCGATCACCTCCGCCGATCGGTGGCCGATCACCGTCGCTCGCTGTCGTCTGGCTGGGTGGCTCTTCCGCTAGGCCCCGTCTCCGACCGTCGTCAGTCTGGTAGTTCCTCGGCTGGGCCTCGCAAATTGGGCTCCGATTCAGGCCACTGTCCTGCTGAATCCAGGTGGCCCCCGTCTCTCACCAACGCCGCGCCCGAGCTCGCAATCGCCGCCTCGGTTGGTTCGTCCGGTAAGCCCTCACCGGGGACTGAGCCGCCTCGGTTGGTTCGTCCGGTAAGCCCTCACCGGGGACTGAGCCGCTTCGTGTCGGAGTTAGGTGACGCACAGGGGCTAGTGTTAAGCTAACCAATATTAGCTTGGCAGAAGCTTCAGATAGAGCGCAGCGGTTCTACCTGATTAAAGGGGCATTCCGACAGGATTCTGACGGGGGTTGAAATTCAGCCCGTGGGGTCCGTCACGAGCGCCGATCGCTGTTGATTAGGTTCTTTTAATGGGAAGAAATCAGCGACTTTGTCTCAGCGTTGAAAAAGTATGACCATCCCGGTACACGTAACCGCGCTTATACTTCAATACGTGTCATGAAACTGCTGGCCACTCTTTTTTTTTTTTTTTGTACCCATAGGTAGATTTGTTCTGCAGTCCGGTGACAAGCCACCAGCTGCCGGTTGCTGCGTGCGCAAGCGCCCCTTAACTCCCTAACCTGTATGTTTTTGACCTGTGGGAGGAAACCCACGCAAACACGGGGAGAACATGCAAACTCCACACAGATCACTGTTGGCCGGCGGCAGGGATCGAACCCACGATCCCGCGGCCGAGGGTAAACTGCTGCCACGGTGCTGGTTATTACTCCAGCAGGATTCTTGGCAAGAACTGTATGGATATAATTCCAGTGAAGAAGAACACACAAAAGTGTGTTTATTAAATGTAACAGATTTTGAGCAGAATTGCAGCAGATTTTGAGCAGAATTGCAGCAGATTTGTTCAGTTAAAAATGTGATAAGATTTATTTAATATGAAAGTTGATTTTTCTTAAATGTTGCATAACTTTTTCAAACATGGTTCAACATAGTTCATGAATTAAAAGGGTTTAGTTTTTTATGGTTAAAAGGGACTGGTGAAAACTGGACATTTTTTTAATGAAATGTAGAAGTGATCATCTGAACAATTGCTGAGATTAATAAAAATAAAGTGTTGAATATTGATCTTGTCTGTTACCCACTCTAAGTTATTGATAATTATTTATTTATATATACAGTATATATATATATATATATATATATATATATATATATATATATATATATATATATATATATACAATTTGTTATTTTAGAGGAGTGTGTCAAGTTGGTGCCCTTCACATGACTCGATACCCATGGAGTAGCTCTTGGTTTCAAAAAGGTTGGTGACCCCTGAATTAAAGCAACAAAACAACCTGAAGAGCCGCTTGGGAGCCGAAAGAGCCGGCTCTTTTTAGTGAGCCGAGCCGAAAGAGCCGGTTCTCTAAAAGGAGCCGGAATTCCCATCACTACTACACTGGGAAGCAGTTGAGGACTTGTTAAGTGGGGGTTCTCTAAGTGGGGTCTCTCTAAGTTCACAGACTAGTGGGTCATAATGGTCATCACAGTTTTGCACTGGAATGCCAGAAGTATAATATCAAAATGGCCAAGAATTCAAAAAGTTTATATCTGATATGCAAGACAAACCCCAGGTAATCTGTAAACAGGAAACATGGCTAAAACCTCAGTTGGATTTTGTCATTCAAGGATACGCATCAATAAGGAATGACAGGAAAAGTGGTAGAGGAGGTGGTGTAGCAACCTTTGTGCATAATGGAACAAATTACAAAATAATGGAAATAGGGAAAGAACATGCATCAATGATGGTAAAAAATACGGGCAGTAAAAGATGAAGTTACAATTATTAATTACTATAATCCATGTAACAGAATGACAGTTGACACTTTGAACACTGTACATAGACAAGCACAGGGTAAGGTGGTTTGGTGTGGGGATTTTAATGCACATAATACACTGGGGGGTAGCAGGAATATAGATACAAATGGCACAGTAACTGAGGATTTTTTTAGAGGATAGGGACTCAATATGCATGAATGATGGGAAAGGTAAGAGATTTAGAAGTAACCTAGTCACAGAAAGTGTGTTAGACCTAACTTTGGTTTCAAATGCCACTGCAGGAACCACATCTTGGGAGGTGTTAAGTCGGTCAGCTAATGGGAGTGATCATTACCCAATAAGAGTTAAAACTGGTCTAGAAGCGGGAGAAGAAGCAATGCAATCTGGCACAAGACGGAAATTGGGTAAGGCAGATTAGGAAAAATTTAAATATCTGTGTAAGACTAGATGTGAGCAGCTAAATAGTGAGGACATTTTTGATGGGGAGGAGTTTAGTAAAAGTGTCAGTGCGATTATAATCGAGTCTGCAAATGAAGCAATACCATAAAGTACAGGTTATACACAATGAAAGAATCTTCCTTGGTGGGATGATAATTGTAATAAAGCTATTAAAAATAGAAATAGGGCATTCAGACAAGTGAAAAAGCATCATACTTTGGAAGCAGTGATTGAGTACAAACAGTGTCAGGCAATCGCCCGGAAAACAATTAAAACAGCTAAGCGTTTATTTTGGAGACAATATTGTAATACTATAGGAAGAGAAACAAAGCTATCAGATAATTGGGAAATGATTAAGAAATTAGTGGTATTAGGAGAGTGTATGAAATACCAGTGCTAGACATTAATGGGGAAATAGCTATTACTAGTATAGACAAAGCAGAGCTGTTGGCACAAACTTTAGTGAAGATTCATAGTTCAGAAAACCTACCAAACACAATTAGACAAAGCAGGGAAAGCACTTTATCCAAACAGCCACATGTGAACATTAGGAAGAATACTTCAAGGGCATGATAGATTTGCCATTCACTCTATCAGAATTGAAAAGGGCTTTTCTGAAATCGAAGCAGCCTTCACCAGGGAAGGATGGTGTTTGTTATACAGTGTTGTGCATGGAGGAGAGTGCACTCCAAACAATATTAAAACTGTTTAATAAAGTTTGGGAACCTGGGAAGATTCCTAGGGCATGGAAACAATCAGTTATAGTTCCAGTGTTAAAGCCAGGGAAAGAGTCATCAGATCCTGGCCAATATAGCTCTTACCTATTATTATAGGCCAATAGCTCTTACCTCACAGTTAGGGAAAACAATCGAACAAATGGTGACTGAAAGGCTGAATTACATTTTGGAAGGGAGGGAATGTCTTTCTCCTTTTCAAAGTGGGTTCCGAAAAGGGAGAAACACTATGGATTCCATTTTACACCTAGAATCTGAAATTAGGAAAGTCTAGGTAAAGAGGGAAAATGTGATAGCTGTCTTCTTTGATGTAGAAAAAAGCTCATGACATGCTATTGAAGGAAGGGTTGCTGATTAAATTAAATCAATTTGGTAATGATGGTAATTTATACAACTGGGTATTAGATTCCCTGTATGATAGAACGATTGCAGTAAGAGTTGGTACAGAGTACTCCAAAATATGTCAAGTTGAAAATGGTACTCCCCAAGGCAGCGTGTGTAGCCCTGCTCTGTTTAATATTATGATTAATGGTATTTTTGAAGGAATCGATAGGGGAATAGGGAAGGCCTTGTATGCAGATGATGGGGCCTTATGGAAAAGGGGATGTATGGGCACATAATCATACCATGTAGGATAACTAAGTAGACGGTTGTGCTGTTTCATCCCATCTAGCAACAATGCTCTGCACTGTGTGTGTTTATATATTTACATATTTATTCCATCTAGCTACAATGCTCCGCACTGGGTGTGTTTATATTTATATATCTACACCACCGTTCAAAAGTTTGGGGTCACTTAGAAATTTCCTTATTCTTGAAATTAAAGCACTGTTTTTTTTTTCAAGGAAGATAATTTTAAACTAATCAGAAATACACTCTAATATCTAATATACATTGCTAATGTGGTAAATGACTATTCTAGCTGCAAATGTCTGTTTTTTGGTGCAATATCTACATAGGTGTATAGAGGCCCATTTCCAGCAACTATCACTCCAGTGTTCTTATGGTACAATGTGTTTGCTCAATGCGTCAGGAGGCTAATGGATGATTAGAAAACCCTTGTGCAATCATGTTAGCACAGCTGAAAACAGTTTAGCTGGTTAGAGAAGCTATGAAACTGACCTTCCTTTGAGCAGGTTGAGTATCTGGAAAAAATTATTATTTCAAATACAAATCATTATTTCTAACCTTGTCAATGTCTTGACTATACTTTCTATTCATTTTACAACTCATGGTGGTAAATAAGTGTGACTTTTCATGGAAAATACAAAATAATTGTCTGGGTGACCCCAAACTTTTGAACGGTAGTGTATATATTTATTCCATCTAGCTACAATGCTCTGCACTGTGTGTTTATACATCTACATATTATTCCATCTAGCTACATTGCTCCGCACTGTGTGTGTTTATATATTTACATATTTATTGCACCTAGCTGCAATGCTCCATACTGTGGGTGTTTATATATCTACATATTTATTCCATCTAGCTACAATGCTCCGCACTGTGTGTTTATATACTCATATATTTATTCCATCCAGCTACAATGCTCTGCACTGTGTCTGTATATATATATATATATATATATATATATATATATATATATATATATATATATACTGTATATATGTATTAGCTGCTCTTGCTTTTTTTTCTTGCCTTTGTTGCTCTGAGTGTTGCTATCCCTGTGCTGTTGCAATCCTGGAATTTCCCCATTGTGGGACTAATAAAGGCTTATCTTATCTTATCTTATCTTATCTTATGTAATCTTGTGTACACTCAGAGGAAAATGCAGGCAGCAATAGACCAAGTTGAACAATGGCAAACCGGTGGGCTTTTAAATTATCGGTCTCAAAGACACAAGTGATTTGCTTCCCTAAAAGTCACAAAGAAATTTATTTTAAACTTTATGGCCAAAAGTTAGAGCAAGTAAAGGTAGTTCGATATTTAGGTGTGTTATTTGATGAAAAACTAACCTGGAAGCAGCATATTGAAAAAACTAAAGGAAAATGTAAGAAAATAAATAATATTTTGAGATGTCTTGCAGGACAGGACTGGGGGGCCTCTAGGGCCTCTCTGTTGAGGGTACATATCGAGGACTAATGAGAGCAACACTAGACTATGGATGTGTTGCGTTCATGTCGGCTGGTAATTGTCACCTGAACCAACTGGACATAGAGCAGACAAAGGCTCTTAGGATATGTTGTGGTGCATTTAAAACTTCTCCAGTATCAGCAATCCAAGTAGAGATGGGTGAAATGCCCTTAAGATTAAGAAGAACCAAATTAATGCTGGCATACTGGATCAGCTTGAAGGGGC
Organism: Pholidichthys leucotaenia; assembly: GCA_020510985.1. NCBI lineage: Eukaryota > Metazoa > Chordata > Actinopteri > Cichliformes > Pholidichthyidae > Pholidichthys > Pholidichthys leucotaenia. Next base: position 492,474,403 of record CM035837.1, read on the forward strand.
ATAAAAGGTCACATCCTGCAAAAGCTATTCCTAATGATTGCTGGGAACACAATGTCCAACATTAGTAGCTTTGGACAGATAAGTGATGCCATTGCTGAGAAGGCAGGATTAAAACACAGATTTTAGCCCAACGGTCCTGTAGTCTGTTATTCCTCCATGGCTGTTTAAGATGTCACTAGTAGATTTTGAAATACAACAACAGAGAAGGCAACATAAGCAATCAGCAACAGATTATATAGTGCATAAATATATTGAACAGAACTTCACTGGGGTATGTTTAAAAAAATGAGTGGGAAAAGGGTATCAGTTAAAATTCCAGCTTTAGTGGACGGGGACAAGACGGCTGTATCAGACAAAGAAAAGGCAGAAGTCCTAGGTAGAGCATTTGCAGCAGTGCATAGAGGAGACCATTTTGATGAGAGTCATAGACAGCAAAAGTAGCACAAACTCAGAAAAAATGCAAACTTAAAAAATTAAGTGAAAGAGGACATGACTGTGTTAGACCTCAAGCTCACAATGTCAGAGCTAAAGAGAGCTTTGCAAGATAGTGGGCACACAGCTCCAGGATATGATCAGTTAAGCTATGCTATGTTCCGGCAGTTGCCTATGCAATCAATGCAACTGGTGCTGAAATTGTTTAACAGGATACGAAAGGAGAGCAGCGCGGTGGCGGAGTGGTTAGCACTGCGGCAGCACAGCAACTCACCCTTGGCCAGGGGATCCTGGGTTTGATCCCAGCCCCCGACCAACAGTGATCTGTGTGGGGTTTGCATGTTCTCCCCGTGTCTGCGTGGGTTTTCTCCGGGATATCTCCGGTTTCCTCCCACATGCCAAAAACATGCAAGTTAGGTTAATTGGCATCAAACTGGGGATTCTAAATTGTCCTTAGGTATGAATGTGAGAGTAAATGGTTGTCTGTCTCTCTGTGTTTGCCCTGTGATGGACTGGCGATCTGTCCAGGGTGTACTCTGCCTCTCGCCCAAAGATGCTGGGATAGGCTCCAGTCCCCCCGCGACCCGAAAAGGATTAAGCGGAAGAAGATGGATGGATGGATGGATGGATGGATGGATGGATGGATGGATACGGAAGGAGGAAGTGGGTGGAAAAAGGCTGTAATTTTACCATTTAATAAGCCAGGGAAAGATCCAGCTCATCCAGGCAACTACAGGCCAATAGCAGTAACGTCACATTTAGGGAAATGGATGGAGAAGGTGTTAGTTTACAGACTCTCATATGTATTAGAGCAAAAACAATTAATAAATGACTATCAGAATGGTTTTAGAACAGGACGATCCACAGTGGATGCTCTAGTTAGGGTAAGTAATGATATTGAAAAGACTCAATGTGGAGAGACGGTCTTCTTATGAAACTGAATAAAATGGACATTGGTGGTAGGATGTATAATTGGATAATGGATTTTTTTTTTTAACACACAGGACAATTAGGGTTAAAGTAGGATCAGAAGTTTCTAATGACTTTGAAATAGAAAATGGTGTCCCTCAGGGGAGTGTGATTAGCCCCGTTTTATTCAATATAATGATTAATGACATGTTAGAGGATCAAGAGGGATCCATCGAAACAGCACTATATGCAGATGATGGAGCCATATGGACGAGGGGAAGAAATGAGAAATTTGTGTTCAAAAACATAAGGAAAGCAATGGAGAAAGTGGAAAAGTGGTCATTTGACTGAGGATTTAAATTTTCTAACAGTAAAACCTGCTGTATGACTTTCACAAAAAAAATACATAACTGGTACAGAACCATTTAACATTATATAATCAACCAATAGAGAAAGTCAGTGAGTTCAGATATTTAGGATTGTGGTTTGATAGTGCATACACATGTCACGCCACGCCATTCATCAGCGGCGCCACCTGCTCACGCACCTGATCCTTATCAGCGGCGAGGGATAAAAGCCGTCTCGCCCGGAGGCTCGGCCTGAAGCCGTCAGACTTCGTCCCTCACCGTTGTGAGCATACTACTCTTCAGCATCATCATTTTGGTAAGAAGATCGCTTACCTCTCTTCTTCAGTCTGCTCCCCTGTGCACAGGTGGATTCCCCGGCGGCGGACATCTCCACTCCATCGCCCAATCCTCGCTGCTGTACGGAGCTCTCCAGGTGGCTGTCTTCCGGGCTTCTCCCCCTTGTTGTGCCAGCTATCCTGATAAACCAAGTAAGTCCTTCTCTCGCCATAAATCCCTCCTGTGTTGGTGTATGCCCATCACCCTCTCCCTGTGCTCTCTCCATAGGGTTGCTCGGCTGTACGGTCACCTGCCTCTGTGCCTGAAGCAGACGCCATCACCAACACATTTACATCCCGCAGACACACACTCATTCACTCCTGCTGTTAATAAACTCTTTGAACTACTCTAAGCCTGTGTGTGTGCGTCTCCTGAGCCGTGCAATATGTCAGTACGGCTTCAGCAGAGCGGCTCGGCGGATGGCGGGCTCGCACACCGGTTGTCCACTCTCGAGGCTAGAGTGGATCAAATGGCTTATCAACAACAGGTGATCTTTAATCAATTATTGAATTTAACTAACCGGTTGGGCCTCTTGGATCCTCAACAGCCGTTCCCCCCGGCTCGTCAGGGTGGCGCGGCTCCTGCTGTTCCAGCGGCCGTCCAGCCGGCTCCAGTGGCACCGGTTTGGCTCACACCGATTCCGACCCCCGCCCGCTTTAGCGGTAAGCTCGGCGGAGCGCGGGGGTTCATTATGCAGTGTGAGTCCGTGTTCCACCGTGTGCCCGGAGATTTTCCCTCGGATCACAGCCGAATTGGGTACATAGGGAATCTCCTGGAGGGGCGTGCGTTAACTTGGACCTACGCCGTAATGGCGAGGCCCAGTTATGCCACCCTCACCTATGACCAATTCGTGGGGCGCTTTCTGGAGGTCTTTGACCATTGTCTGACCGAGACGGTCCAGGTCGATCGGCTTCTCGCTCTCCGGCAGGGAGACCGGTCGGCAGCGGACTACTCGGTCAACTTCCGGGTAGCGGCGGAGGAATTGGGCTGGGGGGAACGCTCCCTCTGCGGCCTGTTCCTCCGCAGCCTCAACGATGATCTGAGGGATGAACTGGCTGGACGGGATATCCCTGGGACGCTAGCGGAGCTGACATCCTTAGCGGTAAGTTTGGATAACAGGCTGCGCGAGCGCTTCTCGGGGCGGAAGTCTTCTTCTTCTCGCCTTCGTGGAGTCTCACCGCACCTGTTCCAAGCTCGCCCCCTGGCGGCGCCGCCAGCATCGTGCCCCGAGGAGTCGGAGCCGATGGTGACGGGCTGGACCAGGCTTTCCCCTGCGGAGAAACAACGCCGCCGTGAGTTGGGCCTCTGCATGTATTGCGGAGGTGACCAACACACCGTGGAGCGTTGCCCACGGAAAGCCAGTCGGCGGGGTCCACGAATCACTGTAGGGGGCCTCGCGGATCTCCACCGGTTAGACACACTTACCCAATTGAAGCTGCCCATCCGTTTCTGCCACAATCCCACTGGGCACCTCACCCACGCACTGGTGGATTCGGGCGCAGAAGGCAGCTTCATTTCACAAGGCCTGGCAACCCGATTGGGCATCCGCTGTCAGGCACTCAAACACCCCATCTCCCTGGTCCATCTCTCCCGTGCCTCCCTTGGGAGAGTTACCCATCAAACCATGCCTGTCCCAGTCATCATCTCAGGGAACCACCGGGAGGAGATGGTTCTCTACGTCCTGCCCAACTCTGTGTCACCCGTCATCCTGGGGTACCCCTGGCTACGCCTCCACAACCCTGTCCTGGACTGGAGGTCAGCTGGGGTGTCGGCATGGAGTACCTTCTGCATGGGCACCTGCCTTCAGTCCGCTGCCTGCTCCCCGTCCGCGGCTCCTCCTGTGGTGGATACAGCACCTCCGGACCTGTCGCTGGTGCCTCCAGAATTTCACGACCTGGGTATGGTATTCAGTAAATCGAAAGCTATGTCTCTTCCCCCGCACCGACCATATGACTGTGCCATCAATCTCCACCAGGGGGCTCCCCTGCCATCTGGTCGGCTCTACAGCCTGTCGGCGCCGGAGAGGGAGACAATGAATACGTACCTAAAGGAATCACTAAGCGCTGGGATTATTCGCCCATCGTCGTCACCCGTGGGGGCAGGGTTTTTCTTTGTCGGGAAAAAGGATGGTTCCCTCCATCCCTGCATAGACTACCGAGCGCTTAATGACATCACTGAGAGGGACCGTTACACCCTGCCCCTCATGGACACTGCCTTCCACTCCCTCCAGGGGGCGACCTGGTTTACCAAGCTGGATCTACGCAGCGCTTACCACCTCGTCCGGATCCGGGAGGGAGATGAATGGAAAACAGCCTTCCGTACCCCGAACGGCCACTTTGAGTATCTCGTCATGCCGTTCGGGTTGACCAACGCTCCTGCCGTCTTTCAGCGCCTCATTAATGACGTCCTCCGGGATTTCATCGGCCTTTTCGTGTTCGTCTACCTGGACGACATTCTGATCTTCTCCAGGTCCAAAGACGAGCACCAGGTCCATGTGAGGCGGGTCCTCCAAAGACTGCTGGAGAATCGTCTGTACGTGAAGGCTGAGAAATGCGAGTTCTACGCTAGGACCACATCCTTCCTGGGATTCATCATTGCCCAAGACCAGGTGCTCCCAGACCCAGAGAAGGTGAAGGCGGTGGTGGAGTGGCCTACTCCCGCATCCCGGAAGCAGGTGCAACAGTTTGTTGGCTTCGCCAATTTTTACCGCCGCTTTGTCCCGAATTTCAGCTGGATCGTCGGACCGCTGACCCGCCTCACGTCCCCGAAGGTCCCGTTCCGGTGGACCGAAGAGGTCGATGCTGCCTTTAAGGCGCTGAAGGCGGAGTTCTCCTCCTCCCGGGTCCTTCGCCAGGTCGACCCCACGCTGCAGTGCATTGTGGAGGTGGACGCATCGGACACGGGAGTGGGAGCAGTGTTATCCCAACGATCACCGGACGATGGCGCCAAGCGACCGTGCGCCTTCTTCTCCCGGCGCCTGTCCCCGGCAGAGAGGAACTACGATGTGGGGGACAGAGAGCTCCTGGCCATCAAACTCGCCCTGCAGGAGTGGCGCCACTGGCTAGAGGGGGCGGACCTGCCGTTTGTGGTCCTGACGGACCATAAGAACCTAGAGTACCTACGATCTGCCAAGCGCCTGAATGCCCGCCAGGCGCGCTGGTCTCTGTTCTTTGCCAGGTTCCGCTTTTCAATCACCTTCAGGCCAGGCTCCAAGAACGGCCTGCCTGACGCCCTCTCTAGACAGTTCACCCCCGTGGAGGCTGAGGAAACGCCCCACACTATCCTGCGCAGGTCGTGCGTCGTGGGAGCTGTCTCTTGGGACATTGAAGACAAGATCCGGAAGGCGCAGGAGGTGGAACCTGATCCTGGCGGCGGACCGGAGGGAAGACTGTTCGTTCCATCTGCGGTCCGAGGAGAGGTCATCCACTGGCTCCACACCTCCCGGCTCACCTGTCATCCCGGCACCTCTCGGATGATCAGCCTCCTCCAACGGTCCTTTTGGTGGCCAGGCCTGCGGAGGGATGCAGCCCGCTACGCCCGGGCTTGCCCAATCTGTGCCACCAGCAAGTCGGGAAATGCTCCTCCAGCGGGTCTGCTCCAGCCTCTGCCCGTCCCCGGCAGGCCCTGGTCGCACATCGCGCTGGATTTCGTCACCGGACTCCCCGTTTCCAACTCTTTTGACACCGTCCTGACCATCGTGGACCGTTTCTCCAAGGCGGCACACTTTGTCCCCCTGCGAGGTCTCCCTACCGCCCTGGAGACGGCGGGCCTCCTCGTCCAACACGTGGTCAGGCTGCACGGGATTCCGGTAGACGTGGTCTCGGACCGGGGCCCCCAATTTTCATCCGAGGTTTGGAAATCTTTTTGTAACGCCATCGGAGCCAAGGTGAGCCTCTCCTCCGGCCATCACCCCCAGTCTAACGGGCAGTGTGAGAGGACCAATCAGGAGCTGGAGGCTGCGCTCCGCTGTGTTACCAGATCCAAGCCGACGTCCTGGAGCAACCATCTCGCCTGGGTGGAGTATGCCCACAACACCGCCCGCTCTTCTGCAATGGGGATGTCCCCCTTCAAGGCATCCCTGGGTTACGACCCCCCGCTGTTTCCAGCGCAGGAGAGCGAGGTAACTGTCCCCTCTGTTAGGGCGCACCTTAGGCAGTTCCGCTCCACCTGGGCTGCCGCACGTCATGCGCTTTTACGCACAGCGGAGCGCAACAGGACCGTGGCGGACCGGCACAGACGACCTGCCCCGGCGTACAGAGTTGGGCAACTAGTGTATGTGTCTACCCAGGACGTCACATTAAAAGGCGAGAGGAGGAAGCTGGCACAGCGATTCATGGGTCCCTTTCCCATCACCAACCCGGTGGCTGTGCGCGTGGCTATTCCCCCCTCCCTCCGCATCCATCCCACTTTCCACGTATCAAAGGTGAAACTGGCAGTCACTGACCCCCTTTGCCCTCCTCCTGCAGCGCAACTCGCGCCCCGGATGATTGGTGGCCATCCGGCCTGGTCCGTCTCCTCCATCCTGGACTCCCGGCGCCGGGGTCGTGGGTTGCAATACTTGGTGGACTGGGAGGGCTATGGGCCCGAGCATCGACAATGGGTGCCCCCGTCGTTTGTGTTGGACCCATCGCTCATCGCGGACTTCCACCGAGCGCACCCGGATAAGCCATCGCCAGGAGGCGCTGCTAGAGGGGGGAGTACTGTCACGCCGCGCCATTCATCAGCGGCGCCACCTGCTCACGCACCTGATCCTCATCAGCGGCGAGGGATAAAAGCCGTCTCGCCCGGAGGCTCGGCCTGAAGCCGTCAGACTTCGTCCCTCACCGTTGTGAGCATACTACTCTTCAGCATCATCATTTTGGTAAGAAGATCGCTTACCTCTCTTCTTCAGTCTGCTCCCCTGTGCACAGGTGGATTCCCCGGCGGCGGACATCTCCACTCCATCGCCCAATCCTCGCTGCTGTACGGAGCTCTCCAGGTGGCTGTCTTCCGGGCTTCGCCCCCTTGTTGTGCCAGCTATCCTGACAAACCAAGTAAGTCCTTCTCTCGCCATAAATCCCTCCTGTGTTGGTGTATGCCCGTCACCCTCTCCCTGTGCTCTCTCCATAGGGTTGCTCGGCTGTACGGTCACCTGCCTCTGTGCCTGAAGCAGACGCCATCACCAACACGTTTACATCCCGCAGACACGCACTCATTCACTCCTGCTGTTAATAAACTCTTTGAACTACTCTAAGCCTGTGTGTGTGCGTCTCCTGAGCCGTGCAATATGTCAACACATGGAGAGTTCATGTTGAAAATTTGGAGACAAAATGCAAAAAAGTCATTAATCTCATAAAAGCTGTAGCTGGACACGAATGGGGTGCAGATAAATAGGCATTAATTGACATTTACAGAGCACTAATGTGATTGACAGTAGACTACGGATGCATGGCTTATGGAGCAGCGGCAAAGACGACTCTGGAAAAAATAGAATGCAACATAGAGCGCTTCGCCTGTGTATTGGAGCTGTCAAAACAACACCAAACAATGCAGTTTCAATAGAAGGAGGAGAAATGTCAGTGGATTTGAGAAGAGATAAACTCGCATTATCATACTGGGTCAAGCTGAAAGGAAGTGATGAAGCAAATATTTCAAAAACAACACTACAAGCCTGCTGGGAATACTCTAATTTCCAGGGACATGGGTTTGGGTGGACAATTGAAAGAAGGACCAGAATGTATGGGCTGCACACTATTGATATAGCTAACACCAGTCCAGTGAGTAATGTTCCCCCTTGGCTGTTTCTGGGAATAGAAGTAGACGCTAGTCTGCTAATGAGGAAAAAGGATTGGCATATGAGTGAAGTTGGCGTTAAAACAAGCATTTGCCTCAGGAACATTTACTATAACTTCTTACAGCTCTATACTGATGGTTCAAAGAATAAAGAGGGCTCTGTTGGCGTTGGCGTATACATCCCAGAATTTAAAGTGACCATCGCAAAAAGACTCTCCAACAATACATCCGTGTTTACAGCAGAGATGGCGGCAATAACACAGGGTTACAAAAATAATTTTTTTGTAAGTCGTCTGTGTTTTTTAAACTGATTTAAGACAATTTTGCACCACTGAATCCGAAAATGACATTCATTTCTCACGATCAGGTGCTAAGTAAAAACCTGTACTTACTTAGTACTTACTTAGTACTGAGCATGTTCTTGACAGGTATGCAGTGTTTGATCCTGATGATGCTACAGTAGCAATAGCAAGGTTACAATACGGAAATGAAAGACAAATAATGGAAAATGAAGTTTGAGAAGCCAGTAGGGATGGGATTTAACTGGGATTCTGGGAACAGATGGAGATGGAGAGGCAATAAGAATCATGAGAAAGGCTCTTTTCACTTTTTAAAATAACACAGGATTAAGTCATAGAATTTAGGGGTCAGGCTCAGATTTTTTTTTTTTTTTTTTTTTTTTTTTGTTACTTATTTGTACCCGTAGGTAGATTTGGTTTGCAGTCTGGTGACAAGCCACCGGCTGCTGGTCGCTGCGTGCGCGAGCGCCCTAAACCTACATGTTTTTGGTATGCGGGAGGAAACCGGAGAAATCCCGGAGTAAACCCACGCAACACGGGGAGAACATGCAAACTCCACACAGCTCACTGTTGGTCGGGGGCTGGGATCGAACCCACGATCTCATGATCCCCGCGATCCCCCGGCCGAAGGTAAACTGTGCTGCCGCAGTGCTAAACCACTGCGCCACCGTGCAGCCGGTGACATAATGTTATACACTCTTGTACAGTAGGTGGCGGTATGCACCTTCCAGTTGGTTGCTATCTGCCAGTAACGGAGAGAAGAAGAAGAAGAAGAAGAAGAAGAAGAAGAAGAAGAAGAAGTAGGTTGTGATGTAGTTAACACCTGTGAACCAATAAACAATGTATGTAGACTAATAGTGATGTGCTTATAGTGATGTGCTGATGTGCAAGTGATGTGTCCAGGGACGGATAATTTTTTCGTGCATAAGGAGTTGTTCAGAACTCCTTGTAAGAATTCCTTTTACAAAGATACAGAGTGATGATAATCAAGTCAGTGGCAGTAATGCACCTGTAAGCTGCTTGCCCACCACCAATCAAATCTAAAAGAAGAAGAAGAAGACTTATCATGAAGTAGAAAATGATTAGACAGCCTAATAACATGGCCAAGGGTTACTGAGGCCATAACTGTAATGCTGTCAAGGTTATCACAGGATGCAGAATGCAAAAAAAAAAAAAAAAAGGTTTTTGACAGATGACCTCTAACCGTCTCTCTGAGTAGCAGAATACTGTAAAAATTCCCAAATCTATTTTTCTTTCTAAGATCTTGAGAAATAGTCACAAGACCCAAGGTCTTTTCAATATTTTTAATTGTGCTGTAAATCCCAGTGACATTGGTCCTATAGAGGCTTCTACTGTGTTGTGTCAAAGCTTTTTAAAGTTTGGTATTGATAGTCTTTGTGCTGAGGTCTCCACACACCTTAGCTGTTCCACTTCCACCCCAGCCTCCTGAGTGCCCAGTTGTCTTTTAGCAGTTTGAGTCAGTGACATTTTGTTTAAAAGGAGGGTGTCTCTCATCTGTGTCCTTCAAACTCCCCTCATGATCTTCTCCCCTTTCCATTTTTTAATGAAACTCTCCATGTTTTGGGGCCTTGCATTCTCATGTTGTTAAATGCTTCATTGTCTTCAGGCTGTGTACCTGCTGCTTTCACATGTACTTACCTTTATATAAAGGTAAGTATGTGTAAATTGAATGTTACGTCATCATTGTTCAAAATTCAGAGAATTTCAAGACATAAAACAAATTTTGCATCACATAAAGCGAAAATACCTGTACATGTAAAAAAAAAAACAAAAAAACAAACATATAAAACAACGTGGCCATCATTCAAAAAGTTGACCTGATTGAACAAAACCAGTGTGATTTTAGGATTCAGCAGATCAAAATTGTCCTAAATCAGCTAAAAAAAAACTTAGACAATAAATTTGGTGTTGACCAGTGTAATTATTGCTTTGCAGTGGGTGGAGGAGGTCAGACCGGACCAGGTGGTGGTGTGCACAGACTTACTTGCAGCGCTAGACTTGGTGATTGAGCTACGTCACAGTTTATTTAGGGTACACAGGGGTGGTGGAGAAGTTCAGTTTTGTTGGGTTCCTGCACATGAAGGGTTGAAAGGGAATGACTGTGCAGACAAATTAGCAAAAAGTGCTCTTGGAAAAGAAATAACTATACCATTGTCTCTTGGAAAAGATGAAGGGAAAGTAGTAATCAAGAAAAAAGGAACTGAGCTATGGCAAAAAAAGATGGGATGAAGATCATAAAGGTAGATCGTATTACAAAATACAAAAATCTATTACAATAAAGAATTTCATAACAACCAAAAGGAGGGAAGACATTATGGCAAGAGTCAGACTGGATCACACAGGTTTAAATGGCACTTTATTCACCATGGGGAAAAGCAAAAGTTACAAGTGTAGAGAATGTGGAGTAAAAGAAAATGTCAAGCACATCTTATTACACTATCACAAATACAGAAATGAAAGACAGATAATGGAAAATGAAGATCGAGAGGCCGGTAGGGAATAGGATTTTACTGGGATTCTGGGAACAGATGGAGATGGAGAGGAAATAAGACTCACGAGAAGGGCTATTTTCTCTTTTTTTAAATAACACAGGATTAAGTCATATTATTATTTAGCGAATGCAAAGTCCTTAAGCCAAGCAGTTGCCTCCTGGTTTGCTGTATGGAGGGTGTGTAATCCTCCTTCCAGTCTTTGGAGCGGGCAAGCCTCTATGATGTGTTCCATAGTTTGCTCCTCTCCACATGCGCACAGTGGGCTAGGGCTACTGCCCCATCTGTGAAGGCTGGCCAAGCAGGGGCCATGTCCAGTCCTGAAGCGATTGAGTGTAGTAGATTAGTTTATTTGACAGGGACAGTGCAATAAACATAGACAATTAATCAAAGACAATCAATCTGATGTGTTGCACATAGAGTGTATAGCTATTAGCTAATTTGCAACTCTTGTCCCTGGATGGGCTTTAGAAAAAAGAATCAAGATAAAAAATATACACAATAACCACATACATCAATGCAGAAAAATTATAAATACACAATTATAAATATTATAAATACACAAATATAACAGCCTGACTCACATTTAACATAAATATTATAAATATTATAAATACACAAATATAACAGCCTGACTCACATTTAACACATATAACATAACTCACATTTGCCTATTTCAGGCCTTCCTCCCTCCGTCACTCACTATAAACAAACACATTTATTCCTTCCCTTCATTCACTCTCACTTTGCAGACAAATAATTCATACATGAGTACATTCTTGTTTATTTTTCAGCCAGTTTTTAACATTTTTAGTGAATGTTTTAAAGTCCGTTATTATTTTAATTTCATTTGGCATTGTGTTCCAGATGTGACTGCCCTTTATAGAGAAAGCTGTTTGTCCAAATGTGGTTCTGCGGTGGAATATTTTACAGTTATTGTTAACAGAACTCCTGGTGGCTCTGCTGCTGTCCTGTCTTTGGACGAAACCAGCAAGTGGCTCGGGTGCTGATTTATGGAAACATTTGAACGTTAATTTCAGAAGACAGAGGTCAATGAAGCTCTCAAAACTCAATAGGTTGTATTTTTTTAAAACATTACAGTGATGCCACCTAATGGGCTTTTTGTCCAAGATTTTTAGGGTTTGATTATATAATGAACCTATATGTCTTATTGTGGAAGGGGCTGCTTGAGCCCAGACTGTCAAACAGTATGATATATGAGAAAAAACCATAGAATGCATATACAGTGCAGCTGCTTCGTAAGGTATGTAATATCTAATTAATTTAAAGCAGTTCAGATTTTTTTTTTACTGTTTTTGAAATTTTCTTTATATGAAGATTAAATTTGAGTTGAGGATCTAGTACAATGCCAAGGTATTTGAATTCTGTAGCTAAACTGATGTCATGATCATGTATATTAACTTTAAAATGTTGCAGGTTACATTTTTTGATTGAAAAGCACATTGAGACTGTTTTCTGAAGGTTCAGCAATAGATGGTTCTTGAGGAGCCACTCTTGGACATCAACCATACTTGTAGACAGTACATCTGCAGCCTGTGCTGGAGTCTTGGCAGCTGTGTAAATAACTGCATCATCTGCATAAAGTTGGCATGTTGCAGCTGAGCAGTGTAACGGCAGGTCATTAATAAAAATGCTGAAAAGTAAAGGACCAAGAATGGACCCTTGTGGGATACCCATGCGGTTGTTTAAAAATGAGGATTTATCCTGGTGAACTTTTACACACTGTTCTCTATTCTGGAGATAAGATGCAAACCATTCTAATGTATTTGGGGAGAAGTTAAAAGATACCATTTTGGATAAAAGCAAACTGTGGTTTACAGTATCGAAAGCCTTTTTGAGATCTAGAAAAACAGCTCCTACCACATTACCCCTGTCCAAGGACTGTTTGACGTTTTCAATAAGGCAACAATTTGCTGTTTCTGTTGAGTATCCTGGTCTAAAACCAAATTGATGTGGATGAAGAAGTTGACTGTCTTGTAAGTAGTCTATCAGCTGTGTAGCTACAACTTTTTCAAGAACCTTAGATAGGACTGGTAAGATAGAGATTGGGCGGTAATTGCATATATCGTCTTTACTGCCTGATTTATGAACTGGTATGACGACAGCTTTTTTCCAGCCAGATGGAAATGTACTAGACCTAATGGAGAGATTAATGAGATGAGTCAGTGGTTTGATTAATATTTTGCTGTGCATTTTGAGAAAGGAGGTGCTCATATTGTAGATATCATTAGTTTTTGAGTTTGACAGTGTTTTAACAATACCAGCAATTAACTTCTCATTTACCTCATCGATGTGAAAAGTGTCTGTTGGAAGTATGGAATTTGTGTTGTTGAGCACATTTGGCAGCACAAAAATTTTTGTTAAGTCTTCCACAGAGCCCACAAAGTGTGAATTAAATTCATTTGCCAAAGTAGCCTTGTCACTGACGGTCTTGCCATTGATTCTAAGTTCCTTTACCCCCTTCTGATCGTTTTTTTTATTAGTTAAGTTATTTAAATGCCTCCATAGGGAACTGTTGTTACCCTTTGCATGATCTATCAGTTTATTGTAATGAGATATTTTTGATTTTCGCAGCTCATGTACCACTTTATTTCTTAAACTTTTGTACACAAGGTGATCATTTTGTAGTTTGGAGGTTAGTGATGTTTTCAGTGCATAGTCTCGCCTCTTCATAAGTTTTCTTATTTCATTATTTAACCATGGTAGGCTAATCTTCTGTTGTCTACTTTTAATTTGCTTTGAAAATTTTTTTATAGACTTTGTGATTGTTGCAGTTATAAAATTACAACAATCATCTACTTCACATGTTGACATGAGCTGCTCCCAATTTTGATTCTCTAAGTAATGTTCAAACTCCTCATTTTTTGATTTGGGGATAATAAAATTTGATTTGTCAATATCGACTCCCCCAAAATACTGTAGTCGCTTTTTAGTAAGTTTCCTGACAGCAAGAACCATGTTATGATCTGAGAGACCAGTTACAAGATTATAGGTTCTGGTTATTCGTTCTGGTTTATTAGTAAATACCATGTCAATAAGTGTTCTGGATTGTTTGGTTATCCTGGTGGGTCCTTTGATCATTTGCTGGTAATTAAATTTAGTCATGAGGCTTTTCAGTTTTTGTTTGTCTTTTTTATCAGACCAGTTGATATTAAAGTCACCATGAATTATTGTTTCTCTGTTCTTCTCAAGTTGTTTAACCAGATCACTTAATTCATTATAAAAGGAAGAGTTGTGTGACGGTGGGTTGTACACTACTGCAATGTTGAAATTCATTACCGGAGAGAGACATACATTCACAGCTAAACATTCAAGTGAAGTATTCAAATCAACCAGTTGACATTTATATTTCTCTTTGATGTAAATTAAAACACCTCCTCCCCTCCCTACCTGCCTGTCTTTTCTAAAACACTGGTAGCCCACAATATCGATCATATTAGTGTCTATGTTACTGTGTAGCCAGCTTTCTGAGAGACAAAGGTAGTCCAGATTTGAGTCCAACAGCAACACCGAAATCTCATCTCTTTTGGGGATTATGCTCCGTATGTTTAAATGACCGCCGAGGATCCCCTTTGGTTTAGCCTTGGTGTCCCAAAGAACTAGACCACTGTCTCCTTGGGAGGTTGGTGCCCGGGACCTGTTGGTTGGGGTTTATCACCAGCTGTTTGTTTGGGACCTCCTTGGTCTCCCATTCCTCTTGCCAAGCTGTCTGGATGGTAAAGTCAGCTGGGGGAGGGTTTTTCCAAATCGGCCGTCTGGATGAAAGTCGGGCAGTGGGTGGGGTGTAGATATCTGCATGGATTGGTAAGTGAGGAAAATCTTTAACTTTTTGGAGCATCCTTTGAGTTAATGCTGCTCGCCGGATGTGTGGAGGGGCTATGTTTGACAGTACAGAGAGCCAGGGGAGTGGTGTTGAGCGGATTGTTCCAGTTATAGTTCTCATGGTTGAGTTGAGCTGGGTGTCTACATGGTGTGTGTAAGATGACCTGGACCAGACAGGGGCACAATATTCTGCTACAGAGTATGAAAGGGCCAGTGCTGAGGTTCGCAGGGTGGAGACTGCCGCCCCCCATTTTGCACCAGCGAGCTTGCAGAGCAGGTTGTTTTGTACTTTCACCTTAGCAGCCGTCCCCTTTAGATGTTCCTTGAAGGATAAGGTCCTATCAAGGGTCACTCCAAGATAAGTTGGATTTGGGGCATGCTTAAGCTTGAGTCCGCTCAGATGGATGTTTAGTTCTCTGGCAGCTTTTGCATTGTGGAGATGAAATACACTGGAGACGGTTTTTGCTGGGCTTGGTTTTAGGCGCCAGATTTTGCAGAACTGGTCCAGTTTAGCAAGATCTTCCGTGAGCACCCGTTCCAGTGGTTCAAAGTCTGGTGCTTGGAATGCCAAACAGATGTCGTCTGCATAGATGAATTTGCGGGATTTTGTAGTAGGCAGGTCGTTTATGTAGAGGTTGAACAGAGTTGGAGCTAGAACTGAGCCTTGTGGGAGTCCGTTTTTCTGCATTCTCCATGCACTTGTGCTCTGACTGAGGTGGACTCTGAACCTTCGGTTGGTCAGCAGGGTTTTTATAATTGCTGTTGCCCAAGCAGGGATCGCCTTTATAAGTTTCAGGAGGAGGCCTTTGTGCCAGATCGTATCATAGGCGGCTGTAAGATCGAGAAACACAGCCCCTGTCTTCAGTCTGCTCTCGAAGCCATTTTCAATGAAGGTGGTTAGGGCCAGTACTTGTTCTCCTGTACTGCGGTCCTTGCGGAAACCTGCTTGATCCACACTTAGAATATCCTCTATTTCTGGGGAAATGCGTTGCAGTATTAGGCGCTCCATGATTTTGTAAGGAACGCTGAGTAGGGAGATTGGGCGGTAGCTTGCTGGTAGTTTGTGGTCTTTGCCAGGTTTTGGGATGGCAATGACCTTTGCTGCCCGCCATTTCTTTGGGATCGAGTTCGTTTGTGTGATCCTTGTGTAGAATTGTGTCAACCAGGTTAGGGCTCGGGGGCCAAGATTTTTCATGAATTCTGGGAAGATGTTATCGTATCCTGCTGCCTTTCCACATTTCAGGCCCTGTAGGACTTTCTCCAGTTCAGCAGCCTCGAAGGGTTCAGGGTTCGTTTCCTCTACAGGCATTTTTTGGTGTTTTTTTAGCTCAGTTGTAACTGCTCTTCTGGTGTCTTTGTCTTGGGGTGCTTTGGCGATAGTCAGTAGGTGGGATGCAACTTGGTTGGGTGTGACGGATGCTCGGCTTTGGCTAGGGGGCTTCTGTGCAGCTCCTAGGCGACGGATGAGGCTCCAACATTTCCTGCTAGAGTGGGTAAAGCTCCGGTCAGCAACTGTCTCCTCCCATTTCTTTCGCCGGGCTGTATTTAGCGATTCAATGAGATGGTCTGCTATCTCTGGGTCCCCTGATATTTGATAGGATTGTATGAGGGCAGCACTTTCTCCGTCCAAACATGGGACATAGAGGGGTCGGTAGCCTCGTGGGATTGCAGTATGGGCAGCCTTGAAGATTGCGCTGCAGAAGCGGTTGTATGCTTCATCTACAGTGATGGTGTGGAGTGGGATGGTAACAACGCTCCGGTCCAGAGTTTCACTGAATTTCTTCCAGTTGGCTTTGCGGAAGTTCCAGCGCATCTTCCTTGGGCTGTATATGACTGGAAGTTGTAGGCCAATGTGTACAAGCAGGGGCCGGTGTTGGCTGTGTGGAAAATCATCAAGAATGAGGATCTGTGTAGGATATGGCTCCCCATTCAAAGAGCTGACCCAACACAGGTCAGGAGAATAGTCCTTCTTCCACCTAGCAGAGTGGAAGGTTCCTCTTTGTTTGGGGTCGTATATCAAAGCGAGGTCATTTCTGGATGCCCAGTCTGAAAGTGCCTCCCCATCACTGTCCACTGCTGGGTACCCCCAGTCAGGGTGATGGCTGTTAAAGTCCCCCACATAGATGGCAGGGTGGGGTAGGGTGAGTAAGACCTGCAGATCCCAGTTGGCATTAGGGGGCTTGTACACATTGACAATATGGAAGCCACCAATGATTATGGTGTCTGAGAAATGTGTTGTTATCAGGTGATTTGCTTCAACTATGTCAGAACGCACATAGGTGGCACGTCCATGTTTAGCATGTAGAACATAGCACAGGAGGTCAAAGCCTTTGATGGTGAAGCGGCCAGCTTCCTCTGTGCCAATATGAGTCTCTTGGAGGCAGATTACATCAATTGAATGTTGGAAGGCGAGGACTTCAATAAGGCTTCGCTTGGCTGCAGATAGGCCTTCAACGTTTAGTTGTAATATGCGAAGGGCAGATCCTACCACAAAGTGCTCTTGGGGCTGTTTGCTTTCGGCTTTAGGACTGTGAATAGGATTCTTCTTTGACTTGGCACAGAGGCGTCGTCTCTTCGAATTTAGTCTGCTGGTAGGATCATTAGCTTCCCCAGGCGAGCCCGGGTACTGGCGGAGGGCGCGACGAGAACGCTGATCCATTGCCCCCCATTAAGTCATAGAATTTAGGGGTCGGGCTCAGATGACATAATGTTACACACTCTTGCACAGTAGGTGGCGGTATGCACCTTTCAGTTGTTTGCTGTCAGTTAGTAACCGAGAGAAGAAGAAGAAGAAACATGCTGATAGCATTTACCAATGGTTCCAAGGACCCCTACAACTGGTCGTAGTGGAGCTGCGGTACACATTCCTCAGTATAAAATATCTGTCAATAAAAGAACCAGCAATCGCTTATCAGTATACACAGTTGAGCTAGTTGCCAATATATTAGCTCTACAGTGGTTGGAGATAAATTATAGGAATAATGCAGTCATTGCTTCAGATAGTTGGGCAGCTCTCAAGAGTGTTCAGTCACTGCAGTCGTGTAGGCAGGACCTAATTGTAGAAATCCACTCCTTAATTTACAATTTCTACAGTAAAGGCCAGTTGGTAAGCTTTCTTTGGGTTCCAGCCCATGTTGAAATAGAGGGTAATGAGGATGTGGACTTATTAGCAAAACAATCATTAAAATTTGAGGCAGTGGATCTGGACATCTCACTCAGTAAGGCAGAAGGCAAATCGATAATTAGCAAGTATATAGTGGAAAAGTGGCAAGAATATTGGGACTCAATAGATACAGGAAGAGCTCTTTATGACATTCAAAAGTGGGTGGTCTCTTGAATGGGACTTGGCAGAAACAGAAAAGAGGAGATACTCATCACCCGATTGAGAATAGGACATACTACTTTGAACCAGACGCTACATAGAATAGGTAAACACCCAACAGACAGCTGTGCACATTGTGGTTCTCTGGAAACTAGTGATGTTACGTCCGACGCCGAAGGCCCGAAGGCCGTGTCGAGCAAAAGGGGCGTGTCCAGATAAAGCCTGCCTCGAGGCCTGTATAGTTTGTCACAGTATCACGTGACAAAAGGCAAACAAAGCCCCGTTTTCTAAAATCACGTGATTGCCTTGTTATTTGATGCGATTTGTTTAAAAAGTTGGGGGAAATACAAGAAATGTTCTGCCTGATCCGAGGTAACGCTGAAGATCGTGACGTGCAGAAGAGAAGAGACGAGAGAAGAGCAGAACTACGGAACCACCAAAAAGAAGAAGGACATCTACAGTTAAGATAAGATGAGATAAGATAATATAAGCCTTTATTAGTCCCACAATGGGGAAATTCCAGGATTGCAACAGCACAGGGATAGCAACACTCAGAGCAACAATCAGAAGGCAAGAGAAAAAAAGAAAAGAAACAAGAGCAGCAAGTATACATATGTACATATCAGCATATACTGTATATATATATATATATATATATATATATATATATATATATATATATATATATACTGTATATATATATATATATATATATATATATATATATATATATATATATATATATATATATATATATATATACTGTATATATATATATATATATACTGTATACTGTATATATACTATATGTAGGAGTCAAGAATTGACGAGACTGGGTGTCTTTCCAGTATCTGCTTTAATTCTCTCACATCCTATGTTCTCTCTCTCGATCGGAGTAATAAGAGAGAGAACGAAGTCACTCTCATACATTTATACTCACACCTCCAATAATACATCACATATCAAGTCATACAATCAAGTCACACAATTCAGTTACATCCTTCCATTTGCATCATAAAACTCCAGAGTCCTTCTGTTCTCCTGTCTGACCCCAGATGGTCAGACGCGGGCGATCCTCTCCTTTCTTCCGAGCCATAGGTGGTCAGAATCAGAATCAGATTTATTGCCATTGTTCATGTAGTACACAAACTAGGAATTTGTCTCGGTGCAATGCTGCAACATTAAACATGATAAAAGAAATAAACTACACATGCAATAAAGTGTAGAATAAGAGTAAGTGATACTGGTCAGCAGTTAAAATATATTAGCGAGCAGCAGATACTGTGGAGAACCATATAGTGCAGTCGGTAATGCAGGAAGAAAACAGTGATGATTGACATGAGTCTGGTTGAGCTGTTGTACATAGTGCACGAGAGTCAATAAGTCACTTAGTGTTCAGCAGTCTGATGGCAGAGGGGAAGAAGCTGTTCATGTGATGGGAGGTTTTAGTCTGGATGGACCGAAGTCTTCTACCTGAGGGGAGGGGGGCAAACAGTATGTGACCAGGGTGTGAGGGATCGGCTATGATCCGGCCAGCACGCCTCCGGGTCCTGGAGATGTACAGATCCTGGAGAGATGGGAGCTTGCAGCCGATCACCTTCTCAGCAGTGCGCACGACGCGCTGCAGCCTTAGTCTGTCCCTGGCAGTGGCTCCTGCGTACCACACGGTTATGGAGGTGGTGAGGATGGACTCAATGATGGCTGTGTAGAACTGCACTACCATCTTGGTGGGTAGCTTGAGCTTCCTCAGCTGCCGCAGGAAGAACATCCTCTGCTGGGTTTTTTTGATGAGGGAGCTGATGGTCGGCTCCCATTTGAGGTCCCTGGTGATGGTAGTGCCTAGGAAGCGGAAGGAATCAGCAGTGGTGATGGGAGAGCCTGTGAGGGTGAGGGGGGGCAGAGGGGTTGTGACTTTCCTGAAGTCCACAATCATCTCCACTGTCTTCAGAGCGTTCAGCTGCACGTTGTTGTTGTTGCACCAGGACGCCAGCTGGGCTACCTCTCTCCTGTAGGCGGACTCGTCGCCGTTGGAGATGAGCCCGATGAGTGTGGTGTCGTCCGCAAACTTGATCAACTTGACAGACTGGGGCTGGAGGTGCAGGAGTTGGTATAAAGGGAGAAGAGTAGGGGGGAAAGTACACAGCCCTGGGGTGATCCGGTGCTGATGCTAGTAGAGTCTGAGACAGTCTTTCCCAGCCGCACATGCTGCCTCCGGTCCGTCAGGAAGTCGGTGATCCACCTGCAGAGGGAGTCAGGCACGTTGAGCAGGGACAGCTTGTCCCGGAGCAGAGCGGGGCGGATGGTGTTGAATGCGGAGCTGAAGTCCACAAACAGGATCCTGGCGTAGGTTCCCGGGGAGTCCAGGTGCTGCAGGATGGAGTGGAGGGCCAGGTTGACTGTGTCGTCTACAGACCTGTTGGCTCGGTAGGCAAACTGCAGCGGGTCCAGGAGAGGGGTGGTGATGGACTTGAGGTGGGGCAGGACCAGGCACTCAAAGGACTTCATGACTACAGAGGTGAGCGCTACAGGTCTGTAGTCATTAAGTCCAGTGATCCGTGGCTTCTTGGGGACAGGGATGATGGTGGAGGATTTGAGGCAGGTCGGCACGTGGCATAGCTTAAGGGAGGAGTTAAAAATGTCTGTGAAGACAGGAGCCAGCTGTTTCGCACAGTGTCTCAGGGTGGAGGGAGACACGCCGTCCGGACCGGGGGCCTTGCGCGGGTTCAGTCTGGAGAACTGTTTGAGCACATCCTGCTCACTGATGATAAGGGCAGGGGGGGAGGAGGGGGGGTGCCTTTAATGAAGTAGGGATTGTGGAGGCTGTGGAGCTGGAGGGAGGGGGGGAGTTGGACACAGATGACGAGGTGTCAAAACGGGCATAGTGTTGGGACAGTCTTTGACAAAGGGCTTTGTCATCCTGGCCTTTAGGAGCCTGAGGCTGATAGTTGGTGATTTGCCTCAGTCCTCTCCACACAGAAGCCGAATCATTAGCAGTGAACTGCTGCTGGAGTCTCTCAGAATACACAGATTTAGCTCTCCTCAGCTCTCTGTTAAACCGATATTTAACCTCCCTGTAGCAGCCCCTGTCTCCACTTTTCAGCGCTGCTTCCTTCTCCTTCCTGATCTGTCTGAGCTTAGCTGTGAACCAGGGTTTGTCATTAGAGTACCTCACCCTGGTGCGTGATGGAAGAATGTCCTCTTCACAAAAGTGGATATATGAGTTCACAGTGTCCGTATATTCATCCAGATCATGCGTGGCTCGTTTAAACATGCCCCAGTCAGTTATTTCCATGCACGTTTCCAGCTTCTCCTCTGCTTCACTGGTCCGTTTCTTCATAGTGCTCACGACAGGTTTAGTGAGCTTCAATCTCTGTCTGTATGTGGGAATGAGGTGAACCATCACGTGATCAGATAATCCCAGCGCAGCGCGGGGAACAGCGCGATATGCGTCTTTCACTGTGGTGTAACAGTGATCCAGTGTGTTTAATCCTCTGGTGGGGCATTTAATAAACTGTTTGTAGCGGGGGAGATCGTGGCTCAGATTGCTCTGATTAAAGTCGCCAGCCACAATAACCAGAGAGTCTGGGAAAATCCGCTCCGTGTGTTGGATGTGGTCCGCGAGCACGCGCTGAGCTTCGCGCGTGTCCGCGTCGGGAGGGACGTACACAGCGACGAGGATGAAAGAAGCGAACTCCCGCGGGGAATAAAAAGGCTTGCAGTTAATAACAAGAAATTCCAGGGCGGGAGAACAGTGTTTGGAAATCACCGTTACATTAGAGCACCAGCTGCTGTTGATGTAAAAGCAGACTCCGCCTCCTGTGGTCTTGCCGGAGAGCTCTGTGTCACGATCAGCACGAAACAGCTGAAATCCCTCGAGGCACAGCGCGCTGTCCGGTGTATTTTCCCTGAGCCAGGTCTCAGTAAAACAGAGGGCAGCCGAGGAGGAGAGGTCCTTAAAACGCATCAGCAGTCTCAGTTCATCTACCTTGTTAGAGAGAGAGTTGGTATTGGACAGAAATATGCCAGGCAACGCCGTGCGCGTGCCTCTCCTGCGAAGCCGCACGAGAGCGCCCGCTCGTCTTCCTCTCTTTCGCCGTCTCACTTTTCGAGCCAAGCAATGAACCAGATCGGCGGCAGGAGCTAAAATAACTGGGAGAAGGTCCGTGGGAGTGAAAGTCCTGATATTTAGAAGTTCTTCACGGGTATAAGTGCAAGCAGACACACAATTGACAAACAAAAACAAACAAAGGGCGCAGCGAAGCACCATGTCGACCACTGTGGGCGCCATCTTGCAAAAAAAAAAAAAAAGACGTCCAGACGTATTGTCCTCTTGAGGTGTGATGTCAATCCACATTGCCAGCTTAAAGTCTCTCTAGGCTGAATTCAAGCATGCATCCTTGTGAGTCACATAAAGTTACAATTATGGACGCCACATCACTCCCCTCCCACGCGAAAGACTGGACATACACCTACAGTATCGTAATGGTCATGCAGCATACGTTCTCCCCCCCCCCCCCCCGCAGACTCTTACAGCACAATCTAACAGTCTGATCAAAAACCACATCACTCTGCCTGTAGTCTAGGCTTCAATCTTCTCCCGAATCTGCTGTACGCAGGTCTCACAGCCTGTGCCGGGCTGTCCTGCTGTTAATCTGTGGAATGAGGGGGAGAAGGGTTATTTGCCCCTTGTGGGGGGTCCGGGGGCCGTCCCCTGGGAGGCCTGCCGCGTCGAGGCATGCCCGCCGGCCGTACAGACTCGTTATGCAACACAAAAGCAGGTTTTAATCTATCGATACTGATCGTCTCCCTCCTGCCCCCCAAATCTAGCACAAAATATTTCTCCCCGGTCTCCAGCACTCGAAATGGACCGTCGTAAGGTGGGCGGAGGCTGTGACGCTGAGCGTCATGCCTGACAAAAACAAACTCTGCATTTTGTAAAGCTTTGGGCACGAACACACGCGGAAAAGTGTGATGAGCGGGGCCCGGGAGCATTTCTGCTCCCGTGTTACTCAGAGGTCCCCGGACCGGGGGGGAGCCCTGGTGCCGTATGGTCTGGCAAGAACTCTCCGGGCAGCCTGAGAGGTTGCGCCAAAACCAATTCTGCTGGTGAGGCATCTAGGTCCTCTTTGGGTGCCGAACGCAACCCCAATAAAACCCATGGTAGTTTGTTTACCCAATCTGTGTCCGTTAGCGACGCTCTGAGGGCTGCCTTCAAAGACCTGTGAAAACGCTTGCATAAACCGTTGGCCTGGGGATGATAAGTGGTAGTGCGGTGTACTGCCGCTCCTAAGCCTCTGGCCACTGCTGACCACAGTTCCGACGCAAATTGAGGTCCCCTATCGGACGTAATATCTGACGGAACCCCAAAACGCGCTACCCAGGCTGTTAAAAAGGCACGAGCCACTTCTGCCGCTGTGGTCGATGTTAACGGGACCACTTCCAGCCAACGTGTGGTCCGGTCCACCATCGTCAAGAGATGTGTGAACCCTTGTGATGGCAGTAGGGGGCCCACGAGGTCCACGTGCACATGATCGAACCTCTTAGCCGGAATGTGAAATGGTTCTAAGGGTGCTTTGGTGTGCCTGTGGATTTTGGCCCGCTGGCAAGCCATGCAGGCTTTAGCCCACTCCTTCACATGCTTGCGCAGGCTCGGCCAAACAAACTTCTCTGCTACCATTTTCACCGAAGCGCGTACTCCCGGGTGTGCTAGGGAGTGCACGACGTCAAAAACGCGACGGCGCCACGTGGCCGGTACCACCGGGCATGGTCGCCCGGTGGATACATCGCAGATTAGAGGGGGTGAACCAGTTTGTAAAGTTTTGCGCTCCAGCCTTAACCCTGTTGGTCCAGACAGGAGCGCGTGCACGTCCGCGTCCTCGCTCTGCTACGCTGCCATGGCTGCATAATCTATTCCCACATGGACCGGAGCCGCGTGCGTGTCCGCGCTGTTACCGCGCTCTGGGTAAGCGGCCGCGCACTCCTGCTCCACGCGGACGGGTGCTGTTACCGCGCGTGACAGACAGTCTGCCACCACATTGAGTTTACCGGTCATGTGCTGAATATCGGTGGTAAATTCCGAAATTGCGGCCAGCTGTCTCTGCTGCTGCCCTGACCACGGTTCTGAAGTTTTGGACATTGCAAAAGTGAGCGGTTTGTGGTCGACAAACGCGGTGAAACGCCGCCCTTCCAGCCAGAACTGGAAATGGCGAATGGCCAAGTGGAGCGCCAGGAGTTCCCTGTCAAATGCGCTGTATTTCCACTCGGCCTAGCGCAAGGACCTGCTGAAAAAGGCAAGAGGTTACCAAACTCCGGCGACCTGCTGCTCTACCACGGCCCCTATTGCTACCTCTGACGCGTCTGTGGTTAGCGCTATGCGAGCTGCCGGGTCTGGGTGCACCAGCAGTGCTGCGTTAGCGAGTGCTTTTTTTACCTCTGTGAATGCGCGCTCCCGCTCCGGGGACCATTCGATCACATTGGCGGGCTTCTGTTTTTTAAGCGCGGTGTATAACGGCTGCATGAGTTGTGCTGCGCAGGGTATGAAATGGTTATAAAAATTTACCATCCCCCAAAATTCCTGCAACACTTTCACCGTCCGTGGCTGGGGAAACTCAGCCACTGCGCGCACTTTAGCCGGCAGAGGGACGGCTCCCTCTGGTGAGACACGGTGCCCCAGAAAATCAATTTGTGCTGCCCCAAACTGGCACTTGGCCGGGTTGATTATCAACCCGTGTGCTTCCAACTTTTGAAAAACTGTAGTGAGGTGTTTTTCGTGTTCCTCCTCGGAGGCGCTGGCTACTAAAATATCGTCCAAGTAGACAAAAACAAACGGAAGGTCACGCAGCACTGCGTCCATCATCCGTTGAAGGGTTTGCGCAGTGCCTTTAAGGCCAAAAGGCATGCGTAAAAACTCAAAAAGTCCGAACGGGGTTATTACCGCTGTTTTGGGAATGTCCTCTGGTCGGACCGGTACCTGATGATAACCGCGGACCAGGTCTATTTTAGAAAAAAATGCGCGTTTTTGCCAGGTGCACTGAAAAATCCTGGATATGCAGAATTGGGTAGCGGTCCTGTGCTGTGGCATTGTTCAACCTGCGGTAATCACCACAAAGTCTCCACAAGCCGTCAGCTTTAGGTACCATGTGCAGGGAGGAAGCCCAGGCGCTCTTCGAGCGGTGGACTATGCCCAACCTTTCCAGGTTGGCGAACTCCTCCTGTGCCACGGAGAGCTTAGCTGCATCCAGCCGCCGAGCTTTAGCAAAAACTGGTGGGCCACTCATTGTTATGAAGTGCTCCACCCCGTGTTTCGCCACCTTCGCTGAAAAAGTGGGAACTGTGAGTGCTGGAAACTGGTGTAGGAGTGTGTGGAACTTACCACCTGCTGCGGCGACGTTGGTCTGTACTGGCGGCGGGGACACCCGAGCTGCACAAGGGATCGAACAGAAAGAGAGTGCATTTACTAGGCGTCTGTTGGCCAGATCAAATAACAAACCATGTGAACACAGAAAATCAGCACCTAACATATTGAAGCTCACTGCCGCTACGATGAAGTTCCACTCATAAGCGCGGCCGTGGAAGGACAGAGACAAGGTTCTCTCTCCGTGTGTCTTGATGCTGGAGCCGTTGGCCGCTGTTGCTCCGTCTTCGCGGGGTCCGGCCACACGATCTGCATAAGTCGGAGTGATGAAGCTCCTCTGGGCTCCGGTGTCCATGAGGAATTGCCGCCCGGAGCCCGCATCTGTCAGAAAAGCAGCTTGTTCCGTTCGCCGAGAGTGGAAGCTGCTAACGACTCCCGGCCCGGTCGTTTCCCCGCTTTTTGAAACTGCACGGCGGGATGCATCTGTGCGCCTTCCCAGCGAAGCGTCGATGGTAATAGCAGAGGCTGTCATCTCCCCTGCCTCAGGATCTCGCCGCCGCCGTCGTCGCTGTGGTGGCTTCTGCTGCCTCTGGCTCCACACTGCCCCCGGCTGCCGCGCCGAGGTCTGCCGCTGCCACGGAAGTCTCTTGCTCGTCGCAGGCGTTGAGGAGCCGCTCCGCCTCCTGGGCCAGCTCGCGGAAGTCCTGCTGGTTCACACATCGTCTGCTGGACAGGGGACCTCTCATGTGCGCTGGGAGGGTCCTCAGGAAGATGTGCTTGAAGAGGAACGCGTCGTTGTCTGTTCCGATCATCTGTAGCATGTCCTCCATGAGGACAGTCGGCCTGCGTCCACCTCTGTCGCGCAGGTCCAGTAGCTGACTGGCCCTTGCCTCGGGCGATGGCACGAAGCTCCTCATGAGGGTGGCTTTCAGCGCGTCGTATTTGCCAGCAGCGGGTGGCTGCTGCACCAGGCTCCGCACACACCGAGCTGTGCGGCTGTCGAGTCTCGCGATGACATTATGAAACTTAATGTTGTCCGCTGATACTCCCCCGAGTAGGAAACGCGACTCCACGTGCTGGAACCATGAGTGCGGGTCGTCTTGCCAAAACTCGGGGAGTTTAATCAGGCTTGTGCCCCTGCGGCCATGTCCTGGTGAATCCGGGTCTGAGCGGCTGTCTCCCCGCTCTTCCATGTCGATCATGAAGCTGTCTTCCAGCCTCAGCATGCTCAGATTCAGGTGTAGGTCACCAGTGTAGGAGTCAAGAATTGACGAGACTGGGTGTCTTTCCAGCATCTGCTTTAATTCTCTCACATCCTACATTCTCTCTCTCGAGCGGAGTAATAAGAGAGAGAACAAAGTCACTCTCATACATTTATACTCACATCTCCAATAATACATCACATATCAAGTCACACAATTCAGTTACATCCTTCCATTTGCATCATAAAACTCCAGAGTCCTTCTGTTCTCCTGTCTGACCCCAGATGGTCAGACGCGGGCGATCCTCTCCTTTCTTCCGAGCCATAGGTGGTCCAGACGTATTGTCCTCTTGAGGTGTGATGTCAATCCACATTGCCAGCTTAAAGTCTCTCTAGGCTGAATTCAAGCATGCATCTATGTGAGTCACATAAAGTTACAATTATAGACGCCACATATGTATATATATATATATATACAGACACACAGTGTGGAGCATTGTAGCTAGATGGAACAAATATGCAGATACATAAACACACACAGTACAGAGCATTGTAGCTAGATGGAATAAATATGTAAATATATAAACGCACACAGTGTGGAGCATTGTAGCTAGATGGAATAATATGTAGATATATAAAAACACAGTGCGGCGCATTGTAGCTAGATGGAATAAATATGTAAATATATAAACACACGCAGTGCAGAACATTGTTGCTAGATGGGATGAAACAGCACAACCGTCTACTTAGTTATCCTACATCAGGGGTGTCAAACTCATTCCATGGAGGGCCAAGACCCTGCATGTTTTACTTCCACCCAGTGTCTTCAGCAGGTGTTTTCACTGATCAGCAATCAGTGGGAAGAAATTCAATGAAATCACCTGTTGAAGACACTGGGTGGAGGTAAAACCTGCAGGGTCTTGGCCCTCCATGGAATGAGTTTGACACCTGTGTCCTACATGGTATGATTATGTGCCCATACATATTCTCACCCTCCATAGCGACCGGTATTTTCCTAGTTGTATGCCGGAGGGGACCATTGTGTAAGTCTATTGTTTCTTTTGCATTCAAAACTATTAGGTTGTCATGTCTTTTTGCTATCTTTGCGAGCAGCCCTTCTTAGGTTGTACAGTCTGACAGCCGTTGGTTGGAAGGACCTGCGAAACCTCTCGGTTGTGCACCTAGGATGATGTAGTCTGCTGCTAAATGAGCTCCTCAGTGCATTCAGTATGTCCTGCATAGGGTGGAACTCGGACTCCAGCAGAGATGACAGTTTAGCCACCGTCCTTCTCTCTCCTATCTCATCCACTGGGTCAAGGCGCTGCCCCAGAACAGAGCTAGATTTCTTGATCAGTTTGTTCAGTCTCTTCCTATTGGCTGCAGTAATGCCACTGCCCCAGCAGACCACTCCAAAAGTGATGGCTGATGCCACCACCGTGTCATAGAATGACTTCAGTAGCGCCCCTTGTACACCAAAAGACCTGAATCTCCTCAGTAGGAACAGCCTGCACTGTCCCGTCTTGTAGAGTGCATCAGTATTGTGTGACCAGTCTAGTTTATTGTTCAGATAAACACCCAGGTACTTAAACGATGTCACCATCTCGATGTCTGTTCCCTGTATATTTACTGGTGCTGTGAGGGGTTGTCCTTGCCTGCGGCAGTCCACCACCAGCTCCTTAGTTTTCCTCGCGTTGATCTGGAGGCAGTTCCGATGGCACCAGTCCACGAAGTCCTGGATAAGCCCTCTGTACTCAGCCTCATCTCCATTGGAGATGAGGCCAACGATCACAGAGTCATCAGAGAACTTTTGTTGATGGCAGTGTGTTGTGTGAGAAGTCCGTAGTATAAAGGGTGAACAGGAAGGGAGCCAAAACCGTTCCCTGGGTGGCCCCCGTGCTACCGATGATCGTGTTGGACACACAGTCCCGGGTTCTCACAAACTGAGGCCGGTTAGTGAGGTAGTCCAGGATCCATGATGACAGGTGCTGGTCCACCCCTGCGCACAGCAGCTTGTCCCTCAGGATCATCGGTTGGATGGTGTTGAAAGCACTGGAGAAGTCAAAAAGCATGATCCTCACCGCATTCCCGGGCTTCTCCAGGTGGGACAGAGAACGGTGAAGGAGGAAGATCACTGCATCCTCCACCCCAATGCCATGCTGGTAGGCGAACTGGAGTGGATCCATCACTGGTCCAGGTGAGCAAGGAGCAGTCTCTTCAGGGTCTTCATCATGTGGGACGTCAAGGCCACTGGTCTGTAGCTGTTCACGTCTTTGGGGTGGGAAGTCTTTGGTACAGGTACCACACAAGATGTTTTCCACAGCTGTGGTACCCTCCCCAGCTTCAGGCTCAGGTTGAAGATGTGCTCCACAATCCCACACAGCTGGTCTGCACAGGACTTGAGGAGCTTTGCGCTGATGCCGTCCGGTCCCGACGTCTTCCTCGCCTTGATCTTCCTCAGCTCTGTCCTCACCTGGGTCTTAGTCAGGGTCAGGTTGGGGGGCTGTGTGTTAGGAGTGGGGGGGGTGTTGGTGGAGTGGGGAGTGGGCAGCAGGACTTGATGTCTTTAGAGACAGCAGTGGTTGTTGTGCAGTCAGGGGGGAGGGCGGTTTGTCAAACCTATTGAAAAACAGATTCAGATTGTTCGCCCACTCCCTGCCACCCGTGGCCTGGGGGGAGGTATTCTGGAGCCCAGAGATGGTTTTAAGGTTTCTTCAGACCCTGCTGATGTCGCTCTGTTGCAGCTTGTCCTCCATCTTCTTCCTGAAGCTGTCCTTGCCTTCTCTGATCTTTCTCCTCAGCTCCCTCTGTACGGACTTCAGCATCTCCCTATTCCCTGACCTGAAGATCCTCTTCTTCTCCCTCAGAAGTGTTTTTATCTCAGGGTTGATCCAGGGTTTGTTATTTGAGCAACACCGTATGGTCTTGGTGGGAACGGTGTCGTCCACACAGAAGTTGATGTAGTCCGTGATGGTGTGAATGAGGCCATCGATGTCCTCGCCATGTGGCTCGCAGAGCTGCTCCCAGGTGGTGGTTTCAAAACAGTCCTTTAGAGTGTCCATTGCCTCCTCAGACCATAACTTCACTGTGCGCATGGCCGGAGGTTGTCTGTGCACTAGGGCTTTGTACACCGGCCGGAGATGAACCAAGTTGTGATCCGATCTCCCGAGTGGGGGGAGCTGTAATGAGGTGTACGCCTCCCTAGTGTTTGCGTAGAACAGGGGTCACCAACCTTTTTGAAACCAAGAGCTACTTCATGGGTATCGAGTCATGTGAAGGGCACCAGCTTGACACACTCCTCTAAAATAAATTGTGTATATACAGTATATATATATATATATATATATATATATATATATATATATATATATATATATACACACATATGATTATAAATAACTTAGAGTGGGTAACAGACAAGATCAATATTCAACACTATTTTTATTAATCTCAGCAATTGTTCAGATGATCACTTCTACATTTCATTAAAAAAATGTCCAGTTTTCACCAGTCCCTTTTAACCATAAAAAACTAAACCCTTTTAATTCATGAACTATGTTGAACCATGTTTGAAAAAGTTATGCAACATTTAAGAAAAATCAACTTTCATATTAAATAAATCTTATCACATTTTTAACTGAACAAATCTGCTGCAATTCTGCTCAAAATCTGTTACATTTAATAAACACACTTTTGTGTGTTCTTCTTCACTGGAATTATATCCATACAGTTCTTGCCAAGAATCATGCTGGAGTAATAACCAGCACTGTCCTTTCATGAGAAGAAGCTAAACAGTGCTGAGAGTGCTTATATGCACGGTGGCGCAGTGGTTAGCACCGCGGCAGCAGTTTACACTCGGCCGGGGGATCGTGGGTTCGATCCCTGCCCCCGGCCAACAGTGATCTGTGTGGAGTTTGCATGTTCTCCCCGTGTTTGCGTGGGTTTACTCCGGGATTTCTCCGGTTTCCTCCCACATGCCAAAAACATGCAGGTTAGGGAGTTAAGGGGCGCTTGCGCACGCAGCGACCGGCAGCTGGTGGCTTGTCACCTGACTGCAGAAGAAATCTACCTACGGGTACAAAATAAGTCAAAAAAAAAAAAAAGAGTGGGCAGCAGTGGGCCACAGTCGCCCCGCAAATGAAACACACGCAGCTTCCTTTCACGGTAGTAAAAAAGAACTCTTCCACCCGCTCACTTTGAAAATGATAAATTTTCTGTCTTTTTTTTTGCCATGTTTTTGGGCTAGGAAACTGCACTGCGCTCACCATCTTCACTGGCCGCTAGCTTACGCTCCACAAGCGCGAAGGTTTTGTCATGCGCACAATACTGACCTTTGAACTAGGTCAGAGTTCACCTTAACGTTACGTATAATAAACATATTTTAATTTTTTTTTTTTATTTTTAAGACATTGTCATTTTAAAATCTATATAAATGCAAGGGTGATTTTAAAAAATAGCGGCAGAAAAAATTACATCTTAGACACAGCTCACTTGCGAGTTGTGCTATTTTTAGAACAGGCCTGCGGGCGACTCATGTGGTCCTTGCGGGCGACTTGGTGCCCACGGGCACCGCGTTGGTGACCCCTGGCGTAGAATAAGTCCAGTGTTTTATTGTCTCTAGTGTGGCATGTGACATACTGGGTAAACGTGGGACAGTTTGGGAGCACTTTGACCTGATTTCTCCCAAGAAGGTAAAATATAATGTACAACTGATTCGATTGATCACATAGAAGATAGATAAAATAGATGAGGTACATAAAACAGATAAAACCAATAATATAGATTAAATAGATAGGACTTATGTGTTACATGTTGATTCAATGATAATGTTACCAAGAAATACGTATGCATGAACATAATGTTATTTATTACTATTTTTTAAGGTGAAGTGTCGGCTATGCATGAGAGAACTGTCATACAGCAGCAACACCACCTGTATGCTGAGGCATTACCGTTCATTTCATGAGAATGAACAGTCACAAACCAGGCCATGTAATATACCCATCATCTCTTTAAATGCAATATTCTTGAAATACAACAGCCTGTACTATGCTGACATAATTTTGGTTCTGTGTAGGTACCAGGAAACATGTGGATGAAGCCATAATTAATATGATCATAAAAGATTCACAGCCATTCTCATTGGTAGAGGACGAGGGATTTAGGAACCTCATCCGTGTCCTTGATCCAAGTTACACTCTACCATCAAGACAGGTATGAGTTGCATATCGATGATGCTGGTGGAATTACTATTAAAAAGATTTCAGCAGTAATAGTATATCTATCATGCACCTTTGTTTTCTTTTACAGGCTTTAAAGGCTATGGTTGATAAAAAATTTACAGAGGCCAAAGAGAAGGAAAAGGAAGAGGTCCAGAAGGCCACAGCTGTAAGTCTGACCGCAGACATGAGGACTTCCATGAACATGGAGGCATATCTTTGTGTAACCTGCCATTATATAACAGAGGAAGATGCCCTTAATACAGTCATGCTAGGTGTTGAACATTTCCCAACAAGTCACACAGCTGACAATTTAGCCCTGGCACAGGCTAAAATCCTGGATGAGTGGGGGATCAAGGGTAAGGTGAGCTGCTTGGTCACAGATGCCGCAGCCAACATGAAAGCCTGTGCAAGGATACTGCAGGTCAGGCACAGCATATGTGTTGCCCATGCACTTAATTTAATAGTGCGTAAGTCATTTGACGGGGTCCCCATGCTTGCAGACCTGCATGATAAATCAAGAAAGATTGTCACCTACTTTCGCACCAGCACTACAGCTAAAGAACGTTTAAACCAAATGCAGGACTCAATGGGCAGGCAAAAATACAAACTGATAATAGAGGTAGAGACCAGGTGGAATAGCACCTTATTGATGTTGCAGCGTCTCTTTGAACAGCGTGAAGCTGTAGGTGCAGCCCTGGCTTCACTTCACACTGACCTTCTGCCACTCACTTCATATGAAAATGACACAATTGAGGAAGTAACGAAGGTGTTAGGCCCTTTTCCACAGGCCACAGTGGAATTAGCCGAGGAAAAACGTGTATCAGGGTCAAAGGTGATACCTCTTATGAAGATGCTCCACCACGCAGTTCTGTGTGAAACTTCAAATTTAAAAACTGACCCCACAAAAGTGTTAGCTGACAACCTCATCCATCGCCTCAGAGAACATATGGCAAGTTTAGAGTCTGTCAGTGTCATGACACTGGCAACATTGCTGGACCCCAGGTTTAAAGACCTGGGGTTTCACAGCCCTCTGAAGGCAAATGAGGCGGTTAAACACCTGAAAATGGAATGTGCCCATGAAATGAGAGTCGTTGCTCCACAAACACCTCCAACTGCCACCTCTGATGCCGCTGAACCAGTGGCTTCAACATCCAGCTCAGGTACAGGTAGTGTTCATGTGATGATATCTATATAAATGTTTGCTTACATACTGATGTGTACTCTTTTTGTAGGTGGTAGTAACCTGTGGCACCTGCTGGACACCACAGTAACTCAGAGGTGTGGGGCATCCAGTGCAGAGGCTGAGGCTATTGTGGAAGTGCAGCGGTACCTGGCTGAACCAAACCTATCAAGACAACAGGATCCACTGCAATATTGGCATAGTCCCAAAAATCTATATCCTCATCTGTTTAAATTGGCACTTCAGTTTTTGTGTATCCTTGCATCTTCAGTCCCCTGTGAACGAGTATTTTCAAAGGCTGGGGAAGTTGTTTCAAAAAGAAGAAATCGCCTGAGCCCCAACACTGTAAAAATACTTTTATTCCTGAATAAAAATCAATAAAACACCTCCCCATTCCCCACCCAACTTCCCCAGTCTAGATTATAACCCAGTCACACAAGCACTTCATATAACTATTTATCCATAAAAACAGCCACACACCAAAATGATTTATTAATATATCACAACTGACCAATTGACACTTTGATATACCGTCAATGTTATTTTGTCAGTATACCGTGATCAGGATAGATTGTTTTTCATCTAGCTTTACAATGCCTCAAATGATTATTTTGACATAATACTGGAATAATTATGCTAAAAGATCTATTACCCTATATGTAACATACCAGCAGATGTCAGTATTCTTAAATGAGCTGTTTAACGTGGTTTTGTCTGATCAGGATTTGCTGAAGCATTTGGCCAGAAAAACTCGACACATTCACGGGGCCTCATTTCACCATCACTACCGAAAACAGTTCAGCACATTTTGTTGGAATGTCAGGGATACCGGAAACAAAGGAAACATCTGATTGCAGTAATGGAAAGGGCTAATTTAAGTTTTGGCTTGGAAAACATGTTAGGAACCTCAGTAAAAGAAATACATGTAGCTCTGCTTAGATAATTAAGTGCAACTGGATTAATCAAAATATATATATATATTTTTTGTTTTTGCCCATCCCATTCTCGATGGTGCACCTGCGGTCTGGTTGCCAGACGGCAATCAGAACAAAAAGAGTGATACAAGCAGTGACACAGGTGACAACAATAAAACCTGGATGAATCCCAATTCCTGGTCAAACGTCACAAAGCTATGAGGAAGACGTCACAAAGCCACAAAGATATGAGGATTATGTCAAAGCTATGAGGACGACGTCACAAAGCTATGAGTAAAACGTCACAGAGCGATACAATAAGAGGAAAATGTCAAAAA
This sequence comes from Pholidichthys leucotaenia, assembly GCA_020510985.1. NCBI lineage: Eukaryota > Metazoa > Chordata > Actinopteri > Cichliformes > Pholidichthyidae > Pholidichthys > Pholidichthys leucotaenia. The sequence goes on from CM035837.1 coordinate 492,508,379, forward strand.
GCTATGAGAAAAATGTCACAAAGCTAGAAGGAAAATGTCACAAAGCTATGATGAAAACATAATCAAATCAGAGGCGGTAATGCACCTTTGAGCTGGTTACCAACCGCCAATCAAATCTAAGAGAAGAAGAAGAAGAAGAAGAAGAAGAAGAAGAAGACCTTGACCTTTAAAATAAGCCTTTATTGCACACTTCAAAAAAAATGTAAGCACACCAACATCATTCCACCAAGTGTGTCACATTGGAAAAAGTGCAAACTGAAATGCCCCCCCCCATACCACACAGAGCATTCCTTGCAGCCCACCTAGTCAAAGATCCAGTTCTGTGACAGTCAATTACAGTCAATTAAATGTCATATACAAGTCTGTTCAAACAATATCCCAAAAATGTGTGAAACAGGCAGAGGAACGACCGCCATTCATTCCTCCTGTAGGGCGCGCTTGACCGGCGTTCCCCCTGCTGCTTTACGCAGGGCTGTCAGGTGTTTCTTGAGATAACGTTTCCTTTCATCCAGGAGGTCCAGACCAACCTGCCTTCTTAGCACATCCACAGACTTAATGAATTTATCAGTGTCACTGAAGTAGTCGGCGACCCTAATGGCTTTGTTATAGGTTTCATCCAGAAAAGCATTGATTTCATCCAGTGAATACAAACTCGTGTCTGTACTGCATTTTGCCTCAATAGACCCAGTATTAGACACAGCGTCGTTTTCAGATTCTATTTCCTCGGCAGCACAACTCAGCTGACTGCTTGGTTCTCCCGGGCCAGTGGATCCATCATGGGCCACATTTTCCTGGACGCCACCCTCAGCAGCTGACTGTCGCTGTTCCATCCCTCACTGTGTAACGGTAGACGCCTCCGGAAGCACAGCCACGGATGTCACACAGCGAGATTCTGACGCACCATCAGGTCGGTGCTCCATCTCCTCCTCCGAAGCGGCAGGAGCTGGCAGAGGCACAGCCGCTGACGTCACACAGCGAGATGATTGTGACACACCATCAGGTCGGTGCTCAGAAGAGAAGAAGAAGAAGAAGAAGAAGAAGAAGAATGCATTTTTTTCCTCATTTCATTCTCCAGGACAAGTTCTAGTATAGTGAGTTTGCCTTTCTTCCCCTACTGGCTCAGCATAGTATTTTGCTCTGGTGGAGAGATGTCCCTGCCATCCACTACAAACAATGCCTAGCAGACGTAATGTCCTTTTGTAAACTTACTCACTCACATTCACTCCAACATTTGGACAGAAATTTTAGACAAATAAGTCTAAACCATGGTGTGTATTTCAGTTAAACTATACTAACAGTAAATGCAGTGTAGGAGCAGATACTCAGTTCTGTTACAAACTGGCAGTAACGGGTGAAATTGTGTCTGTGTGTAGTTTTATTAATTGTGTTACATATTTTTAATGTCACCCTTAACTGTCAGCACTACGTTTGCTGTCCCTCCTTTTTTGTTATATAGGATGTTATTTGTTTAGCAGTATATTATGAATGTAAAAATTATCCACAAAAATCTAACTTTTTTGTCACCCTGACAGTTGGAAAATAAGACAGAATATTCCAAATTCTGTTTTTGCTCTAACTACTAAAGACAAACCTCAGCGAAAGTGTTCCTGGGTATATTGCCATGTTTTAGCAGCAGCAGCAGCAGGATCCACAGGAGGGCATGATAACAGGGCCATACTGCTGCTCGACATCCTCTTGGTTTCAACTGGAGAAATGTCCCCCTTCCCCAAATGCTGGAGACAACCACAGGAAAGAGAACTATTTCATATTGTCCTAGAAGGACTCATTATCCAAGTAATGGATCTCTCCCTGATGCACACACGTGCTCTTCCTCTCTAGTCTCCAATGTCTCTCTTGTGGACACATTAAACATGAGACTAGTGAGGAAAATAGTGGATGGACACAGACAGAGGAGGTCAGACTGGACCGGGTGGTGATGTGCACAGACTCACTTGCAGCGCTAAAAACCATACAGACAATAAAATCTACAACGGAAGACATGATGATTGAGCTATATCACAGTTTATTTAGGGTACACAGGGGTGGTGGAGAAGTTCAGTTTTGTTGGGTTCCTGCACATGAAGGGTTGAAAGGGAATGACTGTGCAGACAAATTAGCAAAAAGTGCTCTTGGAAAAGAAATAACTATACCATTGTCTCCTTGGAAAAGGTGAAGGGAAAGCAGTAATCAGGAAAAAAGGAACTGAGCTATGGCAAAAAAGATGGGATGAAGATCATAAAGGTAGATCGTATTACAAAATACAAAAATCTATTGCAATAAAGAATTTCATAACAACCAAAAGGAGGGAAGACATTGTGGCAAGACTCAGACTGGATCACACAGGTTTAAATGGCACTTTATTCACCATGGGGAAAAGCGAAAGTGACAAATGTAGAGAATGTGGAGTAAAAGAAAATGTCGAGCACATCTTATTACACTATCACAAATACAGAAATGAAAGACAGACAAATGAAGTTCGAGAAGCTGGTAGGGAATGGAATTTAACTGGGATGAAGTTGTCTCTCATCTGTGTCCTTCAAACTCCCCTCATGATCTTCTCCCCTTTCCATTTTTTAATGAAACTCTCCATCATGTTATTGGGCCTTGCATTCTCATGTTGTTAAATGCTTCATTGTCTTCAGGCTGTGTACCTGCTGCTTTCAAACATGCTGTGCAGCTTATTCTTAAAAAGAGAAATCTGGACCCAAATGTCTTTTGTAACTATCGGCCAATATCAAAACTGTGTTTTCTGTCTCAAATCTTGGAAAAAGTTGTTTTTATTCAACTTCAGATATTCTTAAACAGTCATGGTTTTGGCAAAGTGTTTCAGTCCAGTTTTAAATCTCTCCGCAGCACTGAGACTGCCCTTTAAAGAGTCTTTAATGATCTTTTTTTTTTTTTTTTTTGTTCCAAGGTTGTCATAGCCAGGAGCGGCACTGAGGTTAAGCTCCCAGTGCTCATAAAATGCTCCTTATGGCGTGCGTCGCAAAAAGTCTCTGACAACTAAGTCCAATTCCTAACCTGCCCATGTGGTTTAGTCTCTAAGCCCGGCGGAACTGCTTTTACTAATAGGAGAAGGGGCGAGGGCGGATCTCTGGCGCCTTAAAACCAGATGCTTCGGGTAGATGGTGGCTCGTCAACCTGGGAAGGTAGCCTGTCTAGGGGAAGGTAAACCCTGATTTCAAACCTCCACTGCCTTGCGGCACACCAGGTCACGGGAAAGGCTTCGGGAGTCAACCCTGAGGAAAATTCCGGGGTTGGAGCCCCTAAGGCAGTTCTCTGTTGTGCTCAACATCGTTCTGGCAGCTCCTGCGACGGCGCTGGTGCCAAACTGTAGCAGCCCTGCTGTTCCTTTGGATTCATCAGTGATGTGGAGAGGGGGGACATGCTGCATGGGCAACATCTTGTCCTCCATATCTTCCTTCCCAGGCTTGAATCCTACCAACGCCCAATGCTGGAAGGTAGAACACCGGATCACTGGAGAGGACACTCCAGCTTCGCCTTTGGCGTAGACAAAACAAGGGGAATGACAGTTACCGGTTATAAGCCACCGCTCAGTTGGCGTAGAGCGCAGCGCCAGGGGTTGTTCCCGACAGTGGGAGGGATCATTCGGATCTCACTGGACAGCTACCGCCCGCCTCAAGCTGGGCAGCCCCCAGCCAATAAGGTGTTGTCCCACCACAGCTTGCTTTCCTCATTGGGTGCATGGGGATGAGGAGAAGTCCGAACAGCAGGCTGAGAACCATTGCACCAGGCAAGACAAAAAAACAAAAGAGACAAACTCTAAAACTGGGAACTTGGAACGTCCGCACTATGACGACAGGACTCGCTGCTAACCTCAAGGACATCAACGACACCAGGAAGACTGCCATCATCAATAATGAGCTGAAGAGACTGGGAGTGGATATCGCCACTCTCCAGGAAACATGGTTGGCTGACACAGGCACACTGAGAGAGAAGGACTACACGTTCTACTGGCAGGGAAAGGGCAGTGACGAACACAGGGAACACGGAGTGGGCTTTGCAGTAAAGAACACCTTGCTGAAGATGGTGGAACCGGGCAGCAATGGCTCTGCACGACTCCTCACCCTCCGCCTCAACACCACTCAAGGCCCAGTCACCCTCCTCAGTGTGTATGCTCCAACACTGACAGCCACACCAGAGGCAAAAGACGAGTTCAACAAGAATCTCGCAACAACTGTCAGGATCATCCCCAACTCTGAACAACTCATTCTCCTTGGAGACTTCAATGCCAGAGTGGGTGCTGACCACGACTCCTGGCCCTCCTGTCTTGGACCATTTGGCGTGGGCAGAATGAACGACAACAGACAGCGGCTTCTCGAGTTCTGCACATATCACGATCTGTGCATCACAAACTCGTTCTTCAAGACCAAGCCCCAACACAAGGTTTCCTGGCGACATCCGCGCTCAAAGCACTGGCACCAGCTGGACTTGATCCTGACCAGGCGCACCTCACTGAAGAACGTGCTAATCACCCGTTCGTTCCAGAGTGCAGATTGCGACACAGACCATTTATTGGTGTGTTGCTAGGTCAAGCTGCAGCTGAAGAAATTCCATCGTGCTAGACAGCCTGGAAAGGCACAGATTGACACCAGCAAGATGGCCCAACCAGAACTTGTTGAGCAGTTTGCCTCCACCTTTGAGAAGGAACTTGGTGTACCACAAGAAGGAGAATCTGCAAAGCAGAACTGGGAAGAGCTGCGAAACACCATCCACCGCAGAGCCTTGGCTACCTTTGGGAGGAAGACCTCGAAGTCACAGGACTGGTTTGATGCCAAGTTGACCGAGATGACCCCCGTCATTGAAGCCAAGCTCTCAGCACTTGCTGAGTACAAGAAGTACCCAAACGAGAAGAATCTCCAGATTCTCAGGGCTGCGAGAAGCAAAGTTTAGCAGACTGCTTGGTGCTGTGCCAACGAGTACTGGACTCAGTTCAGCCAAGACATTCAAACCGCTGCCATAACAGGGAACATACGTATGTACGATGGCATCAAGAAAGCACTTGATCCAGCTCAGAGCAAGACGGCCCCCCTCAAATCCTCCACTGGGGAGATGATCACAGAAAAGAACAAGCAGATGGAGAGATGGGTGGAACACTACTCCGACCTCTACTCCAGACAGAACACCATGACACCATCAGCCCTCGATGCCATCGACTGCCTGCCATCCATGGATGAACTTGACGCCGAGCCAACCATCGACGAACTCAGCAAGGCCATTGATAGCTTGGCTGCTGGCAAGGCACCCAGCAACAATGGCATACCCCCCGACCTGATCAAGCACTGCAAGACCGCCCTACTGCTGCCATTGCATGATGTCCTCTGCCAGTGCTGGAAGGAAGGTGCCGTACCACAGGACATGAGGGACGCCAAGATCATCACCCTCTACAAAAACAAAGGAGAGAGAAGCGACTGCAACAACTACAGGGGCATCTCCCTCCTCAGCGTTGTTGGCAAAGTCTACGCACGAGTTGTTCTCGTTCACCTACAGAAGCTTGCCGAACGTGTCTACCCCGAGTCTCAGTGTGGCTTCCGCGCTGAGCGATCGACGGTAGACATGATATTCTCCATCCGCCAACTCCAGGAGAAATGCAGAGAACAGAACATGCCCCTGTACGTCGCCTTCATCGACCTTACCAAAGCATTCGATCTGGTCAGCAGAGAGGGCCTTTTCAAGATCCTGCCAAAGATAGGATGCCCACCAAAGTTGCAAAGCCTCATCGAATCATTTCACACCAACATGCAGGGGATAGTGCAGCATGACGGCAACGTCTCAGAGCCATTCAACATACGCAGCGGAGTGAAACAGGGCTGTGTACTTGCGCCAACCCTCTTTGGGATTTTCTTTGCTATGCTCCTGAGGCATGCCTTCACCACAGCAACAGAGGGAATCTACCTGCACACAAGATCTGACGGCAAGCTTTTCAACCTCGCCCACCTGAAAGCCAGAACCAAAGAACGCGAGGCTCTAATCAGAGACATGCTGTTCGCAGACGACGCTGTAGTCGCAACCCACACACAGCAGGAGCTTCAGACCCTGATGGACTGCTTCTCCCAGGCATGCAAGGACTTCGGGCTTACCATCAGCCTGAAGAAGACTAACGTCTTGGCGCAAGGCACGGAAGCACCACCAACCATCACCATCGACGACTACGAGCTGGAGGTCGTGAATCAGTTCACGTACCTAGGGTCCACGATCAGCAACAACCTCTCCCTTGATACAGAGATCGACAAGAGGATTGGAAAATCAGTCTTCACACTCGCTTGCCTCACCACACGATTGTGGGAGAATCCCAAACTCTCTGTCAAGACGAAGATGGCAGTGTACAACGCCTGCATCATCAGCACACTGTTCTATGGGAGTGAGACGTGGACAACATACGCCCGGCAAGAAAAGAGACTGAACTCCTTCCACTTCTGCTGCATTCGCCATATCCTGGACATATCCTGGCAGGACAAAGTGCCCAGCACAGAAGTTCTGTCCCGCGCCAGCCTTCCCTCCATGTTCACTCTACTCAGGCAGCGCAGGCTCCGCTGGCTAGGCCACGTTCACCGTATGGAGGATGGCAGAATCCCCAAAGACGTCCTCTATGGAGAACTGGCGACTGGCACGAGAGACGTTGGCCGCCCACAGCTGCGCTTTAGAGACGTCTGCAAGAGAGACATGAAGGCCCTGGAGATCAACACAGAGCGCTGGGAAGACCTTGCAACGGACCACTCCAAATGGAGAGGCACCCTGACCAGACAGCTCAAGGCGGGTGAAGAGATACTGACTGCTGCAGCAGATGAAAAAAGGACCCGCAGGAAGAACCGCCACAGACCCAGCAGCACGGAGACCACCCACAGGTGCGACCTGTGTGACAGGGACTGCCATTCGCGCATCGGCCTGTTCAGCCACAGACGGTGCTGTTCCAGCAGAGTAGACGTTTAGGATTCTCTTCCATGGTCATCATAGACTGACGGAGGCCGACAAATGATCTTTTCACTGTTGATTCTGGGTGATCTGCTGTTTTAGTTCTTTTAGATTTAACAGCCACTTTTGATACAGTTGACCATACTATTTTGCTGTCAAGACTTAAACTTGTTGGTCTAACTGGTATGGTTTTATCATGGTTTGAGTCTTATTTATCTGAAAGGTCATTTTCTGTTGTTTTCGGAGATTTCTCCTCTTGCTCAGCCAACATTTCTTGTGGTGTGCCTCAAGGGTCTGCTTTGGGTCCCTTGGTGTTCTCTTTATACATGCTTTTTGGGCAGCGCGGTGGTGCAGTGGTTAGCACTGTTGCCTTACAGCTAGAAGGTTCCTGGTTCAAATCCCCAGGCTGGCAGGGGTTGGAACCTTTCTGTGTGGAGTTTGCATGTTCTCCCTGTGCTGCGTGGGTTTACTCCGGGGGCTCCGGTTTCCTCCCACAATCCAAAGACATGCATGTTAGGTTAATTGGCTGTTCTAAATTGTCCCTAGATATCTGTTTCCTATAGGCTCTTAGAATAGAGGGTTAGTACTAGTGAAAGCGCTTTGAGTGGTCTTTGTGACTAGAAAAGCGCTATATAAGTGCAGGTTAGTTAGTTAGTTAGTAATATAGGCTGCACGATAGGCTGCACGGTGGCGCAGTGGTTAGCACTGCGGCAGCACAGTTTACCCTTGGCCGGGGGATTGTGGGGATCGTGGGATCGTGGGTTCGATCCCAGCCCCCGACCAACAGTGATCTGTGTGGAGTTTGCATGTTCTCCCCGTGTTGCGTGGGTTTACTCCGGGATTTCTCCGGTTTCCTCCCACATGCCAAAAACATGCATGTTAGGTTAATTGGCTGTTCTAAATTGTCCCTAGATATCTGTTTCCTATAGGCCCTTAGAATAGAGGGTTAGTATTAGTGAAAGCGCTTTGAGTGGTCTTTGTGACTAGAAAAGCGCTATATAAGTGCAGGTTAGTTAGTTAGTTAGTTAGTAATATCTTCAGAAAACAAAACATTCCATTTCACTGTTATGCTGATGATATTCAAATTTATATTCCCATTCAGTTTAACACTCCCAACCCACTGCAGCCATTACTGGAGTGTTTACATGAGGTCAAAGAATGGCTGACACAAAATTTTCTTCATTTAAACAAAAACAAAAACAGAGATCCTTTTATTTGGAAAATTTGCTTCTCTGAGTGACATTTTGGATATGCCTGATTATCTTACTTCCCATCGTTGTTCGACTGTCAAAAACCTTGGTGTGTTTTTAAATAGTTCTTTTATATTGGAAAAGCAAGTGAACACAGTTGTTCAGTAAAGCTTTTTATCAGTTTCATCAGATTGTCAAGGCCAAATCTTATTTACCCCGCAAAGACCTGGAAAAACTTATTCATGCTTTAATCACCACTAGACTGGACTACTGAAACTCACTTTACTTTGGCTTGGGAAAATCCACTATCCACCATTTGCAGTTAGTCCAGAATGCTGCAGCAGGCTTTTAAACAAGCACTAGAAAGTATGATCACATCACTCCAGTCCTGGCAGGTCTTCACTTGTTCCCAGTCAATTTTCACATCCATTTTAAAATTCTCTTATTTTCTTTTAAGGTGTTGAATAGCTTGGCATTGTCATGTACACCTCTACGAGGCAGAGAGAGACAGCCCAAATGCTGAATGGTGTTGAGTTTTTATTAAAATAAAGAACATGACAGTCCAAAAATGAGCAAAGAAAAAAAAATGCCAGACGAGAGAAACTTACAAATTGTGCCTCAGAGCAGGGAAAAGCTCTGGAGGGGAGATCAGCACTTCAGAGGAAAATAGTTGAACCAGGGATTGACAGCAGGAACATTCAACGTGGCGACAATAACAAAGTGAATAGACTGAGCTTAAATAATGAAAGAACCAATTACATAAGTGACAACAGGCGTGGGTTCACCTGAGCAGGAGAAAGGAACAATAATTGCAAACAGCTGGATAGTAAAGGGCAGTGAGGGAGGAGCAGCTGACAGCTTGACAGGTGCCCACACAAACCCAGAAGTCCAACCTGACAGCTGTCAGCCCGCAGAGTAAATGTAACAAAACCAGAAGCAGACTAGAAAGTAATTATAAATGAAGCAAAACATAGCCAACACAAACTGAAACAAACAGGCAAATAGAAAGCAATGACAACTGAAAGAAGGTACCAAAATAAAGCAGATGAATATATACAGTATGCATATAACAAAAGGGCCATGAGACTGGGTCCTGCAGAGCATTGGACCCAGCTCATGACAGGCATATTTATCAAACAGGGCTTCTGGACTTTTATTATCCTGCTCAAACATTAAGGCCATCTGACCAGCTGCTTTTAGTGCAGCTTAAAAGTAAATTAAAACTGAGAGAAGATAGGGCCTTTGCAGTGGCAGCCCCTAGGTTATAAAGCAACCTGCCACTCCATATACACACCAAAGAATCCTCACAGTCTTTTAAATCACAACTTAAAACCCATCTTTTTAACCTGGCTTTTAATTAAAGTTCAGTTTGAGTCCTACAGGTCATGTTATTTTGTGGTCCCTGCGGCGGTATGAAAAAATATGCAGCGATGCTGTGGTTTTAAGCAGGTTTTATTAATCATACCGCCGTCACGAGCTCCGCTCCCGGCGCCGTGCATGCGCGCCGGGAGCGAGCTCAGCGGCTCTCAGAGAAGGAGGACACAATGTCTGTGTCCAGCAGCAGCAGTTGAGGAAGTGGAATTGAGAGAGCGAGTTACAGAACGTGTGCAGTATTTATACCCAACTCAGACAATACATGAAAGCGGACAGCAGTTGGTACGATCAAAGGGACTGCAGAACAGGCATGAGACATTTGCATTTAAGAGACCTACATAACAATAGGCAGATTTGCTAGCCTCTGCTCCAGGTGCAGGACAAAGAGGTTACAAGGCACATCTACATATTGCTCTCAGCCTCTAGGTCACAGTAAGGACAGGACGCATGGACACTATACAGTACATGAATGGCACATTACATCACAATACATGAATGGCACATTACATCACAATACATGCATGGCACATTACATCTCAGTAGTGCAGCGGGAAAAACCAAGAGAAGAGAGCTGACTGTCCTGTGTGTTGTGGGGGGGGGGGGGGTGAATCAACCCGCCACAGTCCCAGTGGTTTTTTTGTTTTTTTTTTTGCTTTTTTGTTACATTTGTATGTTATTGTATGTTATTCTATTATTGTATCATGTGTAAAGTGCTTTGGCCAACCTTGTTGTTGTTTTTAAATGTGCTATATAAATAAAGATGTGATTGACATTGACCCTGGTGAAGAGGTCATCATAGGTTAGATGTAAGTATGCCAGATTTAGCAATAATGAAAATTTGCATCTATTGTCCCCTAACGGGTCACAAAAACCCACAAACAAACAATCATACATGAGAAGAACAACTGCAATGAAACTGTATAAAGTGAATGTGCTAAAGTGCAAGAGTTAAGGTGCAACAAAGCAAAACATTCAAATGTCACACGCTTGAAGTGCTGCATATGCGTACACGCACATGCACCCAAGCACCTCACAGCAACAACAAACAACAGCAACAAACAAAAGGTGGGGCACTGAGCTCTGTTCTTTTTCCCATCAATCCTCCTTCTTGGTGACATTAATCTTCACATCTCCACAAATTCTGCAGTAACAATAGACTTCTCTGAACTACTCCACTGTCTCAACTTCAACCAACATGTCAATTTTTCTACCCATAACCATGGTCACATCCTGGACATTGTCTGCTCCACAAGACTCACTGTAAGCCCTATGTCTGGATCTGATCACACCATCTCTGACCACGTAGCCATGACCATGACCATTACCACTCCCTTCCCACTGCCTTAGCAAAAGCACACAGTCACTTTCCGAAAAACAAATTCTCTTTCTCCTTCCTTGTTCTCGTCCCTCTCAGAAACTGATCTTCATACCCCCTCCGAACTCAGTGAACATGGTTGTAGTAATCTACAACCATGTTCTCTCCTCCTGCCTTAACCAGCTTGCACCCATCAAAACCAAAACGGTTTCTTTCACTCTCTCTGCTCCCTGGTACACACCCAAACCCATGCTCAACAACTGGAAAGATGTAGCAAAAAAACTGGATTCAACAGTTCACCTCAAAGCCTTCAAAGATCATTTGCTGAAATACAAAGATGCTCTCTCCCATGCCCGATCCACCTACTAATCTAATCTGATTCAGTCTGGCTCTGGAAGACCAAAAAAAAACTCTTCTCAACAATCAACAGACTCTTAAACCCGCAAGACAGCAGCTCCAAGTCATTCATGGATAGCAAATGCACCTCCTTCCTTTCTTTCTTCCAAACTAAAATAGATAACATCTACAGCAGCTTAACCACCACTGTTTTAGCTTGTCTCCAAACTACACCCCCCCAGTCAACCCAGTCAACCCCAGTTCAACCCAGTCAAACCTTCTCCGAGTTCTCCCCATTCTCTTCTACAGACCTCTTCAAATTCATCACTGTAATGAAAACTGCGACCTGCACCCTGCACCTCATCCCTTCCAACCTTGTCAAGGCATGCCTTCCCTCTCTGACCCCTCTAATCACTGCAACAATAAACTTCTCCCTGTCTACCGGCCTTGTCCCACCATTTCTCAAAATTGCCACTTTAATCCCCATTTTAAAAAATCTGGCCTCAACTCTGATATCCCTAATAAGATTCAAGATTCAAAGATGTTATTTGTCAATGCTACTATATGTACAGGACATTCAGGAGAACTGAAATACCCTTTCTCTCTCTTCAGTGGTGTGCACAATTTACAAATAAAGGAGTAAGGCTGGAAAAACAACAACAGCAGTCTATGTACAGTAATGCTACCTGTAGTGCAAAAGGCTACAACAGATAAAACCCAGACATCCCATAGTGCAAATAAAGATAAATGATAAAACCCAGTAATCCTATACAGTATATAGAAAAACTAGATCAGTAATACTCGTAGTTGCAATATTTTTTGACTAATCTCCGACCTGCCCTTCTTGTTTAAATCACTCTATAAATGCAAGAACTCTCTGTCTGTGTCTGTCAGTGTGTGTCACGACCAAAGATCATAGGACCGCCTATGATGTTCCTGTGATGTCTGCATGATGCCCTATGATGTTCCTATGTATAACGACTCCTTATGTATCAAATGTCCTATGATGTTCCTATGTAACAAAGGCAAGCATCACTCACAATCATAGGACTCGCTATAACATCATATAAGATCAAAGGCAGGCATCAGTCACGCTCACTCACGATCATAGGATATCAAAGATCAAAGGCAGGGCATCACTCAAGATCATAGGACTCGCTATGACATCATCAAAGTTTATATGGCATCATCAAAGATCATAGCACTCGAAACAATGAAAGATCAAAGGCAGGCATCACTGAACGAGTGCTGATGTGCTTGCTTACACCTCTGCTTACACCTGCTTTCTTCTTCTTCTTTTAGATTTGATTGGCGGTTGGTGCTTTCTACAGGCATGCACCAGTAGGCACTAGTTACTGGAATGTGTTGTAGCCCCTCAACTCAAAGACCACCTTTCTGCCAACAAGCTGTATGAAACACTTCAATATGGATTCCGCTCTCATCACAGTACTGAAACTGCCCTCTTAAAAATCATAAATGACCTCTCCCTCTCCTCTGAGAGGAGCCTGGTTCTGCTGGAGGTTTCTTCCTGTTTAAAGAGAGTTCTTTCTCGCCTCCGTTGCCAAGTGCTGCTCAAAGGAGATTATCTGATTGCTGGGGTCTTTCTGCAATTGTGGGGTTTTCCCCTACAGTTTACAGTGCTATGAGACAACTGAAATGGTGCTATATAAATAAAGTTGAATTGTATCATATGAATGGTTGGGTGAAGGTAGATTAGCGCAATTTCTGCATCTGCATCACGTTCAATTCAATTCAATTCAACTTTATTTATATAACGCCATTTCACAACAACAGTCATCTCATAGCACTTTCAACTGTAGGGGAAACCCCCACAGTTGCAGAAAGACCCCAGCAATCAGGCTATCCCCTGTCAGCAAGAGCTTAGCGATGGTGGAGAGGAAAAACTCCCTTTTAACAGGAAGAAACCTCCAGCAGAACCAGGCTCAGGGAGGGCAGTCATCTGCTGTGACTGGCTGGGGGGTGAGGGGATAGAGAAGATGAAAAGAATAGACAAGTAGAGGGCAAACAGCACGATGGGGACTCAATCTATGGGAGAGAACAAACAGAAGTTAATGACCAGCAAAAAAAACCCAAAACATTTCATTGAGAGTGAAGAAAGGAGTGAAGCCCAGTGCATTATTGGAGGTCCCCTGGCTGTCTTAACCTATTAGCAGCATAACTAAGGGAGGGCTCAGAGACACGTTATCCCTCCCTAATTGTAGGCTATATCAAAAAGGAAGGTTTTAACCCTATTCTTAAAAACAGAGGTCGAGTCTGACTCCCAAATCCAGATTGGCAGCTGGTTTCACAGGAGAATAATAATGCATCAATTTTATATAGCGCTTTATCATATATACTCAAAGACGCTTTACAAATAGTTACATTATTCATTCACTCCAGACAGACAATGGTAGTGGCAAGCTACTTCTGCAGCCACAGCTGCCCTGGGGCAGGCTGACGGAAACGTGGCAGCCAATCTGCGCCAACGGCCTTTCCGGCCACCACCGAACATTTTTATACATTTATACAAATTCATACCCAGTGTTATGGGCACTGGAGGCAATGCGGGTGAAGTGTCTTGCCCAGGGACACAACGGCAGGATATCTGGGGAGAGCGGGATTCAAACCGCCAACCATCGGGTTATTAGACGACCTGCTCAACCTCCTGAGCCACTGCCGCCCCAAGTTTGATAACAGAAGGCTTGATAACAGAAGGCTCTGTTTCCCATTGTACTTTTGGAGATTCTAGGTATTACAAGTAATCCAGCATTTTGAGAGCGTAGTGCTCTGTTAGGATAATAGGGTAATTTCAGATCTTTTAAATAAAAAGGAGCCTGATTGTTTAGAACTTTGAAAGTGAGAAGAAGGATTTTAACCTTAATTCTAAACTCGATGGGAAGTCAATGAAGGGAGGCCAGAACCGGAGAGATATGATCTCTCTTTCTAGTACCTGTTAATATTTGTTTAATCTGTTGATATCTGTTTCCTATAGGCCCTTAGAACAGAGGGTTAGTACTAGTGAAAGCACTTTGAGTGGTCTTTGTGACTAGAAAAGCGCTATATAAGTGTAGGTTAGTTAGTTAGCTGCAGCATTTTGGATCAAATGAAGACTTGTTAAATATGTTTTAGGACAACCTGATAATCAAGAGTTACAATAATCTAATCTCGAGCTAACAAAAGCATGGATCAGTTTCTCAGCATCACTCTGAGACAAGATGTTCCTAATCTTGGCAATATTGCGCAAATGATAGAAGGCGGTCTTAGAAACAAATTTAATATGTGAATTGAAGGACAGGTTTTGATCAAAAATAACACCAAGGTTGCTCACAGAGCTATTAAGAGAAAGAGTAACCTCATCCAAACTAAAAGTTTGATTTGGAAAGGAATTTCTAAGGTTTTTTGAAACAACAAGAATGACTTCAGTCTTATCTAATTTAATAGGGGGAAATTACAAGTCATCCAAGCTTTGATTTCCTTAAGACAGGCTTCTAACTTGGCTAATTGGTTACTATCATCTGGCTGTATTGACAGGTATAACTGTGTGTCATCTGCATAACAATGAAAATGTATATAGTGCTTTCTAATAATGTTGCCTAACAGAAGCATATATAAACTAAAAAGAGTAGGGCCTAGCACAGATCCCTGTTGAACTCCATGACTGAGATTTGAATTGAAAGAAAACTCATTATTGACATGAACAAACTGGAACCTATCAGATAAATAAGACCTAAACCACTGCAAAGAAGTTCCATTAAGTCCAATATGGTGTTTTAATCTATCAGGTAAAATATTAAGATAAGATAAGCCTTTATTAGTCCAACAATGGGGAAATTCCAGGATTGCAATAGCACAGGGATAGCAACACTCAGAGCAATAATTAAGAAGATACGAAAAATAAAAATAAGAGCAGTGAATATACATACATATACATATACAGTGTCGAGCATTGTAGCAAGATGGAATAAACAGCATAACCGTGTACTTAGTTATCCTACATAGTATGAACATGTACCCATACATATTGTGACCCTCCGTAGCGACTGATATTGTCCTAGTTGTATACTGGAGGGGACCATTTGTATAAGTCTGTTGCATCTTTTGCATTCAATACTATTAGGTCGTCACGTTTTTTTGCTGTCTCTGCGAGCAGCCCTGCTTAGGTTATACAGTCTGACAGCCGTAGGTAGGAAGGACCTGCGAAACCTCTCGGTTGTGCACCTAGGATGATGTAGTCTACTGCTAAATGGGCTCCTCAGTGCGTTCAGTATGTCCTGCATAGGGTGGGACTCGGACTCAAGCAGAGATGACAGTTTAGCCACCATCCTTCTCTCTCCTATCTCCTCCACTGGGTCAAGGTGTTGCCCCAGGAAAGAGCTAGCTTTCTTGATCAGTTTGTTCAGTCTCTTCCTATTGGCTGCTGTAATGCCGTTGCCCCAGCAGATCACACCAAAAGTGATGGCTGATGCCACCACCGTGTCATAGAATGTCTTCAGCAGCGCCCCTTGTACACCAAAAGACCGGAGTCTCCTCAGTAGGAACAGCCTGTGCTGTCCCTTCTTGTAGAGTGCGTCGGCATTGTGTAACCAGTCTAGTTTATTGTTCAGCTGAACACCCAGGTACTTGTAGGATGTAACCATCTCAATGTCTGTTCCCTGTATGTTTACTGGTGCTGTTAGGGGTTGTCCTTGCCTGCGGTAGTCAACCACCAGCTCCTTAGTTTTCCTCGCGTTGATCTGGAGGCAATTCCGATGGCACCAGTTCACGAAGTCCTGGATAAGTCCTCTGTACTCAGCTTCATCTCCGTTGGAGATAAGGCCGACGATCGCAGAGTCGTCAGAGAACTTCTGTAGATGGCAGTATGTTGTGTTGTGTGAGAAGTCCGCAGTATAGAGGGTGAACAGGAAGGGAGCCAAAACCGTTCCCTGGATGGCCCCCGTGCTACCGATGATTGTGTTGGACACACAATCTTGGGTTCTCACACACTGTGGCCGGTTAGTGAGGTAGTCCAGGATCCATGATGACAGGTGCTGGTCCACCCTTGTGCACACCAGCTTGTCCTTCAGGATCATCGGTTGGATGGTGTTGAAAGCACTGGAGAAGTCAAAGAACATGATCCTCACAGCATTCCCGGGCTTCTCCAGGTGGGACAGAGAACGGTAAAGGAGGAAGATCACTGCATCCTCCACCCAATGCCATGCTGGTAGGCGAACTGGAGTGGATCATTGCTGGTCCCACCAGGGGGCGGGGGTGAGCAAGGAGCAGTCTCTCCAGGGTCTTCATCATGTGAGACATCACGGCCACTGGTCTGTAGCTGTTCAGATCTTTGGGGTGGGAAGTCTTTGGTACAGGTACCACACAAGATATTTTCCACAACTGTGGTACCCTCCCCAGCTTCAGGCTCAGGTTAAAGATGTGTTCCACAATCCCACACAGCTGGTCTGCACAGGACTTGAGGAGCTTCGCACTGATGCCGTCCGGTCCCGAGGCCTTCCTCACCTTGATCTTCCTCATCTCTGTTCTCAACTGGGTCTTAGTGAGGGTCAGGTTGGGAGGCTGTGTACTAGGAGTGGGGGGGGGGGGGTTGGTGGAGTGGGGTGTGGACAGCAGGTCTGAATGACTTTAGAGGCAGCAGTGGTTATTGTGCAGTCGGGGGGGGGGGGGGGGCAATTGGTCAAACCTATTAAAAAACAGGTTCAGATTGATCACTCACTCCCTGCCCCCCGTGGCCTGGGAGGAGGTATTCTGGAGCCCAGAGATGGTTTTAAGGTTTCTCCAGACCCCGTCGATGTCGCTCTGTTGCAGCTTGTCCTCCATCTTCTTCCTGAAGCTGTCCTTGCCTTCTCTGATCTTCCTCCTCAGCTCCCTCCATACGGACTTCAGCATCTCCTTGTTCCCCGACCTGAAGATCCTCTTCTTCTCTCTCAGAAGTGTTTTTATCTCAGGGTTGATCCAGGGTTTGTTGTTCGAGCAACACCATATGGTCTTGGTGGGTACGGTGTTGTCCACACAGAAGCTGATGTAGTCCATGATGGTGTGAGTGAAGCCATCAATGTCCTCACCATGTGGATCGCAAAGCTGCTCCCAGGCAGTGGTTTCAAAACAGTCCTTTAGAGCGTCCATTGCCTCCTCAGACCATAACTTCACTGTGCGCGTGGCCAGAGGTTGTTTGTGTACTTGGGGTTTGTACACCGGCAGGAGATGAACCAAGTTGTGATCCAATCTCCTGAGTGGGGAGAGTGGTGATGAGGTGTACGCCTCCTTAGTATTTGCATAGAATAAGTCCAGTGTTTTATTGTCTCCAGTGTGGCATGTGACATTCTGGGTGAACGTGGGTAGAATGGGGGACAGTGAAATATGGTTGAAATCATCTGAGATGAGAAGAAGAGCATCTGGGTGTTCTGTCTGCAGCCTGCCAGTTACTGAGTGGATGACGTCACGCACTGTCCCAGCGTTTGCCATCGGATTTGCATAAATAACAATGTAGATCACGTGTGAGTATTCCCTCGGAAGATAGGTAGGCTGCATGCTAACTGCTAGCAACTCAATGTCTTTGCTATAGTGCTGTTCCTTAACCGTGATATGCCCCGGTCTGCACCAGTTGTTACTGACATACATTATCACTCCCCTGCCTCTTGCCTTCCCACTGTCTGGTGTCCGGTCTGCCCGTATTGCGTGGAAACCCTCCAGTTCGATGTTAGCATCTGTTGCTAGTTCTGTTAGCCACGTCTCGGTAAACAGCAACAGGCTACTCTCTCTGCACACGCTCTCATAGCGGGAGATAGCCACTAGCTCATCAGTTTTATTGAGTAGCGATCGAACATTCCCCATAATGACGGATGGGAGGACGGGTCTGTACCTTATATTCCTCGCCCACTGTCTTACTCCAGCTCGACATCCACACCGTTTCCGTCTTATTTCTCCCGGTATGTCGAGTTTTTGCGTTAGCATCGTGGGCCGGTTAAGTGCTAACAGCTGGTCTCTATTGTACTGCCTCCTGCAAGAAACAGTGGCTCCGTCCGCTGGCTCAGGAGACATTTGGGCGATCTGCATGTTTGGATGGAATAAAGGCGTCGCTGGATCAGAAAGATTAGCAAGAGAGTAAGATAGCAAATAGAAATAGGCAGAATTTTATCCGCTGTTGCAAAAAGGCAGCCTACTCATGTGGCGCTGGAAGTAGATGCTATTATGGTAGGATATTATGATTAGATCTTCTTATTATTATTATTATTATTATTAGATATTATGATTAGAATAGGATATTATGATTTATAGTATTAAAAGGTACACTAAGGTCTAATAGGACAAGTACATAAACAAGTCCATTATCGGATGCGATAAGGAGGTCAATAGTGACCTTCACTAAGGCTGTTTCGGTACTATGATGGATTCTAAACCCAGATTGAAACTCTTCAAGTAAACCATTTCCCTGCAAGAAGACAAATAACTGCATAGCAACAACTCGTTCTCAGATTTTTGAAATGAAAGGAAGATTAGAGATTGGTCTATAGTTAGCTAAAACTCCTAGATCAAGTGTTGGCTTTTTGAGTAAGGGTTTAATTACAGCAATTTTAAAAGCCTGAGGTACATGGCCTAAAGTTAATGAAGAATTGATTATTTGAAGAAAAAAGCTACCAATAAATGGGAAGACTTCTTTAAATAACCTGGTAGGAATAGCGTCTAAAAGACAAGTTGAAGGCTTGGATGAGGAAATTATTTTGTCCAACTCTAAAAGTTCAATTGGCGTAAACTCATCCAAACAGATATCAATTGAAGGAGTTGTAGTAGTTACTGTATTTAAGTTAACGTCGGAATAATCTGACTAATTTTATCTCTGATAGATGAAATTTTATTATTGAAAAAGTTCATAAAGTCTTGACTAAGCTCTAAGGGAATGCTAGGATTGACAGAGTCCTGACTCTTTGTCAGCCTGGCTACAGTGCTGAAAAGAAACCTGGGGTTTTTCTTATTCTCTTTTATTAATGCAGAATAATACCTTGTTCTAGCTTTTCTAAGAGATTGTTTTATAAATTAAAAAATGATTTCTCTAAGCTAAATAGATTTCATCTGAATTATTGGAACACCATTTTCTTTCTAATTGACAAGTCTTCTGTTTTAAGCAGAGTTTCTGTGTTGAACCAAGGAGTTAGAAATCTCTGATTAGACTTTTTCTTTTTTAAAGGGGCCACCACATCTAGAGTCTGATATAGAGAAGCTGTAACACTCTATAGCTTATTTTGTGTTGACACATGACATAGAGGAAACAATCTGCATAAATTTAGTAACAACACCATCTGAGAGGCATCTACTGTAGTAATATTTTTCTTTAGCAGCCAAATAGTCAGAAATAGTAAAATCAAAGGCTACAGACAATGGTCTGACAGTACAGGGTTATGAGGAGACACTACCAGATTTTCTATTTCTATGCCATATGTCAGAACAAGGTCCAACGTATGGTGGCGATAATGGGTAGAATTTCCTACTTTCTGAGAAAACCCCATCGAGTCTAATATTGAATTAAATGCCATATTAAGGCAGTCACTATCTACATCTACATGTATATTAACCCCTTGCACTCTGGTCAATTTCCCTAAAAACGCCAAAAAATAACGTACCCAAAGTAAATCAAAAGATGTTCTTCAACCCTTTGCAGCATCTTCATGGGGTCGGTCTCATTTAAAAGAAAACACTTTGAATTTTTTTGGCAAAACAGTCATAATCTTTCTAAGTGCTCCTGCCACTGAGCAACAGTCATCTAAACATACTGAACTTGAAGAAAATAAATTTTGCCTAGGTGTTTTTTTGGATACAAACGCTTGCAATTAACACACAGCTGTCAGATCCGGGCTGGAAAATGCAACCGAAATGTAGAACCAAGTGTTATCCAGCTGAGGTCAAAATTTTGTAACAATACCACAAAAAATGAATATATTACACAGCTTTTTTCTTAGGTTGTTCCCAGGCGTTTTTGAATTGTGCCAAATTGTGCCAAATGGCACAGTTTGGAAAAACGTCTGTAACTTTTGAATGATTCAATATAGAATCTTCATCTTGGGTTCTAATGAAAGGTGAAGGGCTGTGTGTGTGTGTGTGGGGGGGAGGGGTTGTTTATTCATTCATGAATGAA
The DNA here is from genome assembly GCA_020510985.1 of Pholidichthys leucotaenia. Taxonomy (NCBI): domain Eukaryota; kingdom Metazoa; phylum Chordata; class Actinopteri; order Cichliformes; family Pholidichthyidae; genus Pholidichthys; species Pholidichthys leucotaenia. The sequence goes on from CM035837.1 coordinate 492,528,651, forward strand.
TGAATGAACAAACAAGCCCCCACACACAAAGAAGCATGCTAAATCAGCTAAGAATTTGGCAAATTCGGATAAAAACTCTGAGTAGGTTGATGGAGGAAGATAAATTGGGTTTAGCCTAAAATTGCTAAACTGCCCAATACTGAGGACCAGGTCCTCAAAGGAATTATAACGTGTTTTTTGCTTTACATTAGCTAGTAATATAATCACTTTGACATAACATAATCACTTTGGGATGCTTATACATTTTATTTTTATTTACTTTGTAGGGAGCAGACGATGATTCTCTGATGGGGAAGACAGGGGCTAAATTGAGGGGTGGCAGATTAAGAGGAGCTGCAGAGAGGCAAATAAGACTGTGACTCTGCTTTCTGGTCCCAACTCTGAGTTGTCAATGTTTTGGAATTTTGGATAAAAATGGTGCCAGAATGGGTAACCCCCACAACAGCCACGGACAAGCAGAGCGCTCAGCGGGAGCAATTAACACAGCAGTGTGATCTATGGACTGATAACAATATGTAGATGTGCCTTGTAACCTCTTTTGTCCTACAGCTCCGGAGCAGAGGCGAATTCCGGCCAGTAATCTTCCTATTGTTATGTGTGTCTCTCAAATGCAAATGTCTATATCTACTGCTGTGAAAGCATTGTCTGTAGTGGGGTATAAAAACTGCATTGCTCTGTAACTTGCTCTCTCTGACCACTGCTGCTCATCTGACTACACGCCTTGCCTGAGAGCCTCCGGGCTCGCTCCGGCGCACATGTACGGCGCTGGAGTGAGTTCTCGTGATGGCGGTATGATTAATAAACGCCCTTAAAAACCCTCAGTTCGCTCCTTATTATTCCATGCCGCCAAATTGGTGACCCGACGATGAACGACCGCAGCACCCGGTGGTGACTCCAACGACAAGTGAACGCAGCAGCCTGATGCAAATGGACTGCCCTCCCTTCTGCTACAGGGAGACCGCGACGCAGAGCCACCACCAGGCGAACTCTCCGGAGCTCATCCACGACCGGGAAAGCTGCAGACAGCGTCATGGTGCGACCCTCGTCTGAGAACGGGACATCCACTCTGGAACCGGCCGACGGACACAAAACGCCTACTCCCTCTCACCGCTCCAACGCATCTGCACGAGCCCGAGGGACAGAGATCGTCTCCTCCCTCTCACCGCTCCAACGCACCATGACCCGACAAAGCGAACGACGCAACAGCTTACAGGGATGACCATCGGCGCCGACGACGTTGATCTCCAGCAAGCTCCCTGACCCTGACTCGCCTCTACAGCGGACCTGCCATGCACCGAACCCCGCACGCACACCGGGGGGTTATGAGGACAGCGCACCACGCACGGGACAATACCGGCTCCACACAGACCGCCATCATCCTTCGCCGCTGCACACAGAACCTTCAGGGCTGCTCACACACCTGAAGCACGCACGCAGCTCGCTCACAGGATTTTCTAATGGTCTCAGCCACGGCACACAAGGGAATTCAGCCGTCAGCTTTCCCCGAGGATGTTAGGACTGCGCGCGCACCCAAAGTCAACACGCCAAGTCCCTCACAGCTGCAGCTCCTTTTTTTCTTCATGGCCGCGAGAGGAGTCAGTGACTAATTTTTCTTCTTACAGCTGCTGTGGACCTCCGCACGTTCAACGGGACAGCCCCTCAACATCGCAGATCCACAGGCAATTTTTGTGCGGCCCAGACAATTTCGCCATCCTGGGCCAGCACTTGTTACCCCCACCCCCCCTCCCTCCACCACCGCCTGCAGCGAGCTTCCCCCGCAGCTCGCTCCCAAAGCCGGACTATAGAGGCCTCAGCTTCCCGCTGAGCCCTCTGGGGGGGAGTGTATGGGTAACCCCCACAACAGCCACGGACAAGCAGAGCGCTCAGCGGGAGCAATTAACACAGCAGTGTGATCTATGGACTGATAACAATATGTAGATGTGCCTTGTAACCTCTTTTGTCCTACAGCTCCGGAGCAGAGGCAAATTCCGGCCAGTAATCTTCCTATTGTTATGTGTGTCTCTCAAATGCAAATGTCCATACCTACTGCTGTGAATGCATTGTCTGTAGTGGGGTATAAAAACTGCATTGCTCTGTAACTCGCTCTCTCTGACCACTGCTGCTCATCTGACTACACACCTTGCCTGAGAGCCTCCGGACTCACTCCGGCGTGCATGCACGGCGCTGGAGTGAGTTCTCGTGATGGTGGTATGATTAATAAACGCCCTTAAAAACCCTCAGTTCGCTCCTTATTATTCCATGCCGCCACATTGGGGAGGACATAAAAGAAACGCACCATCCAAAGTGGGATGGACACCGTCTTGTCTAAAAAGATCAGGTTTTCCCCAAAATGAGCTCCAATTGTCTATGTAGCCCACATCATTTGCAGGACACCACACAGACAGCCAATGGTTGAAGGATGACAAGCGGCTAAACATGTCATCACTAGTCAGATTGTGGAGAGGCCCAGAGAATACTACAGAGGCAGACATTGTTTTTGCAAAGTCACACACCAATTCCATGTTACGTTTTGTGACTTCTGACTGCTGGAGTCGGATGTCATTAATGCCGGCGTGGATAACAATTGTGGAGTATTTACAGTTACTTTTAGCCAGCATTTTCAAATTTGACTCGATGTCGCCTGCTCTGGCCCCGGAAATGCATTTGACTATGGCTGCTGGAGTCTCTAGGTGATTGAGAGATCAATGATCAGAGTTTTTTCCTCAACAGGTGTGTCACTGAGCAGGAAAAAGTGATTAGAAACATGAACAGGTTGGTGGTGAACTAGGGGCTTGCAACTATGCTTCCTTCTCACCATCACCCACCAAGTCTCCTTGCTGCTGAGGAAGACTGGAGGACCGCTAGCAGGCCTTCCTATGCTAGGGAGCTCCACTGCAGCTAAGGGGCGTCCGTCATTATTAACTGGCTCAGACGGTGTTTCAATGCAGCGGAGCCGGGATTCCAAATCAGACAACCTCGCCTCGAGCGCCTCAAAAAGGCAACATTTTTTACATTTACCGTTATCACTAAAAGAGGCAGAGGTGTAGCTAAACATCTGACAGAGAGAGCACACCAGAGGAGAAGGAGCTGGAGAGCTAGTAGCCATAGCTAGTGGCTAACCCAAAGCTAACAAAAACACAGATGAAAGGTGAACAGAAGGCAAAAGAGGGTGATTAGATGACACTGAGTGCACACAGGTGCAAGAGGCTTGATAAACAGAAGTGAGACCTAACGGTAGAAGGAAAAAAGTGATTAAAATACAATTAAAGGCAAAAATCCTCACGAGAATGAGGAGAGCTAACCACAAAGCAAACCTCACAGCCAGCCAGCAACACAGAAAGTGACGATACGTTACCACCGGAAGCCACAGGAAGTTGACGTTGACGCCATTACTGATGTCCGTCGCAGATGCTGTGATCGGCAATTTTTTCTTGTGTGTTGGGTGAAATGTGTTGTTCTGTTGCCAAAATGGGTTTCAGCTGATGTGTGTAGTGATTTGTGTTCAGCTAGGCCACTGGAGTGGTGGTGTAGCTGATACAGCATCTGCTCACCTAACTGGGAGGTTGGGAGTTCAAGTCCTGACTGGGCCATACCAAAAGACCCCACCCAAAAAAAAAAAAAATGGTTCTTCCTGTTTTCTAGCTTGGTGCTCTTGGATAGCAGCAGTCTCTCTGATTCCAAATGCAATTAACATTGTAGATAAGGGAAATGTAATTTTTTTATACTGTATGTGGGTAACCCCCGCAACATACTGATGAACAAAGCTGATTCTGATTCTGATACTGGGACAAGCAGAGCGCTCAGCTGGAGCAATTGGCAGAACAATGGCTGATATCAATAGGCAGCCTCTCTTTGTCTAGTTCAGGGGCCAGTATCCTGCTGTTATGTATGACTTCCTGCTCTGTACTCAAATGCAAATGTCCCATGCCTTCCTGCAGTTTCTTTGATGATAACATGCCTTTCATGTATTGTCTGTAGTGGGGTATAAAAACTGCATTGCTCTGTAACTCTCTCTCTCTCTCTCTCACTGCTCATCTGACTGCACGCATTGCCTATCTGTTGGAGAGCCTCCGGGCTCGCTCTGGCGCGCCGGAGTGAGTCTGTGATGGCGGTATGATTAATAACCTCCCCCTCAAAAACTCTCAGTTTGCTGCCTATTATTTCATGTCGCCACACTGTACATGATTTGCTGTTGGGACTGAATGACAATAGAGATGGCTTCTTCTTCTGTTCAGCGTGTGTTTGTTTATGAAATAGCAACGGACAAGAGAAGATTGTTATGGAGTTGGAGCTAAATGTGAAGAAAAAGCAACTTTTAATACAGTCATTGCACAGAGAAAAAGAGAAGAAGTAGGAGACAATGTTGCATCCAACCACTGCTGCTGCCATTATTTGACAATATGTGTAATTACTGGGGTTATGATGAGCCACAAAATGTTCTGTATGTGCTTACTTCCTCAATATTCTTTGAATTTTGACCATTGTTTAACCGACTCGCCTTGGAAGTTGTGCCACTGTGAACGGGCAAAGTGGAGCAGCGGCAAGAACCAGGAAATGTGAAGAAGGAGACAAAGCAGACCAATCACAGCTCTTATTGCCCGTGTCACCCTGCACCCCTCCTTCTCTGGAGAGGCGCATGTTGGGCGACGCAATAGGAACACACATCACTGCTGCGTCGTGTTGATGCGGGTGCATAACTTGTGCTACAGGAAGAGGGAGACATTGATTTGTTTGTGTGTGTGTGTGTGTGTGTGTGTGTGTCCGTGCGTGCGTGTGCGTATGTGTGTCTGTGTGCATGTGTGTGTGGGTGGGTATGTACTCAGCAGGGGAGTGTGCCTAATCTATGCTGGAGTCCCGCAGCTCTCTTGATCTCACACTGTTTAGAAGAGGCTTATCTAGAACTCCAGCTAAGCTAAAACACATGACAGCACACACACTAGCACACCTACACTTCAAGTTCCCACTGTGTCTCCACGAAGACAGCAAAGGCAGCAGACAGTGGAACAAGGGCAGCGCACCGATGCGTGGACAACGCCAAGCGAGGATGTCACGAGGGAGAAGCGGTGAGATGCCAGACACAAGGCACGGGAACCTGAAGTTAACCCTGCACACGGTCGGGCCCTGACTTCCTGCTCTCCACTTGCTCCTCTCCCCACTTGTCTTCTCCTCACCAAGCTTCACCCGGTCCCCTGCTTTGCCCTCCTTTTTTCTCAGAGCTCCTGGAACATCCCCTCACCCTATCTAGTTTCTATGTTTTTAGCCTCTCTTCTCACACTGTCGCACCAGAAACCATTCTGGGTGGCTTATTCTTCCACTGCACGCTAATGCAAGTATTCAGGGGATTAAAGAGAGGATGTGTTGACTGCGCCATAAACCATTTCCACGGCTCTTGATCACCAAGTGGAGCTGACTCCTGACTACAGAGGCTGTCAGAAACCTACACAAAACCCCAATGATATGCTCATCACCAAATCAGCTGCTACTGATGAAATACTAGTACATATAAAAAAGTAACTGCTAAATGTGGTGCACTTCTCATCCTGGCTTGAGGATTGAACCCAGTTCATTAGTTCAGCTTACATAAGTATGGTAATGAGGCACTGATTTTTATTGGCCTCATTACACCGGGGGAGCTGGCCCCATAACACGGGAGTTATGCAAGAGAGGAGAGCACCACAGTTTAACATCTGCCCCCTTAATGGCAATGAGCCCACCAGGCGCCAATCACTAGCACTGGGCTGACAGAGAGAGAGAGAGAGAGAGAGACGGATGTCAGGAGACAGATGCATCCCTGGCCAAATCCAAATTTATCAAGCCTGCATGTGGGAGGTTGTATGAGAGTCTTTTTTTGTTCCTGCTTCTTTTGCCAAAGATGAAATTTCATGGCTGGAGACTATCAGAGGTGATTCTGAGTGCAAAACTGAATTATTTCTCTTTGTGTCTGATATAAGTGCCCAGGGTTGCATTTCTCTGAGGGTATTTGAGTGTTATCACACTCTCCTGAAACATTTTGTCAGGCATTTGTTCTCATTCCAGCTCATCACCAAACATGAAGGAGAGTCTGTTGTGAAAAACAACTACCTATTCCTTTCCTGCCAATGCTGGTTCCACACTGGCTGAGGAGAGCTAACCTTTTTGTACCTGGACAGTGATGACCTCAAGATATTATTGGAGACCTTTTGAATAACTTGGGATTTAAATGCAAGCATTATGGTGATTGCAGCGATTCATCAGATACTTGCACTGTCGATGAGAATGTAATTACCTGCTGATAAAGCCATGGAACATTTTGTTGCTGCATGTGACTGTCATGGATGGCCCTCACAAGCCATCATAAGACGCCACAAATCACCGGTGAGTTTGCACAGTTTTATTAAAGGAACAGAAAAGGACACAAAATAACAAGCCACGGGGGGCTAAAACATGCTACAACGATGTACAGTCAATGACAGGGAATAATGGATACATAAAGAGGCACACTTACGATCACAGAAGAATAATGGCCAACGTCCGAACAGAGGGATGCTCGCTAACATCAAACAAGGGGAAGTTTTTGACGAGACTGCCGCATATTTCGCTCCCAGCTGCCCTCTTAAGTAGCGAGCAGCTGATGGGGTGAAATGCGGCTCAGCTGACAGCTCTGACAGCCGGAAGCCCCTCCGAGTGCTGTCACAATAAAGGCTCGGAGAGCCAAAAGGGACACACAGCAGTCAGAAGGGAGAAAATAGTGCATGGCTCGAGCGTGGGCGAGATCGGCACTGGAACCATAACAGTACCCCCCCCCCCGAGGCGGCGAACTACGAGCGCCGTATGACACCCAAGCCCCCCCACCCCCCACTCCCCCAGGGTGGGCGGATGGGGGAAAAGGCCTGGAGGGCGAGAACCAGACAGAGAGAGAGAGAAAAAAAAAAAAACATGACGAAAACAGGGAACAAATGAAGCAATTACAGTGTATGGTTACAAAGAAAAACACAACACTCCATAACACACAGATGAGACATAGAACAGGGCAAAAACAAACCCAAAACCAACAGGATGCCTATAACTAAAACCCACAGGCCCACAAGACCCCAAGAGGTAGATACAATGCATCCTTCAGACAAGAGAGGGGAGAAGAGAAAAAAAAAACATGCTAAACAACGGTAAATATAATGGATCAGAACGACTAACACAGAATGACCTTATACCTCAGTGGGACCACAAAACACATGAGGATGATGACAGGCAGAGTCCAATTAAGCAGGGACAGTTCCGGCAGTCTCCCTGCGTCCAATGGCCAAACGGTGATTAGGGGAAAAAGGAAATGTTCGGACGGCCTACCCCAGTCCCAGGCGCAGAAAATCAGAACCTCCGGCGGCCGAACCAGGTCGCCCAGTAGGAAACACCATACGTCGGGTGGCCGACCCAGAACGTCGAACCGGCGAGACAGATCCCCAGGCGGCTGACCCGCATCACTCAGCCACCAGGACCGTGGGGGAACAATTGAAGACGGCCTCCCTGGAGAGGGGAAAGATGAGGGAGAGCTGGGCCGAATGTTTAGAATCCCAACGGCCCCCGGTGGAGATGTGCTGGAAAGACGACGGTGTTGATGAAGATGATGATGACGATGAGCCAGTCCAATGTCAGGCGGCAGAGGGTCTGGAGCTCCTTCACCGACCTTGATCCACACCAGCGCTGCACCCACGATGGACCCCGATTGGGTCTCGGCTGTACCCGTGATGGACCCCGATTGGGTCTCGGCTGCACCCACGTTGGACCCCGATTGGGTCTCGGCTGCACCCACGTTGGACCCCGATTGGGTCTCGGCTGCACCCACGTTGGACCCCGATTGGGTCTCGGCTGCACCCACGTCGGACCCCGATTGGGTCTCGGCTGCACCCACGTCGGACCCCGATTGGGTCTTGGCTGCACCAGCGATGGACCCCGACTGGGTCTCGGCTGCACCCGCGATGGACCCCGACTGGGTCGGCGCAGCACCCGTAACGACCTCCAACCCTGAACCCGGAACCTCCAGCACAGCGACCGAGATTGGCTCCACACCGGTGACCCTGGGAGAAGGCTCAGGAGAAGGAAAAGAACTGGGATCAGAATCACCGGTAGCGACAGAGCCCAGCGAGATGAGCTCGGGTGCAGCAGACGGCTGCCCCTGGCTCGTCTCCCCGAGAGACAAGCAAAAATGCTCCAAAATTGAAAGAAGGAAAACAAGGTAGAGCAGTCTCCTGCACTTGGGTTCTGTCGCCGTCCAGGACTTCGATGATCCGGGTTCAGGACGAAGAAGGTCGTCATCTGGCTCCCACTCGGCTACGGCGGGCTCCGCAGCCGGCATGATGGTTTCCGCAGTCTGAGGACCCTCCGGCGCTGACGTCCACGCCGACGACCCGCACGGCGTGGTGGCAGGGGACCCTCGATGGATCGAACCGCTCATCTGTGGAGACCCGGGGATGCTTCGTCGTCGGCGCAGGCTCCACGCTGCAGTCCGCTCTCCTCCTCTGCCCATGACGTGGCTGCGGGGCTGGAACCAGGCTCTCCAGAACCGCAGGCTCCCTCCTTGTCTGGCAACATAGGCCTGGCGTAGTGGACCGCTCAGTGGAGGGAGACACAGAGGCAGCAGGTTTAATAACAGAAGCTACAGCAGGTGGTGGGAGCTCGGGGAACTGTGGACCCCGAACTCCACCCCCAGGAGTCAGACAAGGCAATCACAACTACGGGGAGAAACATGAACTTGCACTTGCCTGTTTCCCGGAGGATGGACGGTGCCTGCTATAGTGGACGTTGTTCCTCCCGTTCTCCGCTGGATGGTGACGGAGGGCCCCTGGGAGGACAAGGAGGAGCCGCTCACGATGGTCCAATAACGGGCTTCGCTGGGGCAGGACTCAGAACACTCACAGCAGCCGGAGAAGACGTCGAGGAGGAGGGGATGACAGCCGAGACAATCCGGGCACGATGAGCTGATGGGACAGCAGGGAAAGATGACCCGGGGGCAAAGGCTGCGGGAATTCCCTCCTGATGAGATGCAACAGTGGCAACTGTCAGACAGGTTGAGTCTTTGCGGTGACCCGGAAAAGGATCTGGACGGGGTTCTCGCTGAGTCCGTTTGTTAGCCGTGTGACGACGATTACCGGCAGAGGGCGAGGCGAGGAAGAGGTCCGGAAAACGCCGCTCCTGTGCAGAAACAGAAGGGAGCAGGTCGGCGAACTCTGGATAGTCATTTAACGCTGGATTCCTCTCCACCAGCCTGATTGCCACTGTCTCATGCTTTATAACTTGTGTGGGGTGAACAGCGGAGTGAGCTGCTGCCACTCGATCCCGGATGGAAACAGCTGACTGGTATAGCTTCTCCAGGGGAATTCCGACTGATGTTCATCTCTCTCGGGGATCATCCCCTGGGCGGTGCGAACTCCTGGTCTGGAACGGGGACAGGAAGGGGATTCCGAAGCGAGGAGCGGGGATGCCTCCTCTTCGGCTACTGCCGGAGTTTCCCTCCAGCCCACGGACTATCTCCCGCTGTGCGGCAATGTCTGCCTTCCTCGCAACGACTTCAAGGTGGTCGGAGTAGCGAGGAAGGCGATTAAGGATGTCCTCAGCGAGATCCAGTTGCCGGCGTACATCGCTGGGAGAGTCGTAGAGGGTAGCGGTGACAAGAGTTCCATCTACATAGTCCAGGGCCTCAGCCAGCTCGTAGGCCAGGCTCCGAGCACGGCCCCTGAATGACAACATAATCCTCCCAGCACGCGGGCACCCAGACAGGGAAAAACAAGTCCAATTAATTCAATTCAATTCAAGTTTATTTATATAGCGCCATTTCACAACAACAGCGATCTCATAGCACTATCAACTGTAGGGGGGAACCCCCACAGTTGCAGAAAGACCCCAGCAATCAGGCGATCCCCTGTGAGCAAGCACTTGGCGACGGTGGAGAGGAAAAAACTCCCTTTTAATAGGAAGAAACCTCCAGCAGAACCAGGCTCAGGGAGGGGCAGTCATCTGCTGCGACTGGCTGGGGGGTGAGGGGATAGAGAAGAAGAAAAGAACAGACATGTAGAGAGCAAACAGCACGATGGGGACTCAATCTATGGAAGAGAACAAACAAATGTTAATGACCAGCAAAAAAAAATATTTCATAGAGAGTGAGGAAAGGAGTGAGGCCCAGTGAATTACTGGAGGTCCCCCGGCTGACTAAACCTATTAGCAGCATAACTAAGGGAGGGTTCAGAAACACATGATCCCTCCCTAATTGTAGGCAATATCAAAAAGGTAGGTTTTAGCCCTATTCTTAAAAACGGAGATCGAGTCTGACTCCCGAATCCAGATTGGCAGCTGATTCCACGGGAGAGGAGCTTGATAACTGAAGGCTCTGCCTCCCATTGTACTTTTGGAGATTCTAGGTATTACAAGTAATCCTGCATTTTGGGAGCGTAGTGCTCTGTTAGGATAATACGGTAGTATCAGATCTTTTAAATAAAAAGGAGCCTGATTGTTTAGAGCTTTGTAAGTAAGAAGAAGGATTTTAAACTTAATTCTAAACTCTATGGGAAGCCAATGAAGGGAGGCCAGAACCGGAGTGTCACGCCGCGCCATTCATCAGCGGCGCCACCTGCTCACGCACCTGCTACTCGTCAGCGGCGAAGGATAAAAGCCGCCTCGCCCTGAGCGTCGGCCTGAAGCCGTAGACTTCGTTTCCTTTGCATGGACTTCTACCACATTCCCTTCAGCTTCCTCTTTACCGGTAAGAAGTTCACTTACCTCATCTCTCCAGTCTGCTCCCCTGTGCACAGGTGGATTCCTCGGCGGCGGACAATCCCGTCCCTCGTCTCTCCTCGCTGCTGCACCGAGCCCTGCAGGTGGCTGTCTCCCGGGCTTCCATCCTTGAAGCGCCAGTCATCTGCCCAAACAAGTAAGCTTCTCTCCCTCGCCTATTCTCCTCCCGTGTTGGTGTGTGCTCATCACCCTGTGTCTGATTTCTCCCATAGGGTTGCCGGCTGAACGGTCTCCTGCCTCTGGGTCCGAAGCAGACGCCCCCACCAACACATTAACATTCTGCAGACACGCACCCAAACATCCCTGTTGTTAATAAACAGTTTGAACTACTCTGAGCCTGTGTGTGTGCGTCTCCTGAGCCGAACGTTATGTCAGTACGGCTTCAGCAGAGCGGCTCGGCGGACGGCGGGCTCGCACACCGGTTTACCATCCTCGAGGCTCGGGTGGATCAGATTGTTTATCAGCAACAGGTGGTTCTTAACCAATTATTAGAACTGACTAACCGATTGAACCGCTTGGACCCCCAACAGCCGTTCCTCCCGACTCGCCAGGGTGGCGCGGCTCCTGCTGTTCCAGCGGCCGTCCAGCCGGCTCCAGTGGCACCGGTTCGGCTCACGCCGATTCCGACCCCCGCCCGCTTTAGCGGTAAGCTCGGCGGAGCGCGGGGGTTTATTATGCAGTGTGAGTCCGTGTTCCACCGTGTGCCCGGAGATTTTCCCTCGGATCACAGCCGAATTGGTTACATAGGGAATCTTCTGGAGGGGCGTGCGTTAACTTGGACCTACGCCGTAATGGCGAGGCCCAGTTATGCCACCCTCACCTATGACCAATTCGTGAGGCGCTTTCTGGAGGTCTTTGACCACTCACAAACCGAAACGGTCCAGGTCGATCGGCTTCTCGCTCTCCAGCAGGGAAGCCGGTCGGCAGCGGACTACGCGGTCGACTTCCGGGTAGCGGCGGAGGAATTGGGCTGGGAGGAACGCTCCCTCTGTGGCCTGTTCCTCCGCAGCCTCAATAGTGATCTGAGGGATGAACTGGCTGGTCGGGATATCCCTGGGACGCTAGCGGAGCTGACGTCCTTAGCGATAAGTTTGGATAACAGGCTGCGCGAGCGCTCCTCGGGGCGGAGGTCTTCTTCTTCTCGCCCTCGTGGAGCCTCGCCGCACCTGTTCCAAGCTCGCCCCCTGGCGGCGCCGCCAGCATCGCGCCCCGAGGAGTCGGAGCCGATGGTGACGGGCTGGACTAAACTTTCCCCTGTGGAGAAACAACGCCGCCGTGAGTTGGGCCTCTGCATGTATTGCGGAGGCGACCAACACACCGTGGAGTGTTGCCCACGGAAAGCCAGTCGGTGGGGTCCGCGAGTCACTGTTGGAAGCCTCGCGGATGTCAATCGGTTAGGATCACTGACTCAATTGAAGCTGCCCATCCGTTTCTGCCATAACCCTACTGGGCACCTCACCCACGCACTGGTGGATTCGGGCGCAGAAGGCAGCTTCATTTCACAAAGCCTGGCAACCCGATTGGGCATCCGCTGCCAGGCACTCAATACTCCCATCTCCCTAATCCACCTCTCCCGTGCCACCCTCGGGAGAGTGACACATCAAACTGTTCCCCTACCGGTCATCATCTCGGGAAACCACCGGGAGGAAATGACCTTTTACGTCCTTCCCAACTCTGTGTCGCCCGTCATCCTGGGGTATCCCTGGCTCCGCCTTCACAATCCGGTCCTGGATTGGAAATCAGCTGGGATCTCGGCATGGAGTACGTTCTGTATGGGCACCTGCCTTCAGTCCGCTGCCTGCTCTCCGTCCGCTCCTCCCCCTGCGACGGACGCTGCACCCCCGGACCTGTCTCTGGTGCCCCCAGAATTTCACGACCTGGGTATGGTGTTCAGCAAAGCGAAAGCTATGTCTCTTCCCCCTCATCGGCCCTATGACTGCGCCATCAACCTCCGCCAGGGGGCTCCCTTACCTTCTGGTCGCCTTTATAGCCTGTCTGCGCCGGAGAAGGAGACGATGAACGCCTACCTGAAGGAATCTTTAAGTGCTGGGATTATCCGCCCATCATCGTCACCCGTGGGGGCAGGGTTCTTCTTCGTGGGGAAAAAGGATGGGTCCCTCCGCCCTTGTATCGACTACCGGGCCCTCAATAATATCACGGAGAAGGACCGTTACACCCTGCCTCTCATGGACACTGCTTTCCACTCCCTCCAGGGGGCGACCTGGTTCACCAAGCTGGACCTACGCAGCGCTTACCACCTCGTCCGGATCCGGGAGGGAGATGAGTGGAAAACGGCCTTCCGTACCCCGAACGGCCACTTTGAATATCTGGTGATGCCGTTCGGGTTGACCAACGCTCCTGCAGTCTTCCAGCGCCTCATAAATGACGTCCTCCGGGACTTCATTGGCCTTTTTGTGTTCGTCTACCTGGACGATATTCTCATCTTCTCCAAGTCCAGGGATGAGCACCAGGTCCACGTGAGGCGGGTCCTCCAAAGGCTGCTGGAGAACCGTCTGTACGTTAAGGCAGAAAAGTGTGAATTTTACGCCAGGAGCACGTCCTTCCTGGGGTTCATCATCGCCCACGATAGGGTGCTCCCCGACCCAGAGAAGGTAAAGGCGGTGGTGGAATGGCCCACACCTGCATCCCGGAAACAGGTGCAGCAATTTGTTGGCTTCGCCAATTTCTACCGCCGCTTTGTCCCCAACTTCAGTGCCATCGTGGGACCACTGACCCGCCTCACGTCCCCGAAGGTCCCGTTCCGGTGGACCGAAGAGGTCGCTGCCGCCTTTGAGGCGCTGAAGGCGGAATTCTCCTCCTCCCGGGTCCTTCGCCAGGTCGACCCCGCGCTGCAGTGCATTGTAGAGGTAGACGCCTCGGACACGGGAGTGGGAGCAGTGCTGTCCCAGCGGTCACCGGACGATGGCGCCAAGCGACCGTGCGCCTTCTTCTCCCGGCGCTTGTCCCCGGCGGAGAGAAACTACGATGTGGGGGACAGAGAGCTCTTGGCCATCAAGCTCGCCCTGCAGGAGTGGCGCCACTGGTTGGAGGGGGCAAGCCTGCCGTTTGTGGTCCTCACGGACCACAAGAACTTGGAATACTTACGATCTGCCAAGCGCCTGAACGCCCGCCAGGCGCGCTGGTCCCTGTTCTTCGCCAGGTTCCAATTTTCCATCACCTTCAGGCCTGGCTCTAAGAACGTCCTGCCTGACGCCCTCTCCAGGCAGTTCGCCCCCGTGGAGTCGGAGGAGGCGCCCCACTCCATCCTGCCCAGGTCGTGCATCGTGGGAGCCATCTCGTGGGACATTGAGAGCAAGGTCCGGAAGGCACAGCAGGTGGAACCTGACCCTGGCGGCGGACCGGAGGGGAGGCTGTTCGTGCCATCCGCGGTCCGAGGAGAGGTCATCCACTGGCTCCACACCTCCAAGCTCACCTGTCACCCTGGCACCTCCCGGATGATAGATCTCCTCCAACGGTCCTTTTGGTGGCCAGGCCTGCGGAGGGATGCAGCCCGCTACGCCCGGGCTTGCCCAATCTGTGCCACCTGCAAATCGGGAAATGCCCCTCCAGCGGGTCTGCTCCAGCCCCTGCCCGTCCCTGGCAGGCCCTGGTCGCACATCGCTCTGGATTTCGTCACCGGACTCCCCATCTCCAACTCCTATGACACCATCCTGACCATCGTGGACCGCTTCTCCAAGGCCGTGCACTTCATCCCCCTGCGAGGCCTCCCTACTGCCCTGGAGACGGCGGACCTCCTCGTCCAACACGTGGTCAGGCTGCATGGGATTCCGGTGGACGTGGTCTCGGACCGGGGCCCCCAGTTTTCATCTGAGGTTTGGAGGTCATTCTGCAACGCCATCGGAGCCAAGGTGAGCCTCTCCTCCGGCCATCACCCCCAATCCAACGGGCAGTGTGAGAGGACCAACCAGGAGCTGGAGGCTGCGCTCCGCTGTGTGTCCAGATCCAAACCCGCGTCCTGGAGCAACCATCTTGCCTGGGTTGAATATGCCCACAACACCGCTCGCTCTTCTGCTACAGGGATGTCCCCCTTCAAAGCGTCCCTGGGTTACGACCCCCCGCTGTTTCCGGAGCAGGAGAGTGAGGTAACTGTCCCGTCAGTTAGGGCCCATCTCAGGCAGTTCCGCTCCACCTGGGCTGCCGCGCGCCATGCGCTATTACGCACAGCGGAGCGCAACAGGACTGTGGCGGACCGGCGTAGGAGACCTGCCCCGGCGTACAGAGTTGGGCAGCTTGTTTACATTTCCACCCAGGACGTCACTCTAAAAGGCGAGAGGAGAAAGCTGGCACAGCGCTTCATGGGTCCCTACCCCATCACCCGGATCATCAACCCGGTGGCTGTGCGCGTGGCTATTCCCCCCTCCCTCCGCATTCATCCTACTTTCCACGTGTCGAAGGTGAAACTGGCGGTTTCTGACCCCCTTTGCCCTCCTCCTGCAGCGCAACCCGCGCCCCGGATGATTGGTGGCCATCCGGCCTGGTCCGCTTCCTCCATCCTGGACTCCCGGCGCCGGGGTCGTGGGTTGCAATACTTGGTGGACTGGGAGGGCTATGGGCCCGAGCATCGACAGTGGGTGCCCCCGTCGTTTGTGTTGGACCCATCGCTCATCGCGGACTTCCACCGAGCGCACCCGGATAAGCCATCGCCAGGAGGCGCTGCTAGAGGGGGGAGTACTGTCACGCCGCGCCATTCATCAGCGGCGCCACCTGCTCACGCACCTGCTACTCGTCAGCGGCGAAGGATAAAAGCCGCCTCGCCCTGAGCGTCGGCCTGAAGCCGTAGACTTCGTTTCCTTTGCATGGACTTCTACCACATTCCCTTCAGCTTCCTCTTTACCGGTAAGAAGTTCACTTACCTCATCTCTCCAGTCTGCTCCCCTGTGCACAGGTGGATTCCTCGGCGGCGGACAATCCCGTCCCTCGTCTCTCCTCGCTGCTGCACCGAGCCCTGCAGGTGGCTGTCTCCCGGGCTTCCATCCTTGAAGCGCCAGTCATCTGCCCAAACAAGTAAGCTTCTCTCCCTCGCCTATTCTCCTCCCGTGTTGGTGTGTGCTCATCACCCTGTGTCTGATTTCTCCCATAGGGTTGCCGGCTGAACGGTCTCCTGCCTCTGGGTCCGAAGCAGACGCCCCCACCAACACATTAACATTCTGCAGACACGCACCCAAACATCCCTGTTGTTAATAAACAGTTTGAACTACTCTGAGCCTGTGTGTGTGCGTCTCCTGAGCCGAACGTTATGTCACGGAGAGATATGATCTCTCTTTCTAGTACCTGTTAAAACTCTTGCTGCAGCATTTTGGATCAGCTGAAGACTTTTTAAAAATGTTTTAGGACAGCCTGATAATAAAGAATTACAATAATCTAATCTCGAGCTAACAAAAGCGTGGATCAGTTTCTCAGCATCACTCTGAGACAAGATGCTCCTAATCTTGGCAATATTACGCAAATAATAGAAGGCAGTCTTAGAAACAAATTTAATATGTGAATTGAAGGACAAATCCTGATCAAAAATAACTCTGAGGTTCCTCACAGAGCTATTAAGAGAAAGAGTAACTGCATCCAAACTGAAAGTTTGATTTGGAAAGGAATTTCTAAGGTTTTTTGGACCAACAAGAATGACATCAGTCTTATCTGAATTTATTAGCAGGAAATTACAAGTCATCCAAGCTTTGATTTCCTTAAGACAGGCTTCTAACTTGGCTAATTGATTACTATCATCTGGCTTCATTGACAGGTATAACTGTGTGTCATCTGCATAACAATGAAAATGTATACAGTGCTTTCTAATAATGTTGCCTAACGGAAGCATATATAAACTAAAAAGAGTAGGGCCTAGCACAGATCCCTGTGGAACTCCATGACTAAGCTTTGAGTTGAAAGAAAACTCATTATTTAGAATCAGAATCAGATTTATTGCCATTGTTCATGTAGTACACAAACTAGGAATTTGTCTCGGTGCCATGCTGCAACATTAAAAACATGATGAGATAAAGAGATAAACTAAAAAACTAAAGGACTAAAAATGTGCAATAAGTGTAGAAAAATAAGTAATAATAATAATAATAATAATAATAATAATAATAATAATAATAATAGTAATAATGAGTAGTACTAGTCAAGGCAGTTTTAAAAAAATTAGCAAGTAGCAGATAATATGGGGTACCACAGTGCAGTTGATAATGCAACAGAAAAAAACAGTGATGAATGACATGAGTCTGGTTGAGCTGCTGTACATAGTGCACGAGAGTCAATAAGTCACTTAATGTTCAGCAGTCTGATGGCAGAGGGGAAAAAGCTGTTCATGTGCCGGGAGGTTTTAGTCCGAATGGACCGAAGTCTTCTACCTGAGTGGAAGGGGGCAAACAGTATGTGACCAGGGTGTGAAGGATCGGCTATGATCCGGCCAGCACGCCTCCGGGTCCTGGAGATGTACAGGTCCTGGAGAGATGGGAGCTTGCAGCCGATCACCTTCTCAGCAGTGCGCACGACGCGCTGCAGCCTTAGTCTGTCCCTGGCAGTGGCTCCTGCATACCACACAGTTATGGAGGAGGTGAGGATGGACTCGATGATGGCCGTGTAGAACTGCACTAACATCTTGGTGGGTAGCTTGAGCTTCCTCAGCTGCCGCAGAAAGAACATCCTCTGCTGGGCCTTTTTGATGAGGGAGCTGATGGTTGGCTCCCATTTGAGGTCCCGGGTGATGGTGGTGCCCAAGAAGCGGAAGGAATCTGCAATGGTCATGGGAGAGCCTGTGATGGTGAGGGGGGGGGCAGGGGGGTTGTGACTTTCCTGAAGTCCACAATCATCTCCGCTGTCTTCAGAGCGTTCAGCTGCAGGTTGTTATGGCTGCACCAGGACACCAGCTGGGCCACCTCTTTCCTGTAGACGGACTCGTCGCCGTTGGAGATGAGCCCGATGAGGGTGGTGTCGTCCGTAAACTTAATCAGCTTAACAGACTGGTGGGAGGAGGTGCAGGAGTTGGTATAAAGGGAGAAGAGTAGGGGGGAAAGTACACAGCCCTGGGGTGATCCAATGCTGATGCTAACAGAGTCCGAGACAGACTTCCCCAGCCGCACATGCTGCCTCCGGTCCGTCAGGAAGTCGGTGATCCACCTGCAGAGGGAGTCAGGCACGTTGAGCAGGGACAGCTTGTCCTGGAGCAGATTGGGGCGGATGGTGTTGAATGCGGAGCTGAAGTCCACAAACAGAATCCTGGCGTAGGTTCCCGGGGAGTCCAGGTGCTGCAGGATGGAGTGGAGGGCCAGGTTGACTGCGTCGTCCACAGACCTGTTAGCACGGTAGGCAAACTGCAGCGGGTCTAGGAGGGGTGTGGTGATGGACTTGAGGTGAGACAGGACCAGGCGCTCAAAGGACTTCATGACTACAGAGGTGAGCGCTACAGGTCTGTAGTCGTTAAGTCCAGTAATCCGTGGCTTCTTGGGGACAGGGATGATGGTGGAGGATTTGAGGCAGGTCGGCACGTGACATTGCTTAAGGGAGGTGTTAAAAATGTCTGTGAAGACAGGAGCCAGCTCTTTCGCACAGTGTCTCAGGGTGGAGGGAGACACACCGTCCGGCCCGGGGGCCTTGCGCGGGTTCAGTCTGGAGAACTGTCTGTGCACGTCCTGCTCACTGATGACAAGGGCAGGGGGGGAGGAGGAGGAGGAGGAGGGGGGGACCGCTTTTGATGAATTAGGGGCTGAGGAGGCAGTGGAGCTGGGTGGAGTGGGTGAGTTGGACACAGCTGATGAGGTGTCAAAACGGGCGTAATGTTGGGACAGTTTTTGACAAAGGGCTTTGTCATCCTGACCTTTAGAAGCCTGAGGCCGATAGTTGGTGATTTGCCTCAGTCCTCTCCACACAGAAGCCGAGTCATTAGCAGTGAACTGCTGCTGGAGTCTCTCAGAATACACAGATTTAGCTCTCCTCAGCTCTCTGTTAAACCGATATTTGACCTCTCTGTAGCAGTCCCTGTCTCCACTTTTCAACGCTGCTTCCTTCTCCTTCCTGATCTGTCTGAGCTTGGCCGTGAACCAGGGCTTATCATTAGAGTATCTCACCCTGGTGCGCGATGGAAGAATGTTCTCCTCACAGAAGTTGATATATGAGTTCACAGTGTATGTGTACTCATTAAGATCATGTGTGGCTCTTTTAAACATGCCCCAGTCAGTTATTTCCATGCATGTGTTCAGTTTCTCTCCAGCTTCACTGGTCAATTTCTTCGTGGTGGTCACAACAGGTTTAGTGAGTTTCAGTCTCTGTCTGATTGTGGGGATGAGGTGGACCATCACGTGATCAGATAGTCCCAGCGCAGCACGGGGAACAGCGCGATATGCGTCTTTCACTGTAGTGTAACAGTGATCCAGTGTGTTATTTCCTCTGGTTGGACATTTAATAAACTGTTTGTAGCGGGGGAGCTCGTGACTCAGATTGCTCTGGTTAAAATCGCCCACCACAATAACCAGGGAGTCTGGAAAGTTCCGCTCCGTGAGTTGGATGTGATCTGCGAGCACGCGCTGAGCTTCGCGCGTGTCCGCGTCGGGAGGGACGCACACAGCGACGAGGATGAATGAGGCGAACTCCCGCGGGGAATAAAATGGCTTGCAGTTAATAAAAAGAAATTCCAGGGCGGGACAACAGTGTTTGGAAATCACCGTTACATCAGAGCACCAGCTGTTGTTAATATAGAAGCACACTCCTCCTCCAATAGACTTACCGGAGAGCTCTGTGACGCGATCAGCACGAAACAGCTGAAATCCCTCGAGGCTGATCGCGCTATCTGGAATGTTCTCTTTAAGCCGGGTCTCAGAGAAACAGATGACAGACGAGGAAGCGAGGTCCTTAAATCGCATCAGCAGTCTTAATTCTTCTACCTTGTTCAAGAGAGAATTGGCATTGGATAGAAATATGCCAGGCAAGGCTGTTCGCGTGCCTCTCCTTCGCAGCCGAGCGAGAATCACCCCTCGCTTTCCTCTTTTACGCCGTCTTACTCTTTGAGCCAAACAATGAATCAGATTGGCGGCAGGAGCTAAAAAAACTGGGAGAAGGTCCGTGGGAGTAAGAGTCCTGATATTTAATAATTCTTCACGGGTGTATGAACCGGCAGACGCACAATCAATGAACAAAAACAAACAAATTATAAAAATTAAAGGGCAGCGAAGCACCATGGCGACCGCTGTGGGCGCCATCTTGGAATTCTCTGAACATGTTCTTGTTCATGTAAATTCTCTGAATTTACATGAACAAACTGGAACCTATCAGATAAATAAGATCTAAACCACTGCAACGAAGTTCCATTAAGTCCAACATAGTGTTCTAATCTATCAAGTAGAATATTATGATCGATAGTATCAAAAGCTGCACTAAGGTCTAAAAGGACAAGTACAGAAACTAGTCCATTATCAGATGCAATGAGGAGGTCGTTAGTGACCTTCACTAAGGCTGTTTCAGTACTATGATGGATTCTAAACCCAGATTGAAACTCTTCAAGTAAACCATTTCCCTGCAGGTGGTCAAATAATTGCGTAGCAACAACTCTTTCTAAGATTTTTGAAATGAAAGGGAGATTAGAGATTGGTCTATAGCTAGCTAAAGCTCCTGGATCTAGCGTTGGCTTTTTGAGTAAGGGTTTAATTACAGCCGTTTTAAAAACCTGCGGTACATGGCCTAAAGTGAATGAAGAATTGATTATATGAAGAATAAAGCTACCAATAAGTGGGAAGACTTCTTTAAATAACCTGGTAGGAATAGGGTCTAAAAGACAAGTTGAAGGTTTGGATGAGGAAACTATTTTGTCTAACTCACAAAGGTCGATTGGAGTAAACTCATCAAGACAGACATCAAAAGAAGGAGTTGTAGTAGTTACAGTATTTAAGTTAACTGTGGGAAGAATCTGATTGATTTTATCTCTGATGGATGAAATTTTATTATTGAAAAAGTTCATAAAGTCCTGACTAGTAAGCTCTAAGGGAATGCTAGGATTGACAGAGTCCTGACTCTTTGTCAACCTGGCTACAGTACTGAAAAGAAACCAGGGATTATTCTTGTTCTCTTCTATTAATGCAGAGTAATAACTTGTTCTAGCTTTTCTAAGAGATTTTTTATAAATTAAAAGATGATTTCTCCAAGCTAAATAGATTTCATCTAAATTAGTAGAGCGCCATTTTCTTTCTAATTGACGAGTCTTCTGTTTTAAGCTACGAGTTTCTGTGTTGAACCAAGGAGTTAGAAATCTCTGATTAGACTTTTTCTTTTTTAAGGGGGCCACCAAGTCTAGAGCCTGATGCAGAGAAGCTGAAACACTATCCACCATGTTATCAATTACAGAAGGAGCAAGCTGTCTATAGCTTATTTCCGTTGTGTTGACACATGGCATAGAGGAAACAATCTGCATAAATTTGGAAACAGCATCATCTGAGAGGCATCTACTGTAATAATATTTTTCTTTAGGAGCCAAATAGTCAGAAATAGTAAAATCAAAGGTTAACAGACAATGGTCTGACAGTACAGGGTTATGAGGAGACACTACAAGATTTTCTATTTCTATGCCATATGTCAGAACAAGGTCCAATGTATGGTGGAGGTAATGAGTAGAATTTCCTACTTTCTGAGAAAACCCAATCGAGTCTAATATTGAATTAAAAGCCACATTAAGGCAGTCACTATCTACATCCACATGTATGTTAAAGTCCCCTACTATACTTATTCTATCAGATTTCAGCACTAAATCAGCTAAGAAATCAGCAAATTCGGATAAAAAATTCTGAGTAGGTTGATGGGGGATGATAAACTATGGCAAATAAAATTGGGTTTAACCTAAAATTGCTAAAGTGCCCAATACTGAGGACCAGGCCCTCAAAGGAATTATAACATGTTTTTTGCTTTACATTAACTAGTAATTTGGAATGGTAAATTGATGCTACTCCTCCTCCACGACCAGAACTTCTGGGATTTTGACAGTTTAAATAACCAGAGGGAGTTGATTCATTTAAACCAACATAATCCTTCTTGCCCTAACCAAGTCTCTGTAAGGGAAATTAAATCAATCTGATGATCAATTAACAGATCATGGACTAACAGAGACTTGGGAGTTAGAGACCTAATATTTAATAAACCACATTTAATTTTTAAATTATGAGGAGGAACAGAGGCCAAATCATTCAATTTAGAGGCTTTATGTTTAATTTGAGTTTTACCAATATTTTGCTTCATCACTTTGGGATGCTTATACATTATATTTTTATTCACTTTGGAGGGAGCAGACAACGATTCTCTGATGGGGAAGACAGGGGCTAAGCTGAGGGGTGGCGGATGAAGAGGAGCTGCAGAGAGGCGTGTAAGACTGCGACTCTGCTTCTTGGTCCCAACTCTGAGTAGTCATGGTTTTGGAAATTTGGATAAAAAAGATGCCAGATTGTTAGATAAATGAGAAGCACCATCCAAAGTGGGATAAATGCTGTCTCGTCTCATAAGACCAGGTTTTCCCCAAAAAGAGCTCCAATTGTCAATGTAGCCCACGTTATTTTTAGGACACCACACAGACAGCCAGCGGTTCAAGGATGACGAGCGGCTAAACATGTCATCACTGGTCAGATTGGGGAGGGGCCCAGAGAATACTACAGTGGCAGACATCGTTTTTGCAAAGTCACACACCGATTCTACATCAAGTTTCGTGACTTCCGACTGCCGGAGATGGATGTCATTAATGCCGGCGTGAATAACAATTGTGGAATATTTACAGTTACTTTTAGCCAGCATTTTCAAATTTGACTCGATGTCGCCTGCTCTGGCCCCAGGAATGCATTTGACTATGACCGCTGGAGTCTCTAGGTTCACGTTTCTGACTACAGAGTCGCCAATGATCAGAGTTTTTTCCTCAGCGGGTGTGTTGCTGAGCGGGGAAAAACGATTAGAGACGGAACAGGTCGGTGGTGAACCGGGGTTTTGCGACTAGGCTTCCTTCTCACCGTCACCCACCCAGTCTCCTCGCTGCTGAGGAGAGCCGAGGGACCGCTGACAGGGCCTATGCTAGCTAGCTCCGCTGCAGCTAATAGGCGTCCGTCAAGATTAACTGGCGCAGACGGTGTTTCAATGCAGCGGAGCCGGGATTCCAAATCAGACAACCTCGCCTCGAGCGCCTCCAAAAGACAACATTTATTACATTTACCGTTATCACTAAAAGAGGCAGAGGTGTAGCTAAACATCTGACAGAGAGAGCACACCAGAGGAGGAGAGGAAAGAGAGCTAGTAGCCATAGCTAGTGGCTGGAGAGCAACCACACAGGCAAACCACACAGGCAGACAGCAAAACAGGAAGTGACGATACGTTACCACAAGGAAGTGACGATCCAATTAGGCAAAACTCGCAGCGACAGGCGTCTCAGTCTGGCGGCAGTCTACTGTCATGGATGGCCCTCACGAGCCATCATAAGACGCCACAAATCACCAGTGAGTTTGCACAGTTTTATTAAAGGAACAGAAAAGGACACAAAATAACAATCCATCGGGGGCTAAAACAAAGCTACAACGATGTACAGTCAATGACAGGGAATAACGGATACATAAAGAGGCACATTTACGATCACAGAAGAATAATGGTCAACGTCCGAACAGAGGGATGCTCGCTAACGTCAAACAAGGGGAAGTTTTTGACGAGACTGCCACATATTTCATTCCCAGCTGCCCTCTTAAGTAGCGAGCAGCTGATGAGGCGAAATGCGGCTCAGCTGACAGCTCTGACAGCCGGAAGCCCCTCCGAGCGCTGTCACAATAAAAGCTCGGAGAGCCAAAAGGGACACATAGCCGTCAGAAGGGAGAAAATAGTGCATGGCTCGAGCGTGGGCGAGATCGGCGCTCGAACCATAACAGTGATTTGCAGTGAAACTCTCCACACACCTTCAGTTAGGCAGAGAGATGAGCCTTGAGGTTGTGCCTGTGTGAATGCAGGGACTAGCTTGACAGCAATATGAATCAATGAAAAAAAACAAGTTTGACTTTTTTCATTTCATTTAGTTCTTTCAAAACTGTCTTACACTGCAAGAAAGACTGAAACACACAATTTTCCATCTTGCTATTAACTCATCAAATTATTCGGCATGTCTGTAGACTGTCATTTATGTCTACTGATTTAATGTCAGTGCAATAACTGGAGTGGTGGCCAGATGGTGGAGCATCCACCACACAGCTGGAAGGTTGTGGGTTTGCGTCCCAGCCGGGTCATTTCCTTTCCCCATAATAAAATGAGGAAAGGAACATTATCATGTACACGCTCTTTATTTTTTTTTTTTGACTCATTGTCATTTTCATTATTATTATCCAACTGCTCCTACGTTTCCTGGCTGGTTTTCAGGTATTGTTCTTTGCCTTGTAATTTTTTTCTGAGTTTACTCTTATTTTCCATTAGTAAAGAAAAAGCTTAAACATAAATTTGTCGATAAGCCATGGTTAACCAAAGGATTACAAAAGGCGTGTAAAAAGAAAAAAATTATTATATAAAGCTTTTCTAAAGAAAAGGACAAAAGAAGCAGAGCAGGAGTATAAAACATACAAAAATAAGTTAACATATATAATGAGATGTAGTAAAAAAGACTACTACAGTAAAGAACTGGAGAAAAAACAGAGACAATATTAAAAATACATTTTGTTATCGTATCATCAGACCTGCGACCGTATGTCTTGGACACCCGAGTAAAGAGAGGTGCAGAGCTGTCAACTGATCACCACCTGGTGGTGAGTTGGATCCGATGGCAGGGGAGGAAGCCATTCAGACCTGGTAGACCCAAACGTATAGTGAGGGTGTGCTGGGAGCGTCTGGCTGAGGCCCCTGTCCGGGAGGTCTTCAACTCCCACCTCCGGAAGAACTTCAACCACATTCCGAGGGAGTCTGGAGACATGGAGTCTGAATGGGCCATGTTCTCCACCTCCATTGTTGAAGCGGCGGCCCAGAGCTGCGGCCGCAAGGTGGTCGGTGCATCTCGTGGTGGCAACCCCCGAACCAAGTGGTGGACACCAGTGGTGAGGAGGGCCATTAAGCTGAAGAAGGAGTCCTATCAAGCTTGGTTGGCTTGTGGGACTCCCGAAGCAGCTGAGGTGTACCGGCAGGCCAAGCGGAGTGCAGCTCGGGTGGTTGCTGAAGCAAAAACCCGGGTATGGGAGGAGTTCGGTGAGGCCATGGAACAAAACTTTCGGTCGGCTTCAAAGAGATTCTGGCAAACTGTTCGGCGGCTCAGGAGGGGAAAGCAGCTCCCCGTCCACACTGTGTATGGTGCGGATGGGACACTGTTGACTTCAACTGGGGATATCGTCGGGCGGTGGAAGGAATACTTTGAGGATCTCCTCAATCCCACTGATACGCCTTCCACAGAGGAAGCAGGGTTTGGGGACAAGGGGGATGACTCGCCTATCACAGGGGCTGAGGTCGCCAAGGTGGTTAAAAATCTCCTTGGTGGCCGGGCCCCGGGGGTGGACGAGATTCGCCCCGAGTACCTCAAGGCCCTGGATGTTGTTGGGTTGTCATGGTTGACACGCCTCTGCAACATTGCGTGGAGGTCGGGGGCAGTGCCTTTGGCATGGCAAACCGGGGTGGTGGTTCCTCTCTTCAAAAAAGGGGACCGGAGGGTGTGCTCCAACTTTAGAGGGATCACACTCCTCAGCCTCCCTGGGAAGGTCTATGCCAAGGTACTGGAGAGGAGAGTCCGGCCGTTGGTCGAACCTCGGATTCAGGAGGAGCAATGTGGTTTTCGTCCTGGCCGTGGCACATCGGACCAGCTCTTTACCCTCTCGAGAATTCTTGAGGGTTCGTGGGAGTTTGCCCAACCAGTTTACATGTGTTTTGTGGACTTGGAGAAGGCATTTGACCGCGTCCCTCGTGGATTTTTGTGGGGGGTGCTTCGGGAGTATGGGGTATTGGGCTTGTTGTTACGAGCTATTCGGTCTCTGTACGACCGTTGTGAGAGTTTAGTTCGTATTGCCAACACTCGGTCGGAGTCATTCCCAGTGAGAGTTGGACTCCGCCAGGGCTGCCCTTTGTCACCGATCCTGTTCATAATTTTTACGGACAGGATTTCTAGGCGCAGCCAGGGAATGGAGGGTGTCATGCTTGGTGACCACAGGATCTCATCTCTGTTGTTTGCAGATGATGTTGTCCTGTTGGCTTCATCCAGCAATGACCTACAGCTCTTGCTGGGACAGTTTGCCGCTGAGTGTGAAGTGGCTGGGATGAGAATCAGCACCTCCAAGTCCGAGTCCATGGTCCTCAGCCGGAAAAAGGTGGATTGTCCTCTCCGGGTTGGGGACAGGCTCCTGCCCCAAGTGGAGGAGTTTAAGTATCTTGGGGTCTTGTTCACGAGTGAGGGGAAAATGGAGCGAGAGATCGACAGACGGATTGGAGCAGCATCTGCAGTGATGCGGACGTTGTACCGGTCTGTTGTGGTGAAGAGGGAGCTTAGTTCTAAGGCAAAGCTGTCGATTTACCAGTCAATCTACGTTCCTACTCTCAACTATGGTCACGAGCTTTGGGTAATGACCGAAAGAACGAGATCGCGGATACAAGCGGCTGAAATGAGCTTTCTCCGTAGGATTGCTGGACTCACCCTCAGAGATAGGGTGAGGAGCTCAGTCATCCGGGAGAGGCTCAGAGTAGAACCGCTGCTCCTCCACATTGAAAGGAGTCAGTTGAGGTGGTATGGGCATCTGATTAGGATGCCTCCTGGACGTCTCCCACTTGAGGTGTTTCAGGCACGTCCCACTGGGAGGAGACCCCGGGGCAGACCCAGGACTCGGTGGAGAGACTATGTCTCCCAGCTGGTCTGGGGGCGCCTTGGTGTCCCCTCTGGGGAGCTGGGGCGGGTGGCTGGGGAGAGGGAGGTCTGGGCTTCTCTGCTTGAGCTGCTGCCTCCGCGGCCCGGACCTCCGGAGGGGCGGTGGAGGATGGATGGATGGATGGATGGACAATACTTAACAATATTCTTGGAAATAAAAACAGAAATACAAGCTACCCAACCAATTTTTCAAAAAATAATAAAACGACTCAGAGTGTGAATGCAGCTTCACCTGCAGATGAATTTAATAACTTTTTTGTTAACATTGATCCTAATTTGGCTCGAGAAATACCCATTACGGCACCTACAGGTGATACAATAAGCAAAAACACTGCTATAAAAGACTCCATTTTCATAAAGAACACAGACGAGAGAGAGGTCATTGAAATTGTTAAATTGTTTAAAACATCTACGGACTGTGATGGTATTGACATGCTCTTAGTCAAAACTATTGACTATACT
Organism: Pholidichthys leucotaenia; assembly: GCA_020510985.1. Classification (NCBI taxonomy): domain Eukaryota; kingdom Metazoa; phylum Chordata; class Actinopteri; order Cichliformes; family Pholidichthyidae; genus Pholidichthys; species Pholidichthys leucotaenia. The sequence continues at coordinate 492,555,709 of CM035837.1, forward strand.
ACTGACTATACTATTGACTATATACTGACGTATATCTGTAACCTGTCTCTCCAAACAGGTATATTTCCCAATGCAATGAAAATAGCTAAAGTAATTCCGGTATACAAGACGGGTGACAGGGGAACGTTCAAACTATAGACCAATTTCACTATTGCTGCAATTTTCCAAGATACTTGAAAAAATATTCTGTGAGAGAACTGACAACTTCATAATGAAGAATAATTTATTGTGTGAGCAGCAATATGGGTTCAGACACAAGAGGACAACTGCATTTGCTCTAATGGAATTTATAGAAAAAATATCAACTGCCGTTGAAAATAAAGAGTATTCATTTGGGGTATTCCTGGATCTTAAAAAAGCATTTGATACAGTGGATCACAATTTATTATTAAAGAAACTACAAAATTGTGGTATTGGGGGGGAGCACTGTCCTGGTTAAGTAGTTACTTAAAGAATAGGTATCAGTATGTATGTGTTGGTAACAAAAACTCACAGTTACTGAAGGTTACTTGTGGAGTCCCACAGGGTTCAGTTTTGGGGCCATTGTTATTCAATATGTATATAAATGATATATGTAAAGTCTCGGAAAAAATGGATTTAATATTGTTTGCCGATGACACTAATCTATTATGCAGTGGAAGCAATTTGGAACAACTTTTGGATACACTCGGAAAGGAATTACGAAAGTTTAAACTGTGGTTTTATTCAAACAACTTAACGCTCAGTTTAAGTAAGACAAAATTTATAGTTTTTAACAACCATCACAACAACTTAGTATCTAAACTCAGTGTAAATGGTGTAGAGATTGAAAGGGTATCTGAAACTTAATTTCTTGGAGTAATAATTGATAATAAACTGTGTTGGAAGTCACATATTAATTATATTAAAGGTAAAATATCTAAATCAAACGCAATACTACACAGAGCGAAATATTTGCTGAATCAACCAACATTATATACTTTGTATCATTCATTAATACTCCCATACGTGACATATTGTACTGAAGTATGAGGAAAAACATATAAAACAAACATATATCCAGTCTTTATGCTTCAGAAGAGAGCTATTAGAATAATAAACAAAGCAGCTTACAGGGAACCAACAAACCCACTTTTTCTTAAATTAAAAGCTCTCAAGTTGAAAGATCTGGTTGACTTTAAAACTGCAGTAATAATGTTTAAAGTGAAGAATCTATCACTGCCCATAAATATCCAAAAGTTGTTCCAAATAAGGGAGAAACAATATCATTTCAGAGGAACATGTATATTTCAAAAACCTTCAGTGAGAACTAACACCAAGCAACACTGTGTTTCAGTGCAAGGAGTCAGATTATGGAACGATTTTGGACCTGAATTAAAATCATGTACAACGCTTGAACAATTTAAACAAAAACTAAAGGAAGAAATACTCCAAACTTACTGTATATACAAGATGACATGTAAATTCACATAGGGATTGTCATATCCAGTCTGTGTTGTCTTGTTGCTTAGTTTTTTTTGTCATGTTTTGTCTTAGCTTTGTTCCGAATTATAATTGGTCTTGTTTTGTTTTACTTTTGAATTCTTGTATGGAATATGGGTGGGCAATATAAGCTGCGGCTTCAGCCATCACCCATTTCAGATAACTTATGTTGAACTGTATAATCAGTTTAATTTGACCTTGTTGGATTTTTTTCCCCTTTGTTATATTATTCTATTTCTTTTTTATCTTTACTTTTAATCTATCTGAAATAAAGATTCATTCATTCATTTTCAAGTCCTTCTGGTTTTAGCTCTCATGTAGTCTTATGTTGAAGTTTAATTTCCTGTTTACAGCTACGTTCTTATTCCTGAACTTTTCTTCTTGTTCTTCTTTTAGATTTGATTGGTGGTTGGCAACCAGCCCACAGGTGCATTACCTCCACGTACTTCACTCTATATCATCACTCCATCTGGTCAGGAGCTGTAGTCCTATCATCATTGCTGTGTCCAATCGAACCTCAACTGTCTTGCGGTGGCCCTCGCGAGCCACCATAAGACGCCACACCATCACCAGAGAGTTGTGTTAAAGTCTTTATTTACGGTGAAAGTCACAATAATACAGGCCGCTGAGGCTATGACACCAACAAGTCTACACACAGGGAGGCGTAAGGCTAATAAGCTCGCTCACGGGTCCACAGGAAGAGACGGTCACACCACAGTCGGGCAATGTAGTAATAATCCGTAAAGTACAATCGCTCCAACGATCAGCGACGGGCACTGCTGCAAGGATGCAACTGCTAGTGTCGGTTTAAGAAGCCGGCCGCTAACGACCGCAAATGCAGAACAGCTGTTCAGGTCTTGACAGCTGAGCGGAAGCCTCCCCGAGCGCTGTCACAATAAGAGCTCGCAGAGCCGGAATAACAACGCCACTGTCAAGACCTGACAGGAATAGCCCGAGCACAAATAACATTAGCGCTCGGGTCATAACATCAACTCTATCTTCAGACATCACTCTTCTTCCTCTCCTCGCACTTCACTCTACAGGTACATCTCAAAAAATTAGAATATTACATAAAATTAATTAAAAAAATTCAGTTTCTCAAAAATATTAGCATATTACATAAACTTAATTTAAAAAAAAAATAGTTTTTTTTAATTAAAATGTTGGCTGACTGAAAAGTATATCCATGTACCACTCAATACTTGGTCGGGGCAAATTTTGGATTAATTATCATGTCAGTGTGGTGTGGCATGGAGGTGATCAGCCTGTGGCACTGCTGAGGTGTTATGAAGGTCCAGGTTGCTTTGATAGTGACCTTCAGCTCATCTGCATTGTTGGATCTGGTGTCTCTCATCTCCCTCTTGACAATCCTCCATAGATTCTCTATGGGGTTTAGGTCAGGAGAGTTTGCTGGCCAATCAAACACAGTGATGCCATGGCCATTAAACCAAGTTTTGATACTTTTGGCAGTGTGTGTGTGTGTGTGGGGGGGGGGGGGGGTAACAATGTCCTGCTGGAAAATGAAATCAGCTTCTCCATAAAGCTTGTCAGCAGAGGGAAGCATGAAGTGCTCTAAAATTTCCTGGTAGACGACTGCGGTGACTTTGGTCTTGATAAAACACAGTGGACCAACACCAGCTGATGACATTGTTCCTCAAATCATCACTGACTGTGGAAACGTCACACTAAACCTCAAGCAACTTAAATTATGTGCCTCTCCACTCTTTCTCCAGACTCTGGGACTTAGATTTCCAAATGAAATGCAACATTTACTGTTTCTACCTTATCTTAACTACTGTGTAGAAGTCTGGGGAAACACCTACAAGACCAACCTACAGTCAATATGCACATTACAAAAAAAGCTATAAGGATAATAAATAATGCAGGCTATAGAGACCATACCAATTTGTTGTTTTTAAAGTCACATGTCATAAAGTTCATGGATTTAGTTAAATTTAAGACAGCACAAGTAATGTACAGGGCAATTGATAATCAACTCCCAACTAATATACAAAAAATATTCAAAAAAAGAGACAATGATTATAATTTGAGAGGAGACTTAAACTTTACAAAACCTAAGATATGAACAACTAAGAAAAGTCTGTGCATATCTGTCTGTGGGGTGGATTTGTGGAACAGTCTGGAGCTGGAACTGAAACTATGTACAAACAGAAATCAATTCAAAAATAGGTATAAACATTATTTGCTTAAAGAATATATGTTAGAAGGGTAGTATTTATATGTATGATTCATTATGCTCACTCTGGGACACTATGGAATGGTAGGTGGGACAGTACTGTGTATATCTGTGTTGTTTGGGGCTGGTTTTGATGTATGGACTTTATGTATGTTGGGATGGATGGGTGTTAATGTTGATATGTACAAAATATAGTTAATTGTTTATTTGGGGTCTTAAATGTGGTAAATTGAATATATTTCACATGGGTTGTATTTATGGAAAAGAGGAGTTGGAGTTTATAAGTGTTCACTTCTTGCTTCTCCCTTTCGAGCACTGTATACTGTCACTTTAGTCGCACTTGTCATTTTTTTTTTTTACTTTTTTGTTCGAAATAAAGTATGGATCTATCTATCTGTCTATCTAGAAACCACTGTTTCCTCAGAGTGTAGGTGAAGGTCCCGGTCCGCCGCCAGGAGGAGGAAGTCCGCCCAGAGGAATCCACCTGTGCACAGGGAAGATAGAGGGAAGAAGCGGAATTTCTTGCAGAGGTTTACGTTGTGTTGAAGAGATGAAACTCCCAGATGATCAGACGTGCAGAAAAGATGAGGGAGGCAAGACTCCCTAGCAAAAGGAGAAATTGACTCTTGCTCAGAGTTCTTTCATCTCAAAGGAGCGTTGACGTCTCCGTGCAGAATGAGAGGCAGCACTCCTTAAGAAGGCTGCTTAATTGGAGAAGCAGGTGTACGCGCAGCTGTGGAGATAGTTAGGGCAACAGGCATACAGAGTGGCTCACCACATTATTATTATTATTATTATTATTATTATTATTATTATTATTATTATTAACAGACAGAGAAGTGACAGCAAAAACAATATGACTACATTAGTGGGAGGGAGTGTCGTTCCACTTTAACATAAATTCCTTTACACCTCCTTTGAACCACCCCTCTTCTTATCCAAAATGTATACATAATGGTTTTGAAAAGTAAGTTTTTGTTACAGATGGGTGTAAACTGCTGAGCTTTGTCCAGATGAGTTTTCCAATCATGACCTAGACATGTGGTTCACGCCTTCTGTTATTTTTGAAATGTTTGCACAATTCTATTGTCATTAGTTTGTTGGGTTATCCTCAGTTCTTAGTTCAGTTATGTTTTCTCCCTGTTTTGTTTTTTTATGATTATGGTTTGCATTATTTGCCCTAGGTGTCCTCCATTGTCCTTTCTCTGCACAGCCCCGCCTTTCCTGTTTGTAGCTGCTCCTCTGTCATCTCCTAATTAGTCCCAGCTTTCTTATAGCAGTTTAACAACTTAAGGATTAAATCTGATTACATAATCTACCTATCCTGTGGCTGGTGTCACAGATATGCACCTGTCACATTGTAGGTCAAAAAGCATGTTAAAAAAAAAAAATCAAATGTACCAACAATTTCACATCACTAGATGGCAGACACATAAACCTTGCTGCTCTTCGCTGGAGGACTCAGCTCAGCTATCAAGAACTTGTTTGAATCTGATGTCACTTTTGGGGCACAGAAGAAGAGACGAATAAACAATTGCCAAACATATATTTCAACAGGGAAGAAGCATTTGCTCCAAATTTTGCCAACTATGATTCTAAAAGGGATTATTTAGCTTCTGAAGGGAAATACTTACCTTCTGTGACAGCACAAGATGGACTGGAGCATGTACACTTTTTGTCCACCATTGACAAAGCTGCATGTGACGGAGAGGACAATACTGCCCTTTTCTGAGGCATTGTCTAACCGAAATCGAGGTGGAAGAAGTCAGATGATAAATGTTTGATTTTCTGGATGTGGGAGAAAAAGTGAAAATAACCAACAGAAAACAAAATAAGGACTGGGGATGAGCACATGGACACATGGCAACACATGACGAGCAGTAGGTGTAATGTTTTTTTCAGTTTATTTACATTCTACTGATTTTTTGTTTCATATATTTTGAAGATAAGATAACAAAGAACAAACAAACAAACAAACAAACAAAACCATCCTTTGACCAAGAGATATATAATCTGATTTTGCTGCCGTATTTATGCAAATAAGATGCATCCTATCATAAACTTTGGATCATATTCTACATCTTTCTCAGTTACAGTAAGCCATTATCTCTTGCCACTTTCAAGTTACAGCCTTTGGAATTTGTGATATCCAAACTGAATATTTTCTTGAAACAAATCTTCGCCACCAGAGGGTACATGCAGATAAGATAAGATAAGATAAGATAAGATAAGATAAGACAAGCCTTTATTAGTCCCACAATGGGGAAATTCCAGGATTGCAACAGCACAGGGATAGCAACACTCAGAGCAATAATTAAGCAGATACGAAAAATATAAATAGGAGCAGTGGATATACATACGTACACATAAATATATAAATATATATACAAAGTGCGGACCATTGTAGCAAGATGGAATAAACAGCATCACCGTCTACTTAGTTATCCTATATAGTATGAATATGTACCCATACATATTGTCACCCTCAGTAGCGACTGATATTGTCCTAGTTGTATACTGGAGGGGACCATTTGTGTAAGTCTATTGAGTCTTTTGCATTCAATACTATTAGGTTGTCACGTTTGTTTTTGCGATGTCTGCCAGCAGCCCTGCTTAGGTTATACAGTCTGACAGCCGTAGGTAGGAAGGACCTGCGAAACCTCTCGGTTGTGCACCTAGGATGATGTAGTCTACTGCTAAATGAACTCCTCAGTGCGTTCAATATGTCCTGCATAGGGTGGGACTTGGACTCCAGCAGAGATGACAGTTTAGCCACCATCCTTCTCTTCCTATCTCCTCCACTGGGTCAAGGCGTTGCCCCAGGAAGGATCTAGCTTTCTTGATCAGTTTGTTCAGTCTCTTCCTATCGGCTGCTGTAATGCCGTTGCCCCAGCAGATCACACCAAAAGTGATGGCTGATGCCACCACCGTGTCAGAGAATGTCTTCAGCAGCGCCCCTTATACACCAAAAGACCTGAGTCTCCTCAGTAAGAACAGCCTGCGCTGTCCCTTCTTGTAGAGTGTGTCAGTATTGTGTGACCTGTCTAGTTTATTGTTCAGATGAACACTAAGGTACTTGTAGGATGTTACCATCTCAATGTCTGTTCCCTGTATGTTTACTGGTGCTGTGAGGGGTTGTCCTTGCCTGCGGAAGTCCACCACCAGCTCCTTAGTTTTCCTCGCGTTGATCTGGAGGCAGTTCCGATGGCACCAGTCCACAAAGTCCTGGATAAGTCCTCTGTACTCAGCTTCAGCTCCGTTGGAGATGAGGCTGATGATCGCAGAGTCGTCAGAGAACTTCTGTTGATGGCAGTGTGTTGTGTTGTGTGAGAAGTTTGCAGTATAAAGGGTGAACAGGAAGGGAGCCAAAACCGTTCCCTGGGGGGCCCCCGTGCTACCGATGATCGTGTCAGACACACAATCTCGGGTTCTCACAAACTGTGGCCGGTTGGTGAGGTAGTCCAGGATCCATGATGACAGGTGCTGGTCCACCCCTGCGCACAGCAGCTTGTCCTTCAGGATCATTGTTTGGATGGTGTTGAAAGCACTGGAGAAGTCAAAGAACATGATCCTCACCGCATTCCCGGGCTTCTCCAGGTGGGACAGAACGGTGAAGGAGGAAGATCATTGCATCCTCCACCCCAATGCCATGCTGGTAGGTGAACTGGAGTGGATCCATCGCTGGTCCCACCAGGGGGCAGAGGTGAGCAAGGAGCAGTCTTTCCAGGGTCTTCATCATGTGAGACGTCAGGGCCACTGGTCTGTAGCTGTTCAGATTTTTGGGGTGGGAAGTCTTTGGTACAGGTACCACACAAGATTTTTTCCACAACTGTGGTACCCTCCCCAGCTTCAGGCTCAGGTTGAAGATGTGTTCCACAATCCCACACAGCTGGTCTGCACAGGACTTGAGGAGCTTTGCGCTGATGCCGTCCGGTCCCGAGGCCTTCCTCGCCTTGATCTTCCTCAGCTCCGTCCTCACCTGGGTCTTAGTGAGGGTCAGGTCGGGGGGCTGTGGGCTAGGAGTGGAGGGGGTGTTGGTGGAGTGGGGTGTGGACAGCAAGTCTCAATGACTTTAGAGGCAGTAGTGGTTGTTGTGCAGTCAGGGGGGAGGGCGATTGGTCAAACCTATTAAAAAACAGGTTCAGATTGTTCGCCCACTCCCTGCCCCCCGTGGCCTGGGGGGAGGTATTCTGGAGCCCAGAGATGGTTTTAAGGGTTCTCCAGACCCCACCAATGTCGCACTGTTGCAGCTTGTCCTCCATCTTCTTCCTGAAGCTGTCCTTGCCTTCTCTGATCTTCCTCCTCAGCTCCCTCTGTACGGACTTCAGCATCTCCCTGTTCCCCGAACTTCACTGTGCGCATGACCGGAGGTTATCTGTGTACTAGGGGTTTGTACACCGGCAGGAGATCAACCAAGTTGTGATCTGATCTCCCGAATGGGGGGAGTGGTGATGAGGTGTACGCCTCCTTAGTATTTGCATAAAATAAGTCCAGTGTTTTATTGTCTCTAGTGTGGCATGTGACATACTGGGTGAGCGTGGGTAGAATGGGGGACAGTACAATATGGTTGAAATCACCTTAGATGAGGAGAAGAGCATCTGGGTGTTCTGTCTGCAGCCTGCCAGTTACTGAATGAATGACATCACGCGCTGTCCCAGCATTCGCCGTCGGATTTGCATAAATAACAATGCAGATCACGTGTGAGTATTCCCTCGGGAGATATGTAGGCCGCATGCTAACAGCTAGCAACTCGATGTCTTTGCTTCAGTGCTGTTCCTTAACCGTGATATGTCCCGGTCAGCACCAGTTGCCATTGACATACATTATCACTCCTCCGCCCCTTGTCTTCCCACTGTCTGGTGTCTGGTCTGCCCATATTGCGTGGAAACCCTCCGGTTCGATGTTAGCATCTGTTGCTAGTTCTGTTAGCCACGTCTTAGTATACAACATCAAGCTAATCTCTCTGAAGACGCTCTCGTTGCGGGAGATAGCCGCTAGCTCATCAGTCTTACTGAGTATCGATCGAACATTCCCCATGATAACGGATGGGAGGACGGGTCTGTACCTTATTTTCCTCGGCCACCGTCTTACTCCAACTCGACATCCATGCCGTTTCCATCTTATTTCTCCCGGTATGTCGAGTTTTTGCGTTAGCATCGTTGGCCGGTTAAGTGCTAACAGCTGGTCTCTATTGTATTGCCTCCTGCAAGAAACAGTGGCTCCATCCGCTGGCTCAGGAGACATTTGGGCGATCTACGTGTTCTGATGGAATAAAGGTGAAGCTGGATCCGAAAGATTGGCAAGAGAGCCAGATAGTAAATAGAAATAGGCAGAAATTGATCCGCTGTTGCAAAAAGGCAGCCTCCTCGTGTGGCGCCGGAAGATGGTGCGGATCTGCAACAGAAAATCTCAACCAGTTAATTATCTGCTCCTATATAGTATATATTGTGGGGGAAAAAAAGTTCAGGCGAGGTACGACGAGCTGAGAGGCTGCAGAGCCCCATTCTCCTCCAACATCATGAGACACACTTCAGTGCTGTGCGTTATGCCGCGCTGTGTGTGCTATTGAGGCATGTATAGCAAGCTCCCCTATACATGCTACACAAAGAGAGAGAATGCATGGCACATTTGCATATTGATATACATATCAGTCAATACATATCAATAGTGTGACCAACTGGCGCCCGGACTTCCTCTCCTTAATCTGGGGATGTATAACAATAGTCCATTATTCTGATTGTCTCCTAGGGGCTCTCTGTCCATATGCAAATTGTCCCCTGCTTAGTGCAGGCTGGCTGAGTGTGAGGATTGAATGTCCATGTAGATTGTAGTGGGTCATCACAGAGCTCCCCCCACAGAACATTCAGCATGGGTTGTGACCCCCCCCCCCCCCCGTTTGGCCCCAGCTCCGGATTCCAACACGTTGAATGGCCGGGGATCGTGGGCGCACGGGCCGGTGTGTTTCGTGCGTAATGGAACAAGACGGCGATCGGCTGGCTGTAGGGAGTGAGGTGCGGGAGAAGCGCTGTGGAGGAGGAGGGGAAGAGGAGTGGGAGTAAGTGAGTGCCGGCCCAGGACGTCAAAGGTGTCTGGGCCACGCAAAAATTGTGTGTGGATCCGCGATGGTGAGGGACTTTCCCGGTAAACCTGGCAGAGATCCACAGCGGCTGTGAAAAAAACATTTTATCTGACTCCTCTCGCGGCTCGATCCAGCGAGGATGTGGGGAAGGCGAGCAGCCAAATTCCCCGAGGATGTGTAGCGGCTGTGAAACAACTGCAGCTGTGTGAGGGTGTGAGGCGGTTTGGCCTTTAGGTGCGGGAAGCAGCCCTAAAGTCATTGGGGCGAGCAATCGGCTAAATTCCCCTTGTGCGCCATGGCTGAGAAACCCATTCAAAGTCCTGTGTGCGGGCTGCACGTCTGCTCCAGGTGCATGAGCAGCCCTGAAGGTTCTGAGGGTGGTGACCAGCCATTTTTCTCGGGCATGTACAGCGGCGGAGGACGATGTATCAGTCTGTGGAGCCAGTTCGTCTCTGTGCGTGGTGCGTGCTTGGCGCCGTGACCATATAACTGGCAGTTGCGCTGTCCTCATAATCCTGCGGTGTGCATGCGGGGCTTCTGTGGTGGGAGGTTTGCTGTCCGGAGTTTAGTAAGAGTCGGGGAGCTTGGTGGAAATCAACACAGTCGGCGTCAATGATTGTCCCCATTCAGGCTGGTTCCTTCATTCGCTCGTGTTGTTCATGGTGCATTTTGGTCCCAGTGCTGCACTCTGGAGCACGCGCTCCGGTGAGGATGAAGAGGTTGCAGGCGTTCTCTGGTCCTCTGTGTCCACAGCGCAGTGAGAGGGAGCAGACGGTCATTCTCTCTCGTCATGTCGCCAGTGTGGAGGGAAGAGATCAGGCGAGGGGCGCACCATGACACGTACTGGGGCTTTCTCGGTCAGGGTCATCTCCGGGGCATTCACCTCATGTTCCATTCTTTGTCAAGGGTCACCAGTGTGGAGGAAAAATAAGTTCAGGTAAGGTACGACGAGCTGAGAGGCTGCAGAGCCTCATTCTCCTCCAACATCATGAGACACATGCAGCGCTGTGTGCCGTGCCGCGCTGTGTGTGCTATTGAGGCATGTATAGCAAGCTCCACTATACATGCTACACAAAGAGAGAGAATGCATGGCACATTTGCATATTGAGATACTTATCAGTCAATACATATCAGTCGTGTGACCAACTGGCACCTGGACTTCCTCTCCTTAATCCGGGGATGTATAACAATAGTCCATTGTTCTGATTGTCTCCTAGGGGCTCTCTGTCCATATGCAAATTGTCCCCTGCTTAGTGCAGGCTGGCTGAGTGTGAGGATTGAATGTCCATGTAGATTGTGGTGGGTCACCACAATATCATCCCGAGTTTGTGTTGTTGTGGTGCCATTGGTCAGTTACCCTGCTCATTATATGGTTTTAAGTTTCATTGGTCTCTGCATAATTTGTGTTTGACAGCCCCTGAGCTGCTTTTGTTTTATTCATTTTTTTTTTTTGTTAATAAATCATTATCACACTGAGTCCTGTCATCTACCTTGGGTCCCACTTTATAACAGTAATTGCCTTCCAAAGCAGTTATTTCTGACATTTTCCCTTCTGAGTTGCAACATGCATTCAAAGGGCTGCTGTTGTTTTCCTTATACAGAAACCTTCACACTCATTGGTTGTCATGGGGGGCATGTTTGCAGAACATGTCATAATACCCTGTAAGTTGTATTTTCTCAGATCAATTATTGTTATCTTAAGTGTTTTCATGTCCTTGGTTATTTAAGAGCATTTCAGTTAATACTCTTTGTTTATTCTTAGTCCCTTGATGCACTCTTATTTTGAAGTGCTTCCTATTTAGCTTTCCTCAAGTTTTATTGTGTTAGCTCCCCACTTCCTGTTCAGCATTATGATTATATACTTTACTACTTAGTCTGCAATCAGTGTCAGCTGTTGCCCATTTGTTAATTATTGAGTTCTCTACTTATTTCATCTCTTATTTGTCTCGGTGCAGCATTGCACCGAGACAAATTCCTAGTTTGTGTACTACATGAACAATGGCAATAAATCTCATTCTGATTCTGAAATCTCATTCTGATTCTATTTCGCCACCTTCTGATTCCCTCTGCAACAATTTTGAGCTTCATCCCCCTTTCTGTTTGTGAATCTCTGTGGCCTGTAAGTGTGTCGCTACTCGGCTCATCTAGTGTTCTCAGCCCACGAGCTGCATTTATTTATAGTGTTTTGGAGAAACATATAGCCTGCTTCTGAGTCAGTAATTATGCCCCGAAGAGGGAACTATTACCTTGCTACATTTGACTGCATATGCCAGGTTGCTCTTTTTGCTTTTAGGCAATCCAGTCTTTAGGATGGACAATTAATTTTTTTTTGAAAATCCTTTGCAAATGCCCTCTTAAAATCTCTGAAATGCCCTATAATATTTAATAGCATTCACTTACCCCGGATTTCCACCGACTCCGGATGCAGTCCATTATAGCAGTAGTACGATTTGAGTCTTGCAGCCATCCCTACCAGCTCTGTTTTTTGTTTTGAAGCGGCACAGATAAGAACAGGGATTGAATTAAAAGGTCATATGGGAATTATATAAAAAAAATGCAAGAGCTCGAGAAAGACCCGTGAGAGACCGAGGAGGACTGATTGCTACCATGTGATAACAACAAGGAAGCATAATGTAATGGCTCTCCACCTGGATTTGTGTACTCTAAGAATATATATGTAGCCCGTTAATTTCAATTTTAATTCTGTAAAGTGTTTGCATGTTATGTCAGAGTTTTTATCTTCTGTGAGACTGGTGGAGGAGTAGACCCCAGGAAATAATGGATGATCCTTAAATATTAAATACAGTAAATACTGTCACATTTCCTTGCAGACTGGATCCAGCATCTGTCAAAAACAGACTTGTTTCATGTTTTTAGCAATCCAAATCTGACGAGTTGTATTCGTTCTGCAATGACCTGGACCAACCCATTCATTTACTCTCTTGCCAACAAAATCGTACATTTACTCCATATTACAGAGATTTTTTTGATCCATTTCTCCTGCTGTCTTGGACTGTTTTGGCATTTCAGATGTGTTTTGATAGAGGTCCAGTCTGGATAACCACATTGCTTTAAGTGTTGTTTTATATGGATGTGATCTTTTTGTTTAGCCTCAAGGGTCTGTGGGCAAAGTTGCAGTAGAGTTGCAGTTGATGAATCACTCTGAATTTATGCTGGGTGGTGTGAATCAAAAGATACTGGCCAATATGGTTGGGTTTTTCATATTCCTTCAAGCTAGGGTAGCAAATATTCTTACAAATGATTGAGTTGTAAGAATCCCCCAGTTCCTATGAATTCTGGAGTTCACAGATATTTGTGGAGGGGGGGTATAGTTTCTTACATCTGCCTTTCAATTCACAAGAGCAACTTGAGGCTTTCTTGAGAAATGAGGTACTTTTCTGTTGTACAATGGCCCTAGAGTTCTTACATTCTTTGTAAGTCTGCCTTGGGATCTCCCTACAGCATACTTACAGCCATCTTAGGAAGATTTTGTGCAACTCATGGCACTCTCAAATTGTTGGTAGGGAGCCCTTGCAACTTTTGGCACATTTTGTCTGCACAGATGTCTCCTGAATAATGTACTTCTGCCTTATGAGTGACATGGTACAGACCCAAGAAGCAGACAAGACTCAGGAAACACAGTTAACCTTTTATTAATAATAGTGTGAATGTATGGATGCGTGTGTGAATGTCTGTAGTGAGTGGATGAGTCAACTTGGGGCGAGCAGAGCACCGTGCAACCTGGCAACCCTAAGGACAGAGCAGAGAGACAATTAGGAGCAATCCTGACAGGAGAAGCGCCAGATAGAACTGTCCTTACTTTCTGCTGAGTTGGAGAAGCACACAGGTTAGCACATCGGCCCAGGCCAGGAGGACAGTGCCAGTCGCCCTGTTGGAGATGTAGCAGGCAGGTGAATGAATCATAATCAGAATCAGAATCAGAAAAAGATTTATTGCCAAGTACATTAACAGATCACTGATAACATACGAGAGAATTTGACTTGACACAGTAATGAACCTGCATTTCCGTGCCGCGGCGCATCTGCAACGCGCCTGTCAGCAGGAGGGTACAGGTCGCATAAAGATGATACAATAGGAAGGAGCAAAAAAATCATTGATTCAAAATACTGGTTACATACTTAATCAATATTAAGAGTTCAAGGGAAAAAAAAGCTCAATGCACATATATTCGCTACACACAGAATTCACAGGACACAAGAGAGCAGTGTTATCTTTATTCAGTTCATGGATCAATGTGTGTGCGGTGTTGAGCAGTGTTGATGATAATAAGAGAGACCCAAGGACCCTTGGCAGAAGATGTTTTGTCTGTCTGGCGCCAGTCTTATCTGGCGCTGCAGCTGGCTGTCCAAGGCCTTATGCTCATGATTTTGAAAAAACACAGTCTGCAGACAGCCAGGAGGAATTTTCATGGGGAATAATAATGCCAAATAGGACTGATCACAGAGAAGACTTGTATTTCTTCTGTAGATTCAGTACATTAATCCTTCATTGCGCAGCTTTGAATTCGTCGTGGAAAGACCTGAGCGAACCCATGATGTAATCCACCTTACGAGACAGTTCTCCAGTAGTCGCTATCAGGGTCTTCTCCAGTTTTTCAATTTGTTGGATGCACCTCGCCTGGCCAGCATTTTGATAGGTTGAATCCATCTTCAGCAATTTGCGGTAAACCAAGACAATTCCCGTCCCAATCAGAATTATCCCAATCACCAAGATTACGAAGATAAACAAATCTTCAATATCTTCGATAGAGAGATTAGAGAGACACAGCATTTTCCAATTACCTGTGTCACGTAAATAGCCCACTGGAGCCGTTCCAGCGGGGCAGACAGCTTCCCCCGGAGCACTTTTCCTTGTTGAAAAAAAGAAAGAATGAGGCAGGGAGGTCCGCCGCCAGGTGGAAGAGAGTCCGCCGCCAAGAGGACACCACCTGTGCACAGGGGAAGGAGATGGGTGAGAGGAAAGGTTCAGGCTTACTTGGCTGCCGGATGGTTAGGAGACCCTAGGCAAGCAGAAGCGCTGGAAGATGATGAGGCTGGAAGCTCAGTGTAGAGTTGGCGAGTTCAGATTCCTCAGGAAGGAAGCAGACGACTCCGCGCTGATCCCTGGGTCTCACAGAATATATAGGCAGAGCCAGATAGCAGACAGGTGTGTGCGCAGATGCGCCAAATTGGCGGCTGTGACAATGAGTGCCTCATTACCACCTTACGCATGCTGTACGAATATCCATACGAATAAGGATCCGTACAATGTTTCCTAAGACCGCTGTAAGGGGCCCTCAAGAACAACTTAAGGTGTTCTTGAGGCATATTTATGGCCAACATTTTGCGTAGTTCTTATGTTGTTCCTATGGCATTCTAACACTGCCCTACAATGAGGGTTTTTTGTTGGGTGTTCGTAGAAACAAGACAAGACCATCGACCTGGCCACAAACTTATGAATGGTCGATGAACACGGGGTTCTCATAAGGCTGCCTTAAGAAATCCATACAAAATGGTCAAAAATTAATTTGTATGGCATCCACAGTTGTTTGAAAGGGTATTTGTGACTGTAGCTTCAACATGAAGTTTTCGAACTTCATTAACCTTTATTCAACAATCTATGAAAGGGAGTTTGTTTTCCTTCATATCCTTGTTAGTGAACATGATGTACTGTAACTGTTCACAGAATTTTAATGTGCTCTGTTAAGGAGGTGATTTTCTAGGTTTTAATTTTCTCCCAGGTATATGGACATCCTTAGTTAGACGATGAAGATGTTAGTGATGCAATAGGTTAGAGCGTAGATCCTCCTCCACATATGCAGCCACAGTGTGGACATGGAAGATCAGATGTTGACGCAGGCCTTCTCTCCTTTCAGGTCAATCTCATCTGGTCTAGCTCTTCCAGACATTCATTGAGCATTCTCTGTGGCTTTGACCACAAGCTTAGATGTCTAGTCAGTTGTGATTTACTGACATGCTTTCTGTAAGTCACCTTTTCGGCTCCATCACCAAGGTAGTTGCCCTACCATACCCTTGCTTCAAGTGAGTATAGAGAGACCATCTAGCCCTGACCACCTGAGTATAGATCCATGACCTGTGGCTCCCAGTGCCATCTTACACCTGGCACCGCTGCCATTCGCCCATTGTCCCAGTTATCACTGAATCCTGGGCAAGAGCATATAAGAAGGTTGTGGGTTGCCCAAGTGTTATGTATGAAATCAGACAGGAGTCATCATGTGCCGAACAGTGAACTGAACTTTATTGAGAATCACACCAATTATATACAGTGGCCGCAGCCCACCTGACGTCATCCCCCTAGATGGCTACAGCAAGCCCCTAGGGCCAAACTCACACACAAGATCCCCCCCCCCCCTTTAGAAAAGTCCAAAACACACACACAATTGAAAACCTCCCCAATTTAGGACCCGAATCATGCACTAGAAAACTAAACTGAAATGATTAAATGGCCTACCACATTTACACAGAACGACTAAAAAAGGGCTGACGGGTGGACTACCATGCAGCCAGCACGGCGGGGTGGATTATTTTGCCACCCCTAAACTAAAAGAGAATCCACACCCAAACTAAAATTGTTCGCCATGCTCCTAAACTAAAGAAAATGCACAAAATAATCTCATTACATACCATACACACGCACAAGAACCTCCAAACTATTAATAAACACAGTCATTCTTGTGAAAAACACTGTAACTTTCATGGGGGTCCAGGGCAGCCCCCCAGCAGACCCGCCCCTGGAGGAGGCCAGCCGCCGGGGCTGCAGCTGATCTCATAGATGAGAATGCGCCTTCTCCTTGCCATCCGCTGCTCCTCTCGTCCGGACCTGCAAGCTGAAGAATTCTCCTGGACACGACGCACCTCATTGGTGTGCCTCCTCAAGTAGCTCGACAGCTGAAAATCAGCTGTGCCCAGCTTAGCCACAATGTGCAGCTGCTCCTGGTGTTCCTTCTGCTGTCATCCGGCCCACATCGGCCGTGGACATTCTTCCCCTCTAGCCTAAACTAAGTCCATAACTCTGAAAGGGGTCTTGCTCGGCTTGCAGTGTTGCTGCTTGGCACGTGGTTTCTCCGTGCCTGACGGTCCGGCCCCGACTGCTTTCAAAATCACTGCAGCTGTCGGCGTTGTAGTCCCAGATCCTCCGGCCCTCCGTGGCTGAGCTCTGGGGAAAACTGAAGCTCGCTTGTCGGCGTCACTCGTTGACCCAGGTGCCTCGTCGTTACACCCAGCACCCTCGTCAAAGGCATCCTAAAGTCTGGCACTGAGATAACTCCCACGCCGACCCTGATCGAGGCCGGTCCCGCTCGACCTACGTGGCGCCTGGCAACTCCTCGCACTGCTAACTCCCAGTGTCCGTCTTGGACTGCGGCTTGTCTCGGGCACAAGAACAGTCCGGCACCTCCTCTTTGTCGTCCGAGGTGCTCCGCGCCGTGCGCTGTGTGTGTATCCGGTCGCTGCTGCTGCTTTTCAGGGCTCTCAGTATGCTCTTTTTTTTTTTTTGATTTTGTATACTTTATTGATCCCCAGAGGGGAAATTGAGGGCATCCACCTGGATGGATGAAGCAGCCACGGTACGGCGCTATCCCTTTACCATTCACACACACATTCACACCTAGGGCCACTTTAGACTCTCCAATTAATCTAACCTGCATGTTTTTGGCCTCCTGCTCTCCTTCCTGCTGCTCCGACTTTAGCTGTGGGGAAAACCAAGTTGAGTTTGGTCACTGCTACTGCTTTTTGGGGCTCTCAGCATGCTTGCACACTCCTTCCCACTCCTCCAACCCTAGCTGTGGGGAAAACTGAGCCGAGGCTGGTCGCTGCTCTCCCCCCGTGCCATCTTCGCTCACCACGTTGTGTTCACCCCCAGTCACTCACCATGCTGTGCTTTTCGGCTGGCTTGTTATCTTCGGTGGACACAGGCTCCCTCTTCTGTGGTTCCGACTCCATCTCAAAAAATAGCTTATAGCATTTAGCTAGTGTTTGGCACCCACCTAGCTCCGTGGCAAACTTTGCCATTGCCACTGGCTGAGTTGTTAGTTTTTCCGAGCTAGCTAGCTTAGCTACTTTTGGTGCCAACAGCCTTTCCACCCACAGCTTCGTTATGTCCTTATGTGTTTGACAAAGTATTCAGCCATCCGTCCGACAGTATCTGTATAAGACTCCATCTCCCCCAACGTGTGGAAAATTTTCCGACCTTCTACGTCGAGATGGTGGACCAGAGGTGCTCGTCTCCGTATTCCGGCAAGTTTAATCAGGCCCAGCGCCACGATGTATCCCTCAAACATGGCCAACCAGTTAGGCCACAGGATTGCTGGCTCTTCCGGATACTGAAGAAATGGTGGTGGATGGTGGCCCATACACCTCCATAGTTTCTCCTTGTCGCCAAAATGTTATGTATGAAATCAGCCAGGAGTTGTCTTGTGTCGAACAGTGAACTGAACTTTATTGAGAGTCACACCAACTATACATAGTGGCCGCAGCCCACCTGACGTCATCCCCCCAGACAGCTATGGCAAGCCCTTTGGGCCAAACCCAAGCACCATAACTTCCCTCTAGGTCAAGTTGCTATAGCCATGAGGGATGCAGAGGATAACATCTTGACCACAACTGGGCTGCAGCCATTAACCCATGGCTGGGAGATTTGTGGAAAGCGGGGGCATCTCACTTCCTGTACAGGTGCACAGCATCTGCCCACTGCCATCACAAAAAAGAAAGATGTTAGAAAGTCAGAACCCCCAATATGCACCAGTACCCAAGCATCACATATCTAAACCAGTGGGTTGGAGGAACCAAACTGAAGCTGTCCAGTGGCCTCCTTTCTATTTCCTTCATGTAGAGATTAGTAGTGATGGGGGAAACTGCAGAGCCCATGGTGCAGACATGCTTCTATAACAAAACACGGGCAGCAGTGGCTCAGGAGGTAGAGCAGGTAATCCAATAATTGGAAGGTTTGTGGTTCTAATCCTGCTCTCCCCAGCCATCCTGTCGTTGTGTCCCTGGGCAAGACAATTTACCCACTCTGCCACCAGTTTCCATGACACTGGGAATGAACGTGTATAAATGTTGTGTAGTGGTCAGAGAGGCCATTGGCACGGGTTGACAGCCACGTTTCCATCACTCTGCCCCAGGGCAGCTGCAGCTACAGCAGTAACTTACCACTATATGGGGTGAATGAATAATAGACTAAGCACTTTGAGATGTCACTTGACATGTAAAGCACAATATACACTACCGTTCAAAAGTTTGGGGTCACTTAGAAATTTCCTTATTTTTGAAAGAAAAGCACTGTTTTTTTCAATGAAGATAACTTTAAACTAATCAGAAATACACTCTAATATCTAAAATGCATTGCTAATGTGGTAAATGACTATTCTAGCTGCAAATGTCTGGTTTTTGGTGCAATATCTACATAGGTGTATAGAGGCCCATTTCCAGCAACTATCACTCCAGTGTACAATGGTACAATGTGTTTGTTCATTGCGTCAGAAGGCTAATGGATGATTAGAAAACCCTTTTGCAATCATGTTAGCACAGCTGAAAATAGTTTAGCTGGTTAGAGAAGCTATAAAACTGACCTTCCTTTGAGCAGGTTGAGTATCTGGAAAAAATAATTATTTCAAATACAAATCATTATTTCTAACCTTGTCAATGTCTTGACTATATTTTCTATTCATTTTACAACTCATGGTGGTAAATAAGTGTGACTTTTCATGGAAAACACAAAATAATTGTCTGGGTGACCCCAAATTTTTGAATAGTAGTGTAAATCTAATCCATTATTATTATTAAAACACATCCTGTATTTAAAGTAGGTGGTGCTCCAACAGAGAGCACACCAGGATAGATTAAGGAATGTTTTGTCAGATGAAATGTGATCCTCAGACAGTCATCTCCTCACCACTTCAACTGCCAACCCTGTTGGCATACACATAGAGCTGCAATGTCATTTGGTATTATTTCCTCATCCACCTCTAGAGTGTTTCCAGGAATCTTGTGAACAGAATCTTTGGAATTCTCGATGTGATGTTCAGTGTTGCCAGCTAGTGGACCTAAAATGGTATGACATTGGTACATCGTAATTATGTCATTAGTACACTGAAGTATAGTGTAACTACAAAAGCACTCAGAGAGTGCATACCTCTACCGAGGCTCCTCTCTGTCTGTCCATTTGCCCATACCTTCCTGTTCCATCCCACCACTGGGACTGGTGGTACATTGGTAGAGGTATGCACTCATAGATCAGCTCCAAAATCTAATGGGTTCTTTTGCAGCCCAAGGACCATCTCTGGTGAAAATTTCATCCAAATCCATCCAGTAGTTTTTGTGTAATCCTCCTAAACCACTGCTAGAAGATTGAGCCTTGGTGGAGGTATGCACACATGGCTCACCTCCAAAATGTAATGGGTTTGTGTGCAGGCCACAAGCCAGTTCTGGTGAAAATTGCATCAGTCGATCCATTAGGTATGGTGTATTCTTGCTAACACTGTGAGAAGATAAGAGCCTTTGTGGAGGTATGCTTTCTGGGATCATCACCAAAATGTTATGAGTTCCTCTCTAGGCCAAGGACCACCTCTGGTGAAAATTTCATCCAAATCCATCCAGTAATTTGTGTGTAATCCTGCTGCACAAATACAAACAAGCTCCTTAGTGGAGGTATGCACTCTCAGATCATCACCAATATTTAATGGGCTTGTCCTTCCCTAAAGGGCTACCTCTGGTGAAATTTTCACCAAAATTTGTGCATTAGTTTTTCCATAATCCTGTAAACAGACAAACAGACAAACCACCCCAATTACATGACCTCCTTGGCAGAGGTAATTACTGTAATTTCAGTGTAATATGTGATCTGTATTATAAAATGCTACCAAGAACTGTTGATTTTATTCAGTTAAAGTTAACAATGATGATACTTGATAAGATATTACCTCACCTAGTTCTAAATACCTCAAATGGTTGAATGTCTGCTGCCACATTCTGCCACTTTAAAAGCACAAGCTTCTGTTCAGTGAAAGGTACTTGCAGCTAAGCACCATGTTTGGTATTTGCTGATGGGTAAAGTACAGAGGAGCTCTGGGGAACTGCCTCTTATTGCAGAATAACAGTGACCTTTAAAATATCCTATCAGGCACCCTGGGTGTTCTTGGTAAAACATCTGTTACTATAGCTCAAAGCCACACACCACCACCAACACCAGTGTTCAGTGTCCCAGTCTGCTCAGTTCAGTTCTGCTCTAAAAACCTTGTGAAACTTTTTTTTTTTTTAAAGGTTCTGCAGGTTTTTGCATAATACACAGCAAGGCAGGATGTAAGGGCTTCTGTGCTTTCTTGGACATGGGATGTTTTTTGTTCTAAGTGATTCAAACATCAAGAGTGGATGCCATTTTCAGTCCATCCATGGTTGATATGTTTGATATTTCACTACTGGGTGTACATGATCACGTTGCGGCCGGTTTGTTTACAGTGTAAAATCAGGATTATGGACCATGAATCTTTTTGCCCACTGGCCTCGCTGTGACTCTGTCTGCATGCAGGGCTGAACAAAAGCAAGGCTTTGTCCCAGAAATGCCATTTGGAATGGTATGGTTGGGCTTTCACCCCCATCTTTGTTCTCCCCTTCAGTCAGCAACCATCAAAACAACGGCAGTTTCCACTCCACATGTATGAAAAGGCTGTTGGTGAAAAGTTCTGGAAGTTCTGTGACATGGGCCCTTGCCATGGCTGAGTGTTTATTACAGAACAAAGTGTATGTCATGATATAGGTTGTGTACATAGTTTAAAAAATTGCTGTGTGTAGATGCAAGAGAAAAACTGAATTTGACCCGAAAAAGGATTAAGCGGAAGAAGATGGATGGATGGATGGAATTTGAAACAACCCGTGATCAGTAACCAGGGTTTGCTTGAAAAGCATTTGACACTATTGATTACGACTTCTAATCAAACAAATTCCCAAAATAAAAGGGAGAGCATTGTCTGTTTCTGTAATGTACATAATACTCACACAGAACACATGCAGTTGAAACCAGAAGTTTACATCCACTGTATAAAAAGACACATTGTGAGGGCATGGTGTTGGATTTCTCCACCCAGGGAACAATGGACCAAAAAAGGAGGTGTCACAGGGGAGTTCAGATGGGGCAGAAAGGACTATGTGCCCCCTGGGGAAAGGAGTAAATGCCGGGCCGCTGGGAGAAGGGTGTGAGAGCGGCGCCGGTGTTATGTCATGTTAATGTGCCACACAGCCTTTGTTCTAAACATAATGTGTTATGGTCGGAAGTTCCGGGCCTCCATGCATGGAAATAAAGATATAAACGAGGGATGCATAGAGGCCTGGGATGCGCTTTTGCGTTACTGTTCTTGTTGGAGAAAGAATAAAGTCTTGTGTTGTTCAGCTCATTTCCTCGCCTGCATCCTTTCTCCACATTGGTGACCCAAGACGTGCCATGGGGAGTGAGACGAGCACTGCCCCAGAGACTACCTGGAGGGAGAGCATCAACGCTGCGTGCGCTGTTTCAGTCAAGCTCCTGGCTTCTGGCTTCACAACTTGACAGCGTGGTTTTTGCACATAGAAGCCCAGTTCGCACTCCGCGGGATAACAACAGATGAAACAAGGTACTACCACACGGTCGCTGCGCTGGACACGCGCACCACACAACAGGCGGCAACCCTGCTCCAGAAACCGCCGGCCCGGGGAAAATACAAGGCGCTCGAGAGGATGCTTCTCCAGCGCTATACCCTTTCAGACAGCGAAAGGGCAGAGAGACTCCTAACTCGTTCAGAGTTGGGGGACAGATCAGCTGTAGAGCTAATGGAGAGCATGTTGGCGCTGATGGGTAGAAACGAGTCTTTCCTGTTCGCCCACCTGTTCCTCAGGAACCTACCAGCTGCAGCGAGGGCAATCCTGGCCAACTCACCGTTGCTGGTAACGAATGACTACCACGCACTGGCGCAGGAAGTGGATCACATCATTTAAGATAAGATAAGATAAGATAAGCCTTTATTAGTCCCACAACGGGGAAATTCCAGGATTGCAACAGCACAGGGATAGCAACACTCAGAGCAACAATCAGAAGGCAAGAAAAAAACAAGCAAGCAAGAGCAGCTAATATACATATGTACGTATTACTATAAAATATATATATATACACACACACACACAGACACACAGTGCAGAGCATTGTAGCTGGATGGAACAAATATATGAACACATGAACACACAGTGCAGAGCATTGTAGCCAGATGGAATAAATATGTAAATATACAAACACCCACAGTACGGAGCATTGCAGCTAGGTGGAATAAATATGCAAGTATATAAACACACACAGTGCGGAGCAATGTAGCTAGATGGAATAATATGTAGATATATAAATATATAAACACACCCAGTGCTGACCATTGTAGCTAGATGGAATAAATATGTAAATATATAAACACACACAGTGCAGAGCATTGTTGCTAGATGGAATGAAACAGCACAACCGTCTACCTAGTCATCCCACATGGCATGATTATGCGCCCACACATATTCTCACCCTCCATAGCGACCGGTATGTTCCTAGTTGTATGCCGGAGGGGACCATTGTGTAAGTCTATTGCATCTTTTGCATTCAAAAAACTATTAGTTTGTTACGTCTTTTTGCTATCTCTGCGAGCTATTAGGGTTATTATTTAAGCAACCAGAATGCTCAGCGCGAATGCAGCGACACCGACATCCAGGAGGGACTCCAGCAAGGTTGAGGAGCCGTGGGTGGTAGCCGGAGCAGACGCCAGGAGACGCAGGAACGGGGTGATCTGTTTCTATAATCACTGTTTTGGCTCAAATACCCAGTGATGTGTGCCGCCATGTCAATTCAAGAAGTCAGGAAATGGCACGGCCAGCAGTCAGTAGCAGCTGCGACCGCTGGTGACAGAAACAAGCTGCTGTATGTCACAGACACACGTTCGGGGAGATGGTTTCTGGTGGACTCCGGCTCCCAGAGGAGCCTCATCCTGCCGGTCAATGCAGACAGGGTGCTAGGGAGCAACGGTCCCGAGCTTACGGCCGCCAATGGATCCACCATCAGGACATTTGGTGAGCGGACACTGACAATATGCTTACACGGACGCAACTTTCAGTGGAACTTTGTGGTGGCTGCATGTTCCGCCCCCATTTAAGGTGCAGATTTTTTATGTGCTTACGGGTTATTAGTTGATGTTGCTAATAGGAGATTAGTGGATGCTGTCTCTTTTGCCTCTCTGCCCTGTACAGCTTGGGGAGCAGGGTCGACAACATTGGCCAACGTTACAGCTCCAGGGGGTAAGTACCAACAGTTACTCGCACAGTTCCTAGCACTCACGGTCCCGACTTTTTTGGCTACAATAACGAAGCACGGGGTCAAACGTTTCATAACTACAAATTGGCTGCCAGTATTCGAGCAACCTCGGTGCCTGGACGCAGCTAAACTGGCAAGCCCATTCGAGGAGTTAACCAACTTGGAACAGTTGGGCATCGTCAGGCACTCCAACAGCCCATGGGCATCCCCGCTACACATGGTGCCTAAAGCCGATGGGTCATGGTGACCATGCAGCAATTTCTGACATTTGAACAACACTATGGAACACGATCGCTATCCTATTCCACACATCCAGGATTTTTCTGTACACCTGACCGGGGTGCATGTTTTTTCCAAACTCGATCTGGTCTGCTGTTACCACCAGGTCCCAGTGCAAGAGGAAGATGTTCCAAAATCAGCTGTAATGACTCCTTTTGGCCTTTTTGAGTTTTTACGCATGCCGTTCAGATTAAAAGACACAACACAGACCTTCCAGAGGATGATGGACACAGTGCTTTGTGACTTGTCCTTTATTTTTGTCTACATAGACTACATTCTGGTAGCCAGCGCGTCTGAGGAGCAGCACATTGCACATCTCAAGACTGTTTTCCGGAGGTTGGAAACATATGGGTTGATGGTTAACCCGGCAAAGTTCCAGTTCAGTGTGCCAGTGATTGACTTTTTGAACAACGTATTTCGCCGGAGGCCGCAATCCCGTTACTGGACAAAGTGCGCGCTGTGTCAGACTTCCCGCACCCGCAGACAGTGAGGGCACTACAGGAGGTTTTGGGAATGGTTAATTTTTATAACCGTTTCCTTCCCCGAGTACCCCGCTGATGCAGCCGTTGTTTGCCGCTCTTAAAAAAAGAAGCCCATGGAAGCCATCGACTGGACTCCTGAGCGAGTCCAGGCTTTCACTTACGCCAGAACAGCACTTGCGGATGCTGCGTTGTTAGCCCACCTGGATCCGTCTGCACAGATCGTGTTCATGACGGATGAGTCTGACGTTGCCATAGGGGCGGTGGTGGAGCAGTGCATTGCAGGTTCGTGGCAGCTGCTCGCATTTTTTAGCCAGACTTTGCACGACAACAAATGCAGGTACAGCACATTCAATATAGAATTGCTGGCTCTCCACCTGGCGATGTGTCATTTCCAGTTCTGGCTGGAGCGGTGCGAGTTCACCACGTTTGTGGACTACAAACCGCTGACGCATGTGACGTCCAAGACCTCGGAACTGTGGTCGGCCTGGCAGCAGCGGCATTTGGCCACAATTTCCGAGTTTACTACTGACATTCAACACATTGCTGGCAAACTCAACGTCATGGCCAATTGCCTGTCGTGCGCATTAAACATCCCAGTCTACATGGGAATAGATTTCCCTGCGATGGCTGCAGAAAAAGCTTGGGACGCGGACATTTTCACGCTCCAGTCTGTGCCAACTGGGTTAAGGCTGGAAAACAGGGTGGTGCAGGAAGGGTGCCCTCCTTTACTCTGCGACGTCTCCACCAGCCGCCCGCACCCAGTGGTTCCTAGCTCTTGGCACCGTCGCGTTTTGGAGTCGGTCCACTCCCTTTCGCATCGGGGAGTGTACGCTTCGGTGTAGCTAGTGGGGGCAAAATTCGTCTGGCCATGCTTCCGCAATGATGTGAAAGAATGGGCTGCAGCTTGCACCGCGTGCCAGCAAGCCAGAGTGCACAAGCACACCAGAGCTCCACTTGAGCTGTTCCAAATCGTGGCCAGGAGGTTCAGCCACTTCCACATGGATTTGGTGGGACCCTCCCACTGTTGCAAGGTTTCACACACCCTTTGACAGTCGTTGACCACACCACTTGCTGGCCTTAAGTGGTCGCACTGGCTTCTACCACATCCGCGGAAGTGGCACACACTTTTTTGTCGACTTGGGTTGCACGTTTCAGATCTCCATCGGACATCACACCCGACAGAGGTCCACAATTCATTTCAGAACTCTGGTCCATGATGGCCTCAAGCCTGGGGGTCAAAATTCACCATACTACCATGTAAAACCCCCACACTAGCGGGTTATGTGAGCGTTTTCATAGGTTGCTTAAAGTAGCACTCAGAGCTTCTCTCACGGACACAAATTGGGTCATCCGCCTGACTTGGGTTCTTTTTGGGTTGCTTCTGCACCTAAGGAGGATCTAGACAGCCTAACCGGCAGAACTTGTTTTTTCTCAACCGCTGCGGATCTCCGGAGAGTTTTTACCAGAAAACCCCGCGCCCGGGGCTGATCCACCCATGCAATTTTTACACAGTACGGGGGCTGTGAGCATACTGGGCCCAGCCCACCATTGTTTTCCCCACACATTCGTCCAAAAAAGCTTGCAGAACGCCACTTTCGTTTTTGTCAGGCACGATGCACACTGGACCCCGCTGCGCCCACCGTACAACGGACCATTCAGGGTGTTGGAACCTGGGGTGAAACATTTTGTGTTAGACTTGGGGGGACATAAGGAGACCGTCTGCATCAACAGGCTGAAGTCCGCTTTTGTTTTGGCAGACGAGCAGGTGGTGTTGGCCCAAGCTCCTCGGCGCAGACGCCCACCGTTGGTGGCTCCGCAGGTTGGTGATTCCTCAGCAGGGACCGTCGCTCACGAAGCTGATGTTTTCTTCCCCTCTCTTTTTCCCTCCACTGATTGACGTGCCCGCCTGTACACCCTGCCAGCAGGGGAGTTCAACTGGATCGGCGACCCCCTGCTACAGCCGCAATCGGCACCAGCTCAAGCCCAAAGGACGGGGGGTGGGGGTTAAGTCCCATTATGGGTGTTCGGGGGGGGCTGTTTGGGGGCATGGTCTTGGACTTCTCCACCCAAGAAACAATGGACCAAAAGAAGAGGTGTCACCAGGGGGTTCAGACGGGACAGTAAGGACAATGCGCCCCCCCCCCCCCCCCAGGGAGAGGAGTAAATGCCAGGCCACTGGGAGAAGGGCGTAAGAGCGGCGCCAGTGTTATGTCATGTTAATGTGTCACATAGGCTTAGGCTTAGGCATAGAATGTGTTATGGTCGGAAGTTCCGGGCCTCCATGCATGGAAATAAAGATATAAAAAGAGGGATGCACAGAGGCCCGGGATGCGCGTTTGCTATACTGTTTTGTTGGAGGAAGAATAAAGTCTTATGTTGTTCAGCTTGTTGCCTCGCCTATTCCTTTCTCCACAACATAACCTTTTTTTCCTCACTTTCTGGATTTAAATCATACTAAACTTTTCCTGTTAGAATTACCAAAATTATTTCTATTTGCTAAATAATTTTTATATTTGCGAAACACTTTTTAGAGATGTTTTGTTGCAATCTGGCATTCACAGACCTTTTAAAAAGCTAAAACACTTAACCAACTGAAATTAATTTGCACTGATGGGGGATGGTATAGCTTCCTAAATTCTCATTGATTTCAGCTGGTTTCTTCGCTTTCTATGCTTTTTTGCAACTCTTTTTATTCATGCGTTCAATACTTATTCCCTGTGTAATTCCACTTCATTAAATATAACTTGTTTTGTGAACACAGTTGCCTTGATTTCTTTGTATGTATGGATTATGTTGGTTGTTACTGATATCTGGTGAAAATCTCAGGTCAGTGGCTCCATCAGAAATATGTTTAACGAGAAGAATGTTGACATGTTGAATACTTATTTTCTCTGCTGTAGATAGACAGATGGATGTAAATCCTGAGCAGTTTGGTAGATATTGTCTTACTAATACTAAACTGTTAAAGAAGCACAAATATTGTGTAGTTTAATATATTTTTTTTATGCTGATGCTACTTTTGCCTCTGTTTCAGTTTTTACTCTGTCTGCTGGGCATCAATAAAGTTCACTCCTCCACTGTGTTGTCAAAGGATGAGTTACTCTTCTGCATCTAAAAAAATGTGCCAGTTATAAGGCAAGCACTGACAAAGTACAAAATCAAGTGTTTCACTTAATTTTCATTAGAACTTACCAATGAAAAGACAGTTTTACTAAAATATTTTTACAAGTGGCATGTGTGCATTCACACCATTCTGCAGCTTAACACAACAAGAAATCAACCTTGAATCAATTTGTCTTCATAACATTCCATATTACTTATTATAACTTATAAAATTTCAGCTTATTTATGTGATAACAAAAAATACAACAAACCATTATTTGGATATCCCATTATCACAATGCTGCAAGGGCTGTCAGGAGGACTTTTTCCATTACCATTATGGCTCCCAACTTTGCTGTCAAAATGTTAGCCATGAGCACTCTAGTGTATTTTGTTATAAACCCTCATGCGCCATTGCACAGCGCACTGAGGGAGGAATGATAAACCCACACGCAGGAGTAGATTTGTGCATTTTATTAACATAAACCCCAAAATAACAAGTCCAGCAAACAGTCACAATTATACAGAGAATTGGAATGATGATAATGAGGCCACCAGACAGACAGGGATGCCTCCTGGATGCTGAGCAGCCCGGGTAAGGGAAGGCCTAGTGCCGCAGAGCTGCTGTCGGCACAGGGAGAAAGGCAAACATTAACTTGCGGTGCTGGAGCGATCCAGGGCTGTCCATGCAGTCCGGTGGATGAAGATGAAACAGGCTGACGGAGTAATGTAGGGAATGGTAACTTGCATACATGAAGGTACACACTGTCGTGTATGAAGCACATAATGCTACGGCGGTCTCGCTCTACTCTCACAGCATTTAAGTAGTCAAAACACTAATGAGGGAAGAGCCCGCCGGTGTGAATGAGCGTTGGCTGGACGTAATTGAAAACATGTGTGCATGAGTGAGTGTATGAGCGTGTGAATGGGAGTGAATGAAGTGTGTGCGTGTAAGTGTGTGAAACACCCATAATGAGGATCAGCTGGCGATACTGACAGGAGGAGGGGGCGTGCCCGAGCTGTCAGGGAGCGAAGACCCAAAGGACTCCCTGAAGCGCCTGATGGAAAATACAGTAACTAGAGAAGCGGGTCAAAATAACCATGGGTCAGATCTGGGTTTGGGACCACCAAACCCAGGTTCATGACAGTATTCTATCTCTGTGCACAGGTTCACCTTGAGACCCCAGCCTAGGGTCACCAAACTTTGAACACAGGTTTACCCTGTCACCCTGACCGCTGACTTTCATGTTGGGATTGCAAGGTAAAAGGTCAAGGTGAAAATACCATAAAAAATACATCTCAATAACCAGCAATGAGGCTGAGGGGCACCACTGGCAGCCGCCAGTATTTTTATTATTATAACATTACAAAAAGGAACTAAACAAACTTTTTGCACAATGAGGGTTGAAGTGTTCGTGATTCAAGGAAGAACAGCAGGTCCTTGTCAGACCAAAACAGCTTCAGCAGCCTCCCAGTAACAGAATTAGGATGACTTTTACTTTCTACTTTGGCCCTGTGATGGAGCCAGTCTTCTGAACAACATGCCAGTGAGCAAGTGCACCTCATTTCCGTGGGACAGTTCGCAGTGCAGTATTACTGCGCTGTGCTCTCTGCTCAGATGTACCGACTGCATCCATGTGTCCATGTGGAGAGAGAAAAAGAAAAATTTTGGTGGTAGCGTGAGCAGGAGTGTATGTTTTCAGAGCTTCCGTGACTTGCCAGAAAGGCCCCCTGCTGCGCTGCTGAGTGCCTCCCGTTCAGACGCATTAAAATAAGATGAGCGTGTGTCTGTGCAGTGCTGTACAGGGGAGAGTAAGGACAGAGAGAGAGATTAAAAGATTGCAAACACACGCGCATCGTGAGCATCTCTCCATGTGCACACATGCAAACATGCCTATTAGTGTGTGGATGAATGTGTGGAATTGGGGAAGTCCCTGTGGGCCATGAAACTAAGACTAGGGCCACGCTGGAAAGCAGAGAAGGAGAGATAGCAGGAGGAGGAGGAGGACATGTGTACATGGTTGGTAATTGGCTCTTAAGTGCAGCACGCTCCTTTACCCGAGAGCTTCCTCTCATGGCTGCTGAAAACTCCGTACACTTATCTCTGCAACCAGCAATTGTTACAACCTCAAACACACTTACACACACTCACACTTTCTCTTTATCACTGACTTACACGATTTCCTCTGCTGCTCTATTCTGTCTGTTGCTCCCGTTTTTACTCCCTCGTCCCTGTTGCTATCTCACAAACAAACAGATTCTGCAGGGTAGGAGTGACAGAGGAAACAAAGCAGTGCTGATGATTGCAGACTGCACAACAATATTGTTCTTCTTCTTTCAGCTGCTCTATTTAGGGGTCTCCACAGTGGAGACTCCTCCTTCTCACCCTATCCCTTCATCCTCCTCTGTAAAACCAGTCCTCTCCATGTCCTCCTTCACTACATCCATGAATCTTCTCTGTGGTCTTTCTATAAAAAAAAACGATCAGAAGGGGGTAAAGGAACTTAGAATCAATGGCAAGACCGTCAGTGACAAGGCTACTTTGGCAAATGAATTTAATTCACACTTTGTGGGCTCTGTGGAAGACTTAACAAAAATTTTTGTGCTGCCAAATGTGCTCAACAACACAAATTCCATACTTCCAACAGATACTTTTCACATCAATGAGGTAAATGAGAAGTTAATTGCTGGTATTGTTAAAACACTGTCAAACTCAAAAACTAATGATATCTACAATATGAGCACCTCCTTTCTCAAAATGCACAGCAAAATATTAATCAAACTACTGACCCATCTCATTAATCTCTCCATTAGGTCTAGTACATTTCCATCTGGCTGGAAAAAAGCTGTCGTCATACCAGTTCATAAATCAGGCAGTAAAGACGATATATGCAATTACCGCCCAATCTCTATCTTACCAGTCCTATCTAAGGTTCTTGAAAAAGTTGTAGCTACACAGCTGATAGACTACTTACAAGACAGTCAACTTCTTCATCCACATCAATTTGGTTTTAGACCAGGATACTCAACAGAAACAGCAAATTGTTGCCTTATTGAAAACGTCAAACAGTCCTTGGACAGGGGTAATGTGGTAGGAGCTGTTTTTCTAGATCTCAAAAAGGCTTTCGATACTGTAAACCACAGTTTGCTTTTATCCAAAATGGTATCTTTTAACTTCTCCCCAAATACATTAGAATGGTTTGCATCTTATCTCCAGAATAGAGAACAGTGTGTAAAAGTTCACCAGGATAAATCCTCATTTTTAAACAACCGCATGGGTATCCCACAAGGGTCCATTCTTGGTCCTTTACTTTTCAGCATTTTTATTAATGACCTGCCGTTACACTGCTCAGCTGCAACATGCCAACTTTATGCAGATGATGCAGTTATTTACACAGCTGCCAAGACTCCAGCACAGGCTGCAGATGTACTGTCTACAAGTATGGTTGATGTCCAAGAGTGGCTCCTCAAGAACCATCTATTGCTGAACCTTCAGAAAACAGTCTCAATGTGCTTTTCAATCAAAAAATGTAACCTGCAACATTTTAAAGTTAATATACATGATCATGACATCAGTTTAGCTACAGAATTCAAATACCTTGGCATTGTACTAGATCCTCAACTCAAATTTAATCTTCATATAAAGAAAATTTCAAAAACAGTAAAAAAAAATCTGAACTGCTTTAAATTAATTAGATATTACATACCTTACGAAGCAGCTGCACTGTATATGCATTCTATGTTTTTTTCTCATATATCATACTGTTTGACAGTCTGGGCTCAAGCAGCCCCTTCCACAATAAGACATATAGGTTCATTATATTATCAAACCCTAAAAATCTTGGACAAAAAGCCCATTAGGTGGCATCACTGTAATGTTTTAAAAAAATACAACCTATTGAGTTTTGAGAGCTTCATTGACCTCTGTCTTCTGAAATTAACGTTCAAATGTTTCCATAAATCAGCACCCGAGCCACTTGCTGGTTTCGTCCAAAGACAGGATAGCAGCAGAGCCACCAGGAGTTCTGTTAACAATAACTGTAAAATATTCCACCGCAGAACCACATTTGGACAAACAGCTTTCTCTATAAAGGGCAGTCACATCTGGAACACAATGCCAAATGAAATTAAAATAATAACGGACTTTAAAACATTCACTAAAAATGTTAAAAACTGGCTGAAAAATAAACAAGAATGTACTCATGTATGAATTAATTGTCTGCAAAGTGAGAGTGAATGAAGGGAAGGAATAAATGTGTTTGTTTATAGTGAGTGACGGAGGGAGGAAGGCCTGAAATAGGCAAATGTGAGTTATGTTATATGTGTTAAATGTGAGTCAGGCTGTTATATTTGTGTATTTATAATATTTATAATATTTATGTTAAATGTGAGTCAGGCTGTTATATTTGTGTATTTATAATATTTATAATATTTATAATTGTGTATTTATAATTTTTCTGCATTGATGTATGTGGTTATTGTGTATATTTTTTTATTTTTTTTCCCATCTTTACTTGATTCTTTTTTCTAAAGCCCATCCAGGGACAAGAGTTGCAAATTAGCTAATAGCTATACACTCTATGTGCAACACATCAGATTGATTGTCTTTGATTAATTGTCTATGTTTATTGCACTGTCCCTGTCAAATAAACTAATCTACTACTATTTTCCTCCTGCCTGGCAGCTCCATCTTCAACATCCTTTGTCCAATATATCCACTAGCTTAGCATCTTCAGCTCTGCCACCTCCAGCTCTTCCTCCTGTCTTTTCATCAGCACTAACGCCTCAGAGACATACATCATAGCAGGTCTCACTACCATCTTGTAAATCTTCTCTTGCTGCTACCCTTCTGTTACAAATCACCACGGCACTCGTCTCCACCCACTCCACCCTGCCTGCTCTCTCTTCTTCACCTCTCATGCATTTTCCTTTGCTTTGGATGGTTGACCCCAGGTATTTAAACTCATCTACTTTCACTTCCGCTACTCCTTCCATCTTCACTGTTGCACCTTCTTCCCTCTCATTCACACTCATGCATTCTGTCTTGCTTCTACTGACTTTCATTCCTCTTCTCTCCAGAGCGTATCACCAGCTCTCCAGGTTCTCTTCCACCTGTTCCCTACTCTCACTACAGATCATAATGTCATCTGCAAACATCATGGTCCATGGAGACTCCTGCCTGACCTTATCTGTCAGCATGTCCATCACCATCGAAACAAGAAGGGGCTCAGAGCTAATCCCTGCTGTAACCCCACCCCCACATTCAATCCATCTGTTACTCCTACAGTACACCTCACCACTGTCTCGCTGTCCTCATACATGTCCTGCACCATCCTCACATACTTTTCTCCACTCCTGACTTTCTCATACAGTACCACACTTCCTCTCTTTGCACCATATCATCTGCTTTCTCTTGATGCACAAAGACACAATGCAGCCGATTCTGACCTTCTCTATACTTCTCCATCAGCACTCTTAGAGCAAACATTGCATCTGTAGTACTCTTTCTTGGCATGGAACCATACTGCTGCTCACTGATTGTCACCTGGGGGCGGCAGTGGCTCAGGAGGTAGAGCGGGTCGTCCAATAACCACATGGTTGGTGGTTTGAATCCCGCTCTCCCCGGGTATCCTGCCGTTGTGTCCCTGGGCAAGACACTTCACCCCAATTGCTCCTGGTGGGTCTGGAAGCGCCATGTTAGGTAGCATGCTGCCATCAGTGTGTGAATGTGTGTGTGAATGGGTGGATAGCAGGATCTGTAAAGCGCTTTGGTCATCAAGAGATGAGACTAAAAGCGTTATATAAGTGAAAGCCATTTACCTCTCCTCTTCACCTGGCTTCAACAACTCTTTCCCATATCTTCATAGTGTGGCTGATCAACTTTATGCCTCTGTAGTTACTACAGTTCTGAGCATCACCTTTGTTCTTGAAAATTGGTACCAAAACACCTCTTCTCCACTCCTGAGGCATCCTCTCACTCTCCAATATTGTGTTGAACAATCTACTAATAATATATCAGATTTATATAGTGCTTTTCTAGGAAATTCAGGCATTTAATACTGTATGCATTATTCATTTGTTCGTTCAGCCAGGGAATGGAGGATGTCATCCTAGGTGACCACAGGATCTCATCTCTGTTGTTTGCAGATGATGTTGTCCTGTTGGCTTCATCCAGCAATGACCTACAGGTTTTACTGGGATGGTTTGCTGCTGAGTGTGAAGCGGCTGGGATGAGAATCAGCACCTCAAAGTCCGAAACCATGGTCCTCAGCCGGAAAAAGGTGGATTGTCCTCTCCGGTTGAAGACAAGCTCCTGCCCCAAGTGGAGGAGTTTAAGTATCTCGGGGTCTCATTCATGAGTGAGGGGAGAATGGAGCGAAAGATTGACAGATGGATCGGAGCAGCAGCTGCGGTGATGTGGACATAGTACTGTTCTGTTGTGGTGAAGATGGAGCTAAGCTCTAAGGCAAAGTGGTCACTTTACCAGTGAATCTACGTTCCTACCCTCACCTAAGGTCAGGAGCTTTGGGTAATGACCCAAAGAATGAGGTTGCGGATACAAGCAGCTGAAATAAGCTTTCTTTGCAGGATTGCTGGACTCACGCTTCAAGATAGGGTGAGGAGCTCAGTCATCTGGGAGATGCTCAGAGTAGAACTGGTGCTCCTCCACATTGAAAGGAGCCAGTTGAGGTGGTTTGGGCATCTGATCAGGATGCCTCCTGGACACCTCGTACTTGAGGTTTTTTTGGCAGATCCCACTGGGAGGAGACCCAGGAGCAGACCAAGGACTCACTGGAGAGACTATGTCTCCCAGCTGGTCTGGGAACACCTTGGTATCCTCTCTGAAGAGCTGGAGCAGGTGGCTGGGAGAGGGAAGTCTGGGTGTCATGAACCTGGGTTTGGTGGTCCAAACCCAGTTCTGACCCATGGTTTTTGGCCCGCTTTCCTATTTATTTTCCATCAGGTGCTTCAGGGAGTCCTTTGGGTCCTCGATCCCTGACAGCTTGGGCACGCCCTCTCCTCCTGTTAGTATTGCCAGCTGATCCACATCATTAGTGTTCACACATTCACATACACACCTCATTCACTCTCATTCACACGCTCAGACTCTCACTCATGCACACATGATTTCAATTATGTCCAGCCCACGCATCCTCACATCGGCGGTCTCTTCGCTCGTTAGTATTATGATTACTTCAACGCTGTGTTAGTAGGAAGAGACCGCCGGAGCATTGAGATTCATACACGGCAGCGTGTACCTCTGTGTATGCTGTTACCTTTGTTACCTTTGTTACGCTGTCAGCCTTCCTCACCTTCATCCACTGGACTGCACGGACTGCCCCGGATCGCTCCTGCACCGTAAGTCCATGTTTGCCTTTCACCCCGTGCCGACTGCAACTCAGCGGCACTAGGCATTCCCTTTGCCGGGCAGTAGAGCATCCAGGTGGCGCCCCTGTATGTATGGTGGCCTTAAATCATTCTATCCAACGTTCTGTGCATATCACGACTGTTTGCTGGACTTGTTATTTTGGGGTTGTTAATAAATTGCGCAAATCTACTCCTGCGGTTGGGTTTTTCATTTCTGTCCTCCGTGCGCCCCGTAATGATGCATGAGGATTCATAACAGAATGCTCCGGCCAGTAAGAAAAAACTCAGTGGACTAGACGTCCGTTTTTTCTTTTCTTTTTCACCCTTTTTTCCCTTTTTTTCCCCGAGCAACATTATGTTGGTCTGGACGGACAAGGAACAAAGAGTGCAGGACCTGCTGGAAGAGGCGCTCTTCTCCGCTCAGTGGCCGCAGTTCCCCGAAGACATTCAGTGGGTGCAGCTCGTTGCAGAGGACATCGAACGATGCTATCCTGGTCTCTGGATAATCCCGAGAGTGGATGACACCCTCTCCTTCCTCCTTCCCCCGCCAGCCGTGGAGCCGGAGTGGACCTCTCCGACATCGGGGCCTTCCTCCCATCGGAAGAAGCGCTCCCAGCAGAAGAAAACATCTTTCTCCCACGGCTTGCCCACTCCTGCATCATCCCTAGATCCTGGACACGTTTCATCCTCTGATGCGATGATGGAAAAGGAGACATGGGGGATGAATCAGAATCATAATCAGAATCAGAATCAGATTTATTGCCATTGTTCATGTGATACACAAACTAGGAATTTGTCTCGGTGCCATGCTGCAACATTAAAAACATAATGAGAAAAAGGGATAAACTAAAAAACTAAAGGACTAGAAACGTGCAATAAGTGTAGAAAAATAAGTTATAATAAGTAATAATAATAATAATACTAGTAATAATGAGTAGTACTAGTCAAGGCAGTTTTAAAAAATTAGCATGTAGCAGATAATGTGAAGTACCACATAGTGCAGTCAATAATGCAACAGAAAAACAGTGATGATTGACATGAGTCTGGTTGAGCTGCTGTACATAGTGCACGAGAGTCAAAAGTCACTTAGTGTTCAGCAGTCTGATGGCAGAGGGGAAGAAGCTGTTCATGTGCCGGGAGGTTTTAGTCCGAATGGACCGAAGCCTTCTACCTGAGGGGAGGGGGGCAAACAGCACGTGACCAGGATGTGAAGGATCGGCTATGATCCGGCCAGCACGCCTCCGGGTCCTGGAGATGTACAGGTCCTGGAGAGATGGGAGCTTGCAGCCTATCACCTTCTCAGCAGTGCGCACAACGCGCTGCAGCCTTAGTCTGTCCCTGGCAGTGGCTCCTGCGTACCACACAGTTATGGAGGAGGTGAGGATGGACTCGATGAGGGCCGTTTAGAACTGCACTAACATCTTGGTGGGTAGCTTGAGCTTCCTCAGCTGCCGCAGAAAGAACATCCTCTGCTGGGCCTTTTTGATGAGGGAGCTGATGGTTGGCTCCCATTTGAGGTCACGGGTGATGGTGGTGCCCCAGAAGCGGAAGGAATCTGCAAAGGTGATGGGAGAGCCTGTGATGGTGAGGGGGGGCAGGGGGGATGTGACTTTCCTGAAGTCCACAAT
The DNA here is from genome assembly GCA_020510985.1 of Pholidichthys leucotaenia. Classification (NCBI taxonomy): domain Eukaryota; kingdom Metazoa; phylum Chordata; class Actinopteri; order Cichliformes; family Pholidichthyidae; genus Pholidichthys; species Pholidichthys leucotaenia. Next base: position 492,592,630 of record CM035837.1, read on the forward strand.
CATCTCCGCTGTCTTCAGAGCATTCAGCTGCAGGTTGTTGTGGCTGCACCAGGACACCAGCTGGGCCACCTCTTCCCTGTAGGCGGACTCGTCGCCGTTGGAGATGAGCCCGATGAGGGTGGTGTCGTCCACAAACTTAATCAGCTTAACAGACTGGTGGGAGGAGGTGCAGGAGTTGGTATAAAGGGAGAAGAGTAGGGGGGAAAGTACACAGCCCTGGGGTGATCCAATGCTGATGCTAACAGAGTCTGAGACAGACTTCCCCAGCCGCACATGCTGTCTCCGGTCCGTCAGGAAGTCGGTGATCCACCTGCAGAGGGAGTCAGGCACGTTGAGCAGGGACAGCTTGTCCTGGAGCAGATCGGGGTGGATGGTGTTGAATGCGGAGCTGAAGTCCACAAACAGAATCCTGGCGTAGGTTCCCGGGGAGTCCAGGTGCTGCAGGATGGAGTGGAGGGCCAGGTTGACTGCGTCATCCACAGACCTGTTAGCACGGTAGGCAAACTGCAGCGGGTCTAGGAGGGGTGTGGTGATGGACTTGAGGTGAGACAGGACCAGGCGCTCAAAGGACTTCATGACTACAGAGGTGAGCGCTACAGGTCTGTAGTCGTTAAGTCCAGTAATCCGTGGCTTCTTGGGGACAGGGATGATGGTGGAGGATTTGAGGCAGGTCGGCACGTGACATTGCTTAAGGGAGGTGTTAAAAATGTCTGTGAAGACAGGAGCCAGCTCTTTCGCACAGTGTCTCAGGGTGGAGGGAGACACACCGTCCGGCCCGGGGGCCTTGCGCGGGTTCAGTCTGGAGAACTGTCTGTGCACGTCCTGCTCACTGATGACAAGGGGAGGGGGGGAGGAGGAGGAGGAGGAGGAGGGGGGGGGGCGCTTTTGATGAATTAGGGGCTGAGGAGGCAGTGGAGCTGGGTGGAGTGGGTGAGTTGGACACAGCTGACGAGGTGTCAAAACGGGCATAGTGTTGGGACAGTCTTTGACAAAGGGCTTTGTCATCCTGACCTTTAGAAGCCTGAGGCCGATAGTTGGGGATTTGCCTCAGTCCTCTCCACACAGAAGCCGAGTCATTAGCAGTGAACTGCTGCTGGAGTCCCTCAGAATACACAGATTTAGCTCTCCTCAGCTCTCTGTTAAACCGATATTTGACCTCCCTGTAGCAGTCCCTGTCTCCACTTTTCAGCGCTGCTTCCTTCTCCTTCCTGATCCGTCTGAGCTTAGCTGTGAACCAAGGCTTGTCATTAGAATATCTCACCCTGGTGCGCGATGGGAGAATGTCCTCCTCACAGAAGTTGATATATGAGTTCACAGTGTCTGTGTACTCATTAAGATCATGTGTGGCTCTTTTAAACATGCCCCAGTCAGTTATTTCCATGCATGTGTTCAGTTTCTCTCCAGCTTCACTGGTCAATTTCTTTGTGGTGGTCACAACAGGTTTAGTGAGTTTCAGTCTTTGTTTGTATGTGGGGATGAGGTGGACCATCACGTGATCAGATAGTCCCAGCGCAGCGCGGGGAACAGCGCGATATGCGTCCTTCACTGTGGTGTAACAGTGATCCAGCGTGTTATTTCCTCTGGTTGGACATTTAATACACTGTTTGTAGCGGGGGAGCTCGTGACTCAGATTGCTCTGGTTAAAATCGCCCACCACGATAACCAGGGAGTCTGGAAAGTTCCGCTCCGTAAGTTGGATGTGATCTGCGAGCACGCACTGAGCTTCGCGCGTGTCCGCGTCAGGAGGGGCGTACACAGCGACGAGAATGAATGAGGCAAACTCCCGCGGGGAATAAAATGGCTTGCAGTTAATGAAAAGAAATTCCAGGGCGGGAGAACAGTGTTTGGAAATCACCGTTACATCAGAGCACCAGCTGTTGTTAATATAGAAGCACACTCCTCCTCCAATAGACTTACCGGACAGCTCTGTGACGCGGTCAGCACGAATCAGCTGGAAACCCTCGAGGCTGATCGCGCTATCTGGAATGTTCTCATTAAGCCAGGTCTCAGAGAAGCAGATGACAGACGAGGAAGCGAGGTCCTTGAAACGCATCAGCAGTCTTAATTCTTCTACCTTGTTCAGGAGAGAATTGGCATTGGATAGAAATATGCCAGGCAAGGCTGTTCGCGAGCCTCTTTTTCGTAGTCAAGTGAGAATCCCTCCTCTCTTCCCTCTTTTCCGCCGTCTTGCTTTTTTGGCCAAACAATGGATCAGATCGGCGGCAGGAGCTAAAAAAACTGGAAGAAGGTCCATGGGGGTGAGAGTCCTGATATTTAGTAGTTCTTCACGGGTGTATGAACCGGCAGATGCACAATCAGTGAACAAAAACAGACAAATTATAAAAATTAAAGGGCAGCGATACACCACGGCGGCCGCTGTAGGCGCCATCTTGTTTTTTTTTCCATGATGATGATTGAGGATGATTGCCCATCCATGAGGATGATTGCCCTAATCGACCGGCGGATCAAGGAGGAGTGCTGCAATAGGGAGAGACGAGAATGGGCTTCACGGGCAGTAACTGTTCCGTCCTCCGGGCTGGCGCCCGCCCAACCCACATACCTGATGACCGAGGAGGAGGGACTGGGCCTGCTAGCTCTCATCGACCATCAGATCGAGGAGGAGCGCCGCGAGAGGGAGGACCGAGGATGTGCTTCACGAGCAGTGACAATTCCGTTCTCTGGGCCGGAGCCCGCCCAATCCACGGACGTAATGACGGAGGAGGAGAGACTGGGGCTGCTCGCTCTCATCGACCGTTTGATAGAGGAGGAACGTGCTTTGAGGAGAGGAGACACCTCGGAGGCCACTGGAAACATCCAAAGCCAGGAGAACAGGCAAGTTTTTCCTCATTTCACCCTCACTGTTGATGAACAATTTTTCCTGCCTCCTGGCCAGGAGACTTGGGTTTTTCAGTTCCCGAGTGCTCCTCCCCAGCGGCATATAGTAGCCCTTTGACTGATCTCTCCAAACCCTCTCTCTGTGTTCCTACAAGTTCTTCGGCGCCGGAATCTGGTCGCTCGAGGGGAGAGGAACCGGAGGTCCTGGAAGACTTGGTGCTAGGACCAAACGTAAGGCCATCCCCGGCTGCCACACAAGAGGAGCCGGTGGCGTGGAAGACGGCACACGGGGGCACTAAGACTGCAACCACCATCACGCCTGCTGAGGGGGCCCCCACAGCAGAGTCATCCTCTGGATCAGAACTCCAGCCGACGGGACCCCGAACATCATTGTCAGCATCATTGGAGTCCAGGAAGGTGGTAGAGCTCCAGCACAGGCAAGTAATCTCTCCTGTAGTTCATTTGTCAATTATTGAGAGATCTTGTCTGGCTCTTGGGGAGGAGAGTTGGGTGCAGCCACCAGCTGCATCTGGACTCCCCACACAGGGCTTTGCCACTGCCAGCGACACTAACCATTTCTCCTCTCCCGCCTCCTTTGAGCTCCTTCCTAGGGTTGCCGGAGAGAAGCTGCCACAACTTGGGTTGCCCATGGACAACGATGTGGGGCTAGCTGTCCCAGAGGAGGTCGACGAGTGTACAGCACTTGACGGACCGATGGTACCCATGCACCCCAAGTCGTCGGAGTCCTGGACGGTGGTAGAGCCCAAGAGCAGGCAAGTGTGCTCCATAATGGCTGCTATGTCTATGTCAAAGTCACACTGCCTGACTCCTGGTGAGGAGGGCCCGGGGCAGCTCTCAGTAGCCCTCAGGGCCACCTCGCCAGGCTCTGCTGCTACCGGCGACCCTGACTCGGTCTTTTTTTCTCTCCCTCCGGGTTCAGAGCCCCCTGCCAGGGTCGCCAGAGAGCAGCGGATCCCGCCAGAAGCCACTGAGGATCTGAGTTCAGCACCAGCGGTCATGGAGAGCCCTACCTCCCTTGCTGAGGAGGCCACCACAGGAGCAATGAGGCCCCCGATGGGGACCACCGCAGGTGCAACAGTGCTCAAGCCGGAGCCCACCGCCGATGCAGCAGAGCTCCACCTGGAGTCCACCACCAGTGTAGTAGAGCTCCAGCTGGAGTCCACCGTCGGTGCAGCAGAGCTCCAGCCACAGTCCACCGCCGGTGCAGCCACATCTCAGACCGGGACAATAGCGGGTGTGGCTACGTCCCAGAACAGGACCATCATGGGTGCAGCCATGTCCCAGACTGGGATCATCACGGGTGCTACAGTTCCCCTGCTCCAAGCTTCGGAGGACAGGGGGGCTCCTGTCCCTCGGTTTGGCCACCGAGGTTCCCCGGTGGGTAGGCTGCCTCTTCACCTTCCCCTCCAGTCCTGGTGGCTCCACCACACTGGTCGGCCACCTGAAGGACTTGACCTTCGGGTCGGGTGGCCCATTGGCTCAGGCAGGCCGCCGGACGCTGTTCTATGGGCTGCCTGCTGGATGTGGGACTCGGGCAGGCCACCCGATCAGTCACCCCTCGCCATGATGGAGGCCTGGGACTCTGGTCGACCTCCTGAACTTTGGACTCCTTGGGAGGAGGGTTAGTGTCCTAGGTGGGGGCTGTTAGGAGGGTCACTGTTCTATATTTGCACATTATTTTTTGTATTTGTCACCGGTTGCTTCCCTCCTAACCTGTTTTCTGCCACCTCCCACCCTGGGTAGTTGTTTGTCTCTGGGGATGGGGGGGGGGGGGGTCCCTACTGGTGTGTTTTGTGTTTCAGCTGGTGGTTCGGGGGTGTCTAGCATCCTCCCCTGGGGGGGGGGGGGGGGCTGTCATGAACCTGGGTTTGGTTGTCCAAACCCAGTTCTGACCCGTGGTTTTCAGGCGCTTCAGGGAGCCCTTTGGGTCCTCGCTCCCTGACAGCTCAGGCACACCCCCTCCTCCTGTCAGTATCACCAGCTGATCAACATCATTGTTGTTCACACACTCACATACACTCACTTCATTCACTCTCATTCACACGCTCAGACACTCACTCATGCACATATGATTTCAATTATGTCCAGCCCACGCATCCTCACATCGGCGGTCTCTTCCCTCATTAGTATTATGATTACTTAAATGCTGTGTTAGTAGGAAGAGACCGCCGGAGCATTGAGATTCATACACGGCAACGTGTACCTCCGTGTATGCTATTACCTTTGTTACGCTGCCAGCCTTCCTCACCTTCATCCACTGGACTGCACGGACTGCCCCGGATCGCTCCTGCACCGTAAGTCCATGTTTGCCTTTCACCCCGCGCCGACTGCAGCTCAGCGGCACTAGGCATTCCCTTTGCTGGGCAGTAGAGCATCCAGGTGGTATCCCTGTATGTCTGATGGCCTTAAATCATTCTATCCAGTGTTCTGTGCATATCATGACTGTTTGCTGGACTTGTTATTTTGGGGTTGTTAATAAATTACATGAATCTACTCCTGCAGTTGGGTTTTTCATTTCTGTCCTCCGTGCGCTGTGTAATAGCGCATGAGGATTCATAACACTAGGCTTCTCTTCTTCTTGAACTGCTTCCTCCACAACCCAGACCTCTGGAAAAGCAGTAGAAGATGGATGGATGCATGGATGGATGAATGGATGGCTAATTCATTCACTCCACAGACAGGCACAGATAGCGGTAAGCTACCTCAGTAGCCACAGCTATCCTGGGGCAGACTGATGGAAACATGGCTGCCAATCCATGCCAACGGCCTCTCCGTCCACCACCAAACATTCATATATAATCATACACCAGTGTCATGGACACTGGAAGCAATGTGGGTAAAGTGTCTTGAGATGGAGGAGGATGCTATGTTTTATTCATACTACCAATGTTAATATGTCCCAACAGAAAGTCCCTTTGATTTGGAGCAAGAATCCCAAATGTGTTTAGTGCTGTTAAGAGTTTAAAAGAAGTGCATTTTGTATTGTTTCTTAATTGCTGGATTAAGTGACTGCAATTTACCTTTTGGCGCAGAGTTTAAATTTATAGTTATTGTTGTTGAACTCGGGCCCAGAGCAACCAGCAGTGTTTCTGGGTGTTGTTGATATATAGCTTTGAGTTTGCATGGTAAAGATTTAACTTGCACTTATAGATGTAGTGATGAACTGTGTTAACTGACAAATGTTTTCTGAAGTGTTCCTGAGCCCATATGCAAACCTAAATGTTTACTCTTCAAGATAATGAATAATATGGCACCTCTACCACTCAGTTTGTTAAATTATTAAATTAACATCCAATCAAATGACCAGAACATAATCCATATCCAAAAGAAAAATGGCACTAGGTCAATCAGCATATTCATTTAAAACAATAACATAGTGGAACAAACTCCCAACAGAACTAAAAATATGCAAAAACTTGAAAATATTTTGCACAGAAACAAAGAACCGCCCCGGCTGCTTGGCGGCCGAGCCCTCTTTGGCTGTCCCTCCTGGGGTGGATGCCTGGTTGTCCTGGGGCTTGTTGGTCTCGGGACATTTGCGCTCTGTGAGGGTTGGTGGCGCTGTCTTACTTGCTCGGGATTTCTGGGTGGGGGGGGGGGGTGTTGCTGCAACCTGCAGCCCTCTTTGTATGTTTCCTGGAAAACCACTCACACGCAAAGACTTACGTTGCACGTGCTCTCATACACATGCACACACATGCACACACACATATGTCTCTCCTTTAGCAGGTGCAGATACCAGACTTGTGATGACATCTTTTCAGTAGAAGAAACAGTTTGCCTTTTGTTTCAGTTGTGTGAGTCTGTTTATCTTCTGTGTTTGTTCCTCTCCCTTTTGTTTCCCCCTCCCCACCCCTCCCCCCCAGTCGGGTTCCTCATGGGTAAAGCAATTTAAATAAAGTATTAAAAGCTATTACAAGAGGAGTTTATAGATAATATACAGTACATACAGTTAGGCCCAGAAATATTTGGACAGTGACACAAGTTTTGTTATTTTAGCTGTTTACGAGAACATATTCAGGATACAATTATATAATCAATATGGGCTTAAAGTGCAGACTCTCAGCTGTAATTTGAGAGTGTTCACATCCAAATTGGAGCAAGGGTTTAGGAATTACAGCTCTTTAATATGTAGCCACCTCTTTTTCAAGGGACCAAAAGTAATTGGACAATTGACTCAGAAGGCTGCAAAAAAAAAATAGCAAGGCTGCATGGGCTCTTTCCTCGTTAACCTGTCATCAATTAAGCAGTTAAAAGGTCTGGAGTTGATTCCAGGTGTGGCGTTTGCATTTGGAAGCTGTTGTTGTGAACACACAACATGCGGTCAAAGGAGTTCTCAATGGAGGTGAAACAGACCATCCTGAGGCTGAAAAAAAAAGAAGAAATCCATCAGAGAGATAGCAGAAATGTTAGGAGTGGCCAAATCAACAGTTTGGTACATTCTGAGAAAAAAAAGAGTGCACTGGTGAGCTTGGGGACTCAAAAAGGCCTGGATGTCCACGGAAGACAACAGTGGTGGATAATCACAGAATCCTTTCCATGGTGAAGAACAACCCCTTCACAACATCCACTCAAGTGAAGAACACTCTCCAGGAAGTAGGTGTATCAGTATCTAAGTCTACCATAAAGAGAAGATTTCATTAGAGTAAATACAAAGGATTCACCACAAGGTGCAAACCATTAATCAGCCTCAAAAATAGAAAGGCCAGAATTGACTTTGCCAAAAAACACCTGAAGAAGCCAGCCCAGTTCTGGAACAGCATTCTTTGGACAGATGAGACTAAGATCAATCTGTACCAGAATGATGAAATGAAGAAAGTTTGGAGAAGAATTGGAACAGCTCATGATCCAAAGCACACCACATCTTCTGTAAAACATGGTGGAGGCAGTGTGATGGCATGGGCATGCATGGCTTCCAATGGCACTGGGTCACTTGTGTTTATTGATGATGTGACAAAAGACAGAAGCAGCCGGATGAATTCTGAAGTGTATAGGGATATACTTTCTGCTCAGATTCAGCCAAATGCAACAAAGTTGATTGGACGGAGCTTCACCAATGATCCAAAACATACTGCAAAAGTAACCCAGGAGTTTTTTAAAGCAAAGAAGTAGAATATTCTGCAATGGCCGAGTCAATCACTAGATCTCAACCCAATCGAGCATGCATTTCACTTGCTCAAGACAAAACTTAAGGGAGAAAGACCCACAAACAAGCAACAACTGAAGACAGCTGCAGTAAAGGCCTGGCAAAGCATCACAAAGGAGGAAACCCAGCTTTTGGTGATGTCCATGGGTTCCAGACTTCAGGCAGTCATTGCCTGCAAAGGATTCTCAACAAAATATTGAAAAGTAACATTTTACTTAGGGTTATGTTTATTTGTCCAATTACTTTTGAGCCCCTGAAATGAGGAGCGTTTGTATAAAAATAGCTACAATTCCTACATGTTTAATCATATATTTTTGTTAAGCCCCTTGAATTAAACCTTAAAGTCTGCACTTCAATTCCGTTGTAGTTGTTTCATTTCAAATCCAATGTGGTGGTATGCAGAGCCCAAATCATGAAGATTATGTCACTGTCCAAATATTTCTGGGCCTAACTGTATATATGTACTGTATAAAGCTCCTTTTGGCAAAATAAATCTGGCACAATAAGGGAAGAAGATTCTGTTCTGCTCACCTAGATGCTTGACAGGACAAGGGGGTAAAACAGAATATATGTCTAATGTCAAATTCTGTAACACTGCACTTTACAGGGGACTGAAGGAAGTAGGGTGAGCAGGGAGTTGAATAGGATATAGTTACACTTACTTTTTAATCACTACATTGCGTTTTTACTGTATTTTTTTTTTTTACTATCTTACTGTGCTTTTACTATGTAATGTACTGTTTTATTATTGTACTTGTATATGTGCTCCGTGTTATTTTCTGTACTGCTCTGTAAAATATGTCTGTGTTTCTAAGGGACTGAAGATGGAAATTAGCTTCGAGAGCTATAATCTTGTACAAGGTATAATTTCCTCTGATTAATAAAATTAAATAAGGTAAGCCTTTATCAGTCCCACAATGGGGAAATTCCAGGATTAAAGCAGCATAGCGATAGCAGCACTCAGAGCAATAGTTAATAAGATAATAAGAACTGGTTAGCAAAAGCAGTAAATGAATATACATATTGTTGCATCTAAATACCTTAACCCCCAGTTTTTTTATATGAAGGCCAAATAACCAGACTGAGAGATGAAGTATACCTTCACGTATTTTACTGAAATTGAGATATGGATACAAGCAGCACTGGAATACAACTCTTTAGGCAATTCCCCAAGAGAGTGCTACTCAAAAAGGGGGCCCTATAGTTTTTTATAAAGCTTAACCACTCCCTCTTGCAAGAGGGAGGGGGTTTTCCTCAGTGTATCAGTACATTTCCTCTTGTGTGACAGTTCAGCTGTGTGCAGAACTGATTCTGACTGGTTTCAGCGAGTGAAATATAGGGTGTAACCTAAACTCTGCAGTGTAGCTTGTGAAGCAAGCAGATAAAGAAGTGTGAGAAAGACAGGCCAATCATGTCATTTTACCGACATTTCCCCTTGTTGAGGTGTCCCATTAGGGCACCTCACTATAACCTAGTAACATAAGCTTACGTTTTTGCATCTCCCCATGTTGAGATGGGCACTAGCCCATCTCATAACCCTATTCTAACCCCTGTGTGTAATGTTTCTAAAGTTCTACATATATGTTGGTGACGCTCCCTTCCGGCAGTCACGTGGACCTGCCTCCCATCAGGTCACCATTTCTCCAGTGGACATCGGGTGTGGTGCAGACATTATGCGTCAATATAGCTAACAATCCTATATGTGTAAAATATATTCAAAACTAAGCTATCTTCATATATGCATATATATGAAGATAGTATATGAAGATGCATATATGCATATATGAATACATTAATATATATGCATCTATTATTTCATTAATCATTTATCACAAAGGAAACCTGTAGGGCAGAAGCACAGCAGAGCAAAATCTAACACCATGTGAATGTGCATTGTAGACCCTATTGCAGACCCTAAACTATCGCCTCGGCGTCATCTAGGTCCCCATCTAGGTTCAGTCGTGGCACAACCTTGTCATCGTCCTGGCAATAGGAGAGCAGGTGGGCAGCTTCCTGGACCCCTTGATATGGAGGCAGATCCTTGGAAGAGTAGGCCACTAAAATAGATCTTTCTTTTATTATTTTTTATTTATTTATTTATTTATGTTTTATACTTTTAATTTTTATTCTTTAATCATGGGAATACAGCAACATCCACAAAAAAACAAAGATCAATAAACTAATAATTATACTTAGCCCCTGTCTTCCCCATCAGCTTAGCCCTCAGCTTAGCCCCTGTCTTCCCCATCAGAGAATCATTGTCTGCTCCCTCCAAAGTAAATAAAAATATCATGCATAAGCATCCCAAAGTGATAAAGCAAAACATTGGTAAAACTCAAATTAAACATAAAGCCTCTAAATTGAATGATTTGGCCTCTGTTCCTCCTCATAATTTAAAAATTAAATGTGGTTTACTAAATATTAGGTCTCTAACTCCCAAGTCTCTGTTAGTCCATGATCTGTTAATTGATCATCAGATTGATTTAATTTCCCTTACAGAGACTTGGTTAGGGCAAGAGGATTATGTTGGTTTAAATGAATCAACTCCCTCTGGTTATTTAAACTGTCAAAATCCCAGAAGTTCTGGTCATGGAGGAGGAGTAGCAACAATTTACCATTCCAAATTACTAGTTAATGTAAAGCAAAAAACATGTTATAATTCCTTTGAGGGCCTGGTCCTCAGTATTGGGCACTTTAGCAATTTTAGGTTAAACCCAATTTTATTTGCCATAGTTTATCGTCCCCCATCAACCTACTCAGAATTTTTATCCGAATTTGCTGATTTCTTAGCTGATTTAGTGCTGAAATCTGATAGAATAATTATAGTAGGGGACTTTAATATACATGTGGATGTAGATAGTGACTGCCTTAATGTGGCATTTAATTCAATATTAGACTCGATTGGGTTTTCTCAGAAAGTAGGAAATTCTACTCATTACCTCCACCATACATTGGACCTTGTTCTGACATATGGCATAGAAATAGAAAATCTTGTAGTGTCTCCTCATAACCCTGTACTGTCAGACCATTGTCTGTTAACCTTTGATTTTACTATTTCTGACTATTTGGCTCCTAAAGAAAAATATTATTACAGTAGATGCCTCTCAGATGATGCTGTTTCCAAATTTATGCAGATTGTTTCCTCTATGCCATGTGTCAACACAACGGAAATAAGCTATAGACAGCTTGCTCCTTCTGTAATTGATAACATGGTGGATAGTGTTTCAGCTTCTCTGCATCAGGCTCTAGACTTGGTGGCCCCCTTAAAAAAGAAAAAGTCTAATCAGAGATTTCTAACTCCTTGGTTCAACACAGAAACTCGTAGCTTAAAACAGAAGACTCGTCAATTAGAAAGAAAATGGCGCTCTACTAATTTAGATGAAATCTATTTAGCTTGGAGAAATCATCTTTTAATTTATAAAAAATCTCTTAGAAAAGCTAGAACAAGTTATTACTCTGCATTAATAGAAGAGAACAAGAATAATCCCAGGTTTCTTTTCAGTACTGTAGCCAGGTTGACAAAGAGTCAGGACTCTGTCAATCCTAGCATTCCCTTAGAGCTTACTAGTCAGGACTTTATGAACTTTTTCAATAATAAAATTTCATCCATCAGAGATAAAATCAATCAGATTCTTCCCACAGTTAACTTAAATACTGTAACTACTACAACTCCTTCTTTTGATGTCTGTCTTGATGAGTTTACTCCAATCGACCTTTGTGAGTTAGACAAAATAGTTTCCTCATCCAAACCTTCAACTTGTCTTTTAGACCCTATTCCTACTAGGTTATTTAAAGAAGTCTTCCCACTTATTAGTAGCTTTATTCTTCATATAATCAATTCTTCATTAACTTTAGGCCATGTACCGCAGGCTTTTAAAACAGCTGTAATTAAACCCTTACTCAAAAAGTCAACGCTAGATCCAGGAGCTTTAGCTAACTACAGACCAATCTCTAATCTCCCTTTCATTTCAAAAATCTTAGAAAGAGTTGTTGCTACGCAATTATTCGACCACCTGCAGGGAAATGGTTTACTTGAAGAGTTTCAATCTGGGTTTAGAATCCATCATAGTACTGAAACAGCCTTAGCAAAGGTCACTAACGACCTCCTCATTGTATCTGATAATGGACTAGTTTCTGTACTTGTCCTTTTAGACCTTAGTGCAGCTTTTGATACTATCGATCATAATATTCTACTTGATAGATTAGAACACTATGTTGGACTTAATGGAACTTCGTTGCAGTGGTTTAGATCTTATTTATCTGATAGGTTCCAGTTTGTTCATGTAAATAATGAGTTTTCTTTCAACTCAAAGCTTAGTCATGGAGTTCCACAGGGATCTGTGCTAGGCCCTACTCTTTTTACTTTATATATGCTTCTGTTAGGCAACATTATTAGAAAGCACTGTATACATTTTCATTGTTATGCAGATGACACACAATTATACCTGTCAATGAAGCCAGATGATAGTAATCAATTAGCCAAGTTAGAAGCCTGTCTTAAGGAAATCAAAGCTTGGATGACTTGTAATTTCCTGCTATTAAATTCAGATAAGACTGAAGTCATTCTTGTTGGTCCAAAAAACCTTAGAAATTCCTTTCCAAATCAAACTTTCAGTTTGGATGCAGTTACTCTTTCTCTTAATAGCTCTGTGAGGAACCTTGGAGTTATTTTTGATCAGGATTTGTCCTTCAATTCACATATTAAATTTGTTTCTAAGACTGCCTTCTATCATTTGCGTAATATTGCCAAGATTAGGAGCATCTTGTCTCAGAGTGATGCTGAGAAACTGATCCACGCTTTTGTTAGCTCGAGATTAGATTGTAATTCTTTATTATCAGGTTGTCCTAAAACATCTTTAAAAAGTCTTCAGCTGATCCAAAATGCTGCAGCAAGAGTTTTAACAGGTACTAGAAAGAGAGATCATATCTCTCCGGTTCTGGCCTCCCTTCATTGGCTTCCCATAGAGTTTAGAATTAAGTTTAAAATCCTTCTTCTTACTTACAAAGCTCTAAACAATCAGGCTCCTTTTTATTTAAAAGATCTGATACTACCGTATTATCCTAACAGAGCACTTCGCTCCCAAAATGCAGGACTACTTGTAATACCTAGAATCTCCAAAAGTACAATGGGAGGCAGAGCCTTCAGTTATCAAGCTCCTCTCCTGTGGAATCAGCTGCCAATCTGGATTCGGGAGTCAGACTCGATCTCTGTTTTTAAGAATAGGGCTAAAACCTACCTTTTTGATATAGCCTACAATTAGGGAGGGATCATGTGTTTCTGAACCCTCCCTTAGTTATGCTGCTAATAGGTTTAGTCAGCCGGGGGACCTCCAGTAATGCACTGGGCCTCACTCCTTTCCTCACTCTCTATGAATTTTTTTTTTTTTTTTTTTGCTGGTCATTAACATTTGTTTGTTCTCTCCCATAGATTGAGTCCCCATCGTGCTGTTTGCTCTCTACATGTCTGTTCTTTTCTTCTTCTCTATCCCCTCACCCCCCAGCCAGTCGCAGCAGATGACTGCCCCTCCCTGAGCCTGGTTCTGCTGGAGGTTTCTTCCTGTTAAAAGGGAGTTTTTCCTCTCCACCGTTGCCAAGTGCTTGCTCACAGGGGATCGCCTGATTGCTGGGGTCTTTCTGTTCATCATTTACATGAACAAACTGGAACCTATCAGATAAATAAGATCTAAACCACTGCAACGAAGTTCCATTAAGTCCAACATAGTGTTCTAATCTATCAAGTAGAATATTATGATCAATAGTATCAAAAGCTCCTCCCATACTCCTACCATACCCTCAATTCAATTCACTTCAACTTTATTTATATAGCGCCATTTCACAACAACAGTCATCTCATAGCACTTTCAACTGTAGGGTAACGCCAAGACTAGGCTTAGAGTTGAAAGAAAACTCATTATTGACATGAACAAACTGGAACCTATCAGATAAATAAGATCTAAACCACTGCAACAAAGTTCCATTAAGTCCAATATAGTGTTCTAATCTATCAAGTAGAATATTATGATCGATAGTATCAAAAGCTGCACTAAGGTCTAAAAGGACAAGTACAGAAACTAGTCCATTATCAGATGCAATGAGGAGGTCGTTGGTGACCTTCGCTAAGGCTGTTTCAGTACTATGATGGATTCTAAACCCAGATTGAAACTCTTCAAGTAAACCATTTCCCTGCAGGTGATCAAATAATTGCGTAGCAACAACTCTTTCTAAGATTTTTGAAATGAAAGGGAGATTAGAGATTGGTCTATAGTTAGCTAAAGCTCCTGGATCTAGCGTTGGCTTTTTGAGTAAGGGTTTAATTACAGCTGTTTTAAAAGCCTGCGGTACATGGCCTAAAGTTAATGAAGAATTGATTATATGAAGAATAAAGCTACCAATAGGTGGGAAGACTTCTTTAAATAACCTGGTAGGAATAGGGTCTAAAAGACAAGTTGAAGGTTTGGATGAGGAAACTATTTTGTCTAACTCACAAAGGTCGATTGGAGTAAACTCATCAAGACAGACATCAATAGAAGGAGTTGTAGTAGTTACAGTATTTAAGTTAACTGTGGGAATAATTTGATTGATTTTATCTCTGATGGATGAAATTTTATTATTGAAAAAGTTCATAAAATCCTGACTAGTAAGCTCTAAGGGGATGCTAGGATTGACAGAGTCCTGACTCTTTGTCAACCTGGCTACAGTACTGAAAAGAAACCTGGGATTATTCTTGCTCTCTTCTATTAATGCAGAATAATAACTCGTTCTAGCTTTTCTAAGAGATTTTTTTATAAAAATCTCTGATTAGACTTTTTCTTTTTTAAGGGGGCCACCAAGTCTAGAGCCTGATGCAAAGAAGCTGAAACACTATCCACCATGTTATCAATTACAGAAGGAGCAAGCTGTCTATAGCTTATTTCCGTTGTGCTGACACATGGCATAGAGGAAACAATCTGCATAAATTTGGAAACAGCATCATCTGAGAGGCATCTACTGTGATAATATTTTTCTTTAGGAGCCAAATAGTCAGAAATAGTAAAATCAAAGGTTAACAGACAATGGTCTGACAGTACAGGGTTATGAGGAGACACTACAAGATTTTCTATTTCTATGCCATATGTCAGAACAAGGTCCAATGTATGGTGGAGGTAATGAGTAGAATTTCCTACTTTCTGAGAAAACCCAATCGAGTCTAATATTGAATTGAAAGCCACATTAAGGCAGTCACTATCTACATCCACATGTATATTAAAGTCCCCTACTATAATTATTCTATCAGATTTCAGCACTAAATCAGCTAAGAAATCAGCAAATTCAGATAAAAATTCTGAATAGGTTGATGGGGGACGATAAACTATGGCAAATAAAATTGGGTTTAACCTAAAATTGCTAAAGTGCCCAACACTGAGGACCAGGCCCTCAAAGGAATTATAACATGTTTTTTGCTTTACATTAACTAGTAATTTGGAATGGTAAATTGTTGCTACTCCTCCTCCACGACCAGAACTTCTGGGATTTTGACAGTTTAAATAACCAGAGGGAGTTGATTCATTTAAACCAACATAATCCTCTTGCCCTAACCAAGTCTCTGTAAGGGAAATTAAATCAATCTGATGATCAATTAACAGATCATGGACTAACAGAGACTTGGGAGTTAGAGACCTAATATTTAATAAACCACATTTAATTTTTAAATTATGAGGAGGAACAGAGGCCAAATCATTCAATTTAGAGGCTTTATGTTTAATTTGAGTTTTACCAATATTTTGCTTTATCACTTTGGGACGCTTATACATTATATTTTTATTTACTTTGGAGGGAGCAGACAACGATTCTCTGATGGGGAAGACAGGGGCTAAGCTGATATTAAATCATCAAATTGATTTAATATCCCTTACAGAGACTTGGTTAGGGCTAGAGGATTATGTTATATTGTTAGTTTAAATGAATCAACTCCCTCTGATTATTTAAACTGCAAAAATCCCAGAAGTTCTGGTTGTGGAGGAGGAGTAGCGACAATTTACCATCCCAAACTATTAGTTAATGTAAAGCAAAAAACATGTTATAATTCCTTTGAGGGCCTGGTCCTCAGTATTGGGCACTTTAGCAATTTTAGGCTAAACCCAATTTTATTTGCCATAGTTTATCGTCCCCCATCAACTTACGCAGAATTTTTATCCAAATTTGCCGAATTCTTAGCTGATTTAGTGCTGAAAACAGGTACAATAATTATAGTAGGGGACTTTAATATACATGTAGATGTAGATAGTGATTGCCTTAAGGTAGCATTTAATTCAATATTAGACTTGATGAGGTTTTCTCAGAAAGCAGGAAATTCTACCCATTATCTCCACCATACGTTGAACCTTGTTCTGTCATATGGCATAGAAATAGAAAATCTAGTAGTGTCTCCTCATAACCCTGTACTGTCAGACCATTGTCTGTAGCCTTTGATTTTACTATTTTTGACTATTTGGCTGCTAAAGAAAAATATTACTACAGCAGATGCCTCTCAGATGATGTTGTTACCAAAATTATGCAGATCATTTCCTCTATGCCGTGTGTCAACACAACGGGAAAAAAGCTATAGACAGCTTGCTCCTTCTGTAATTGATAGCATGGTAGATAGTGTTACAACTTGTCTGCATCAGACTCTGGACTTAGTGGCCCCATTAAAAAGGAAAAAAAAAACTAATCAGAGATTTCTAACTCCTTGGTTCAACACAGAAACTCGTAGCTTAAAACAGAAGACTTGTCAATTAGAAAGAAAATGGCACTCCACTAATTTAGATGAAATCTATTTAGCTTGGAGAAATTATCTTTTAATTTATAAAAAATCTCTTAGAAAAGCTAGAACGAGTTATTATTTTGCATTAATAGAAGAAAACAAGAATAATCCCAGGTTTCTTTTCAGCACTGTAGCCAGGTTGACAAAGAGTCAGGACTCTGTCAATCCTAGCATTCCCTTAGAGCTTACTAGTCAGGACTTTATGAACTTTTTCAATAATAAAATTTCACCCATCAGAGATAAAATCAATCAGATTATTCCCACCATTAACTTAAATACAATAACTACTACAACTCCTTCAATTGATATGTGTCTTGGTGAGTTTACTCCAATTGACCCTTTAGAGTTAGACAAAATGGTTTCCTCATCCAAACCTTCATCTTGTCTTTTAGACCCTATTCCTACCAGGTTATTTAAAGAAGTCTTCCCACTTACTGGCAGCTTTATTCTTCATATAATCAATTCTTCATTAACTTTAGGCCATGTACCGCAAACTTTCAAACGGCTGTAATTAAACCCTTACTCAAAAAGCCAATGCTGGATCCAGGAGCTTTAGCTGACTATAGACCAATCTCTAATCTCCCTTTCATTTCAAAAATCTTAGAAAGATTTGTTACTATGCAATTATTTGACTGCTTGCAGGAAAATGGTTTACTTGAAGAGTTTCAATCTGGGTTTAGAATCCATCATAGTACTGAAACAGCCTTAACGAAGGTCAATAACGACCTCCTCATTGTATCTGATAATGGACTGGTTTCTGTACTTGTCCTTTTAGACCTTAGTGCAGCTTTTGATACTATCGATCATAATATTCTACTTGATAGATTAGAACACTATATTGGACTTAATGGAACTTTGTTGCAGTGGTTTAGATCTTATTTATCTGATAGGTTCCAGTTTGTTCATGTCAATAATGAGTTTTCTTTCAACTCTAAGCCTAGTCTTGGCGTTACCCTACAGTTGAAAGTGCTATGAGATGACTGTTGTTGTGAAATGGCGCTATATAAATAAAGTTGAAGTGAATTGAATTGAGGGTATGGTAGGAGTATGGGAGGAGTTCGGTGAGGCCATGGAACAAGACTTTGGGTCGGCCTCAAAGAGATTCTGGCAAACTGTCTGGCGGCTCAGGAGGGGAAAGCAGCTCCCCGTCCACACTGTGTATGGTGCGGATGGGACACTGTTGACTTTGACTGGGGACATCGTCGGGCGGTGGAAGGAATACTTCGAGGATCTCCTCAATCCCACTGATACGCCTTCCACAGAGGAAGCAGGGTTTGGGGACGAGGGGGATGACTCGCCTATCACAGGGGCTGAGGTCGCCAAGGTGGTTAAAAATCTCCTTGGTGGCCGGGCCCCAGGGGTGGACGAGATTCGCCCCAAGTACCTCAAGGCCCTGGATGTTGTTGGGTTGACATGGGTGACACGCCTCTGCAACATTGCGTGGAGGTCGGGGGCAGTGCCTTTGGCATGACAAACTGGGGTGGTGGTTCCTCTCTTTAAAAAAGGGGACCGGAGGGTGTGCTCCAACTTTAGAGGGATCACACTCCTCAGCCTCCCTGGGAAGGTCTATGCCAAGGTACTGGAGAGGAGAGTCCGGCCGTTGGTTGAACCTCGGATTCAGGAGGAGCAATGTGGTTTTCGTCCTGGCCGTGGCACATCGGACCAGCTCTTTACCCTCTCAAGAATTCTCGAGGGTTCGTGGGAGTTTGCCCAACCAGTTTACATGTGTTTTGTGGACTTGGAGAAGGCATTTGACCGCGTCCCTCGTGGATTTTTGTGGGGGGTGCTTCGGGAGCATGGGGTATCGGGCTTGTTGTTACGAGCTATTCGGTCTCTGTACAACCGTTGTGAGAGTTTGGTTCGTATTGCCAACACTCGGACGGAGTCATTCCCAGTAAGAGTTGGACTCCGCCAGGGCTGCCCTTTGTCACCGATCCTGTTCATAATTTTTATGGACAGGATTTCTAGGCACAGCCAGGGAATGGAGGGTGTCATGCTTGGTGACCACAGGATCTCATCTCTGTTGTTTGCAGATGATGTTGTCCTGTTGGCTTCATCCACCAATGACCTACAGCTCTTGCTGGGACGGTTTGCCGCTGAGTGTGAAGCGGCTGGGATGAGAATCAGCACCTCCAAGTCCGGGTCCATGGTCCTCAGCCGGAAAAAGGTGGATTGTCCTCTCCGGGTTGGGGACAGGCTCCTGCTCCAAGTGGAGGAGTTTAAGTATCTTGGGGACTTGTTCACGAGTGAGGGGAGAATGGAGCGAGAGATCGACAGATGGATTGGAGCAGCATCTGCAGTGATGCGGACGTTGTACCGGTCTGTTGTGGTGAAGAGGGAGCTTAGTTCTAAGGCAAAGCTGTCGATTTATCAGTCAATCTACGTTCCTACTCTCACCTATGGTCACGAGCTTTGGGTAATGACCGAAAGAACGAGATCGCGGATACAAGCGGCTGAAATGAGCTTTCTCCGTAGGATTGCTGGACTCACCCTCAGAGATAGGTTGAGGAGCTCAGTAATCTGGGAGAGGCTCAGAGTAGAACCGCTGCTCCTCCACATTGAAAGGAGTCAGTTGAGGTGGTATGGGCATCTGATTAGGATGTCTCCTGGACGCCTCCCACTTGAGGTGTTTCAGGCACGTCCCACTGGGAGGAGACCCCGGGGCAGACCCAGGACTCGGTGGAGAGACTATGTCTCCCAGCTGGTCTGGGAACGCCTTGGTATCCCCTCTAAAGAGCTGGAGCAGGTGGCTGGGGAGAGGGAAGTCTGGGCTTCTCTGCTTGAACTGCTGCCTCCACGACCCGGACCTCCGGAAAAGTGGTAGAAGATGGATGGATGGATGGATGGATGAATTGAATTGAATTGAATTGAATTGAACATACAACAAAGTTACAGGGTATTTGCTTGATGGGTAGTGTCTTTTACTGGAAGGAAGCGTGTTACCACTTTTATGTGTTATACACAGTTAATTTAGTGTGGGTAGTACAGCTCCTTCAAAATGAGATTTCAATAATCATGGCTTCTTTTGTGACGTTTCTTTAACTAATTTACAAATTCCATTTTGGAAAAACAATATAGTTATCTGTGCAGATTTGATATGCTTTAGCATTGATAACTAAAATCAGTTTATCCAGTTGAATACAGACAGGTTGAGCCCTTGTGAAAGGTTGTGTCACATTCCTTCAGTCAATGGAAAAGTGGACATTTTGTCTAATTAGAATTTGGCTTAATTTTATACAAGGAATGCCTCATTTTATACATTCCTTGGTAAATTATGGGGTGGATAGTAGTCCCGAGGCCCAGCTTGCCCACAGTTGAGCATCTTGAAAATACATTCCTTATTACTGTCACATTTCTGAAATATGATGTTGTCACACCTTTATGTGGTAAGTAACATCAGATGTATCCTGCAGTATAAAATCATATAAACATTACATTTGTGAAGTCAGAGTCCTTTAAATCGTTATACTTTATGTCATTTAGCTACAGACCAGCTACAGACCGGTGGCCTTGACGTCCCACTTGATGAAGACCCTCGAGAGACTGCTCCTTGCTCACCTCCGCCCCCTGGTGGAACCAGTGATGGATCCACTCCAGTTCGCCTACCAGCATGGCATTGGGGTGGAGGATGCGGTGATCTTCCTCCTTCACCGTTCTCTGTCCCACCTGGAGAAGCCCGGGAATGTGGTGAGGATCATGTTCTTTGACTTCTCCAGTGCTTTCAACACCATCCAACCAATGATCCTGAAGGACAAACTGCAGCGCGCAGGGGTGGACCAGCACCTGTCATCATGGATCCTGGACTACCTCACGAATCGGCCTCAGTTTGAGAAAACCCGGGACTGTGTGTCCGACACGATCATCGGTAGCACGGGGGCCCCCCAGGGAACGGTTTTGGCTCCCTTCCTGTTCACTCTTTATACTGCGGACTTCTCACACAACACAACACACTGCCATCTACAGAAGTTCTCTGATAACTCTGCGATCGTCGGCCTCATCTCCAATGGAGATGAAGCTGAGTACAGAGGGCTTATCCAGGACTTCGTGGACTGGTGCCATCGGAACTACTTCCAGATCAACGCGAGGAAAACTAAGGAGCTGGTGGTGGACTGCCGCAGGCATGGACAACCCCTCACAGCACCAGTAAATATACAGGGAACAGACATTGAGATGGTGACATTCTACAAGTACCTGGGTGTTCATCTGAACAATAAACTAGACTGGTCACACAATACTGACACACTCTACAAGAAGGGACAGCGCAGGCTGTTCCTACTGAGGAGACTCAGGTCTTTTGATGTACAAGGGGTGCTGCTGAAAACATTCTATGACACGGTGGTGGCATCAGCCATCACTTTTGGAGTGGTCTGCTGGGGCAGTGGCATTACAGCAGCCGATAGGAAGAGACTGAACAAACTGATCAAGAAAGCTAGCTCTGTCCTGGGGCAGCACCTTGATCCAGTGAAGGAGATAGGAGAGAGAAGGACGGTGGCTAAACTGTCATCTCTGCTGGAGTCCGAGTTCCACCCTATGCAGGACATACTGAATGCACTGAGGAGCTCATTTAGCAGCAGACTACATCATCCCAGGTGCACAACCGAGAGGTTTCGCAGGTCCTTCCTACCAACAGCTGTCAGACTGTACAACCTAAGCAGGGCTGCTCGCAGAGATAGCAAAAAGACGTAACAACCTAATAGTTTTTTGAATACAAAAGATGCAATAGACTTACACAATGGTCCCCTCCGGCATACAACTAGGAAAATACCGGTCGCTATGGAGGGTGACAATATGTATGGGCACATAATCATACCATGTAGGATAACTAAGTAGATGGTTGTGCTGTTTCGTCCCGTCTAGCAACAATGCTCTGCACTGTGTGTGTTTATATATTTACATATTTATTCCATCTAGCTACAATGCTCCGGACTGGGTGTGTTTATATTTATATATCTATATATTTTTTCCATCTAGCTACAATGCACCGCGCTGTGTGTTTATATATCTACATATTATTCCATCTAGCTACATTGCTCCGCACTGTGTGTGTTTATATATTTGCATATTTATTCCACCTAGCTGCAATGCTCCGTACTGTGGGTGTTTATATATCTACATATTTATTCCATCTAGCTACAATGCTTCACACTGTGTGTTTATATACTCATATTTATTCCATCCAGCTACAATGCTCTGCACTGTGTGTGTGTGTGTGTGTGTATATATATATATATATACTGTATATATATATACTGTATATATAGTAATATGTACATATGTATATTAGCTGCTCTTGCTTGCTTGCTTTTTTTCTTGCCTTCTGATTATTGCTCTGAGTGTTGCTATCCCTGTGCTGTTGCAATCCTGGAATTTCTCCGTTGTGGGACTAATAAAGGCTTATCTTATCTTATCTTATCTTATCTTATTTACAATGTGGCTAAAACAAGTTGGCGAACGGGATGGTCACACTTTTTCAGCGCTGAGACAAAGTTGCTGATTTTCCCATTAAAAGTACCTAACCAACAGCGATCGGCGCTCGTGACGGACACCCACGGGCTGAATTTCCACCTCCATCAAAACCCCATTGGAATACCCCTTTAATCGGGCAGAACTGCTGCACTCTACCCGAAGCGATTGCCAAGCTAATGCTAGTTAGCTTAACGCTGGCCCCAGTGCGCCACCTAACTCCGAGACGAAGCGACTCAGTCCCCGGTGAGGGCTAACCGGAGGAACCAACTGAGGCGGCAGTTGGGAGTCCGGGCGCGGCGTTGGTGAGAGACGGGGGCCACCTGGACCCAGCAAACATCCTGAGTCGGAGCCCAATTGCGAGGCCCAGCTGAGGAACTACCAGACTGACGGCGGTTGGTGACGGGGCCTAGCGGAGGTGCCACCTAGGCAGACGGCGGCAGGCGGCGGTGATCAGCGGCGGTGATCAGTGGAGTTCGGCTGCGTCGGCGGAGTGCAGCATAACCGGCCAAGCAGACGGCGGCAGGCGGCAGCGATTGACGGCGGTGATCTGCGGAGCTGTGCAGCGTTACTTGGCGGAGGAGCTGTGCAGGAGCTCGGTTGCGGCGGGTCCAGCAGCGGCCGGGCTAGTTGAGGCCTAGCCGGATTCTCTGTTTATTTCTATCCACAGGTCAGTAAAATGCCACCAAAAAAAGAGGAAATGGAAGAAATTAAAAAAATCTCTGAACTTTATGTCAGAAGAATTGGCCAAATTGACTAGCCAGCAGGCCAAAATAATAGGCCTAATAGAAGAGGTACAAGCCCTACATTTAATAATTCAAGAAAAAGACAAAAAAATTATGGACCTGGAGCAACACGGGCGTCTTTTGGAGCAACGCGTCGAGGATCTTGAACAAGGTTCTCGCATTGATGACCTAGTTATAAGTGGACTAGACATCAGATATCAGTCATACGCCCATGCCACAACAGGACTGAGTGGTGAAGATGCTCCCATGAGTGAATCAGTGTCCTTAGAAAATCAAGTGCTTCAGTTCCTTAATAATAGAAACATTAAGGTAGAAGCCAATGCAATCTCAGCCTGTTATGCTCTACCGAAGAAAGATAACAAAACAAAGAAATCAATTGTGATGTGCTTTGTGAACAGAAGGGTAAAGAATGACATACTGAGGCAGGCCAAAAAGCTACAGGGAACTCAAGTTTACCTAAACGAACACCTGACAAAAAAAAAACAAAACGCTGAATTAGCACGGCAGGCACGGA
This sequence comes from Pholidichthys leucotaenia, assembly GCA_020510985.1. Taxonomy (NCBI): domain Eukaryota; kingdom Metazoa; phylum Chordata; class Actinopteri; order Cichliformes; family Pholidichthyidae; genus Pholidichthys; species Pholidichthys leucotaenia. The sequence continues at coordinate 492,616,137 of CM035837.1, forward strand.
TGCTGAAAAAACAAAATAAGATACAGGCAACCTGGACAAGAAATTGTAGAATTTGGATTAAACTAAATGGATCACCTGAGCAAGCAAGGAGTATAATGATCCGAGATGCTACTGACTTAAATAAATATAGATGAACACCGATTAAAAAAATTATGAGTCAATGATAATCCATATTCATACACACGATGAGAATAGTTCTTTTGATACACCATGCCAAAGTACTTTAAAAAAATAAGCAAAATAAACAAAAACTTATGATCAACTCGAGTAGACATCAATTATCCCCAGCTGGAAGAAGTCATCTGACACAGAGTGAGGAAACTCAAACTCTGAAAATATGCCACTATGCTGAACATAAACCACAAGAGATGGAGAATGATATTGATCCTGATAACCACTTTTTCAATAATATTCACAACCACTGTGAATATTACACTGAAAAGCAATTCAAAAGTCAAGTGCAATTAGATGGTGAACTGTCTATAATACACTTCAATAGCAGAAGTCTTAACAAAAACTTTCCACAGATTCAGGACTATTTAAAACAGCTAGACAGAAAATTCACAGCTATTGCAGTCTCTGAAACCTGGCTTAATGAAGATCAGGCTCCCCTGATGGCAATAGAGGGATATCAGATGTTTTATATTAACAGAACTCAAAAAAAGGGTGGTGGTGTTGCATTGTATATTGATGACCTGTATAGGTGTAAGCTTGTAAATGAAATGTCCTCTGCACTACCAGGGATTTTGGAATGTGTTACTGTTGAGATTGACCAAGACAAAACAAAAAATCTAATCATAAGCTGCATATATAGAACGCCGGGAACTTGCATTGAGACATTCAGAGATAAATTAGTCGAGCTGTACAATAATATTACTAGTAAGAAAATGGTAGCAATTTGTGGAGATTTCAATATTGATTTACTGAATCCAAATCAACAAAATGTAGTTACAGAGTTCATGAACTCTATGTACAGCATGAGTCTATATCACACAATAACACATCCCAGTAGAATCACAGTTCACTCTGCTACACTTATTGACAACCTGTTTGTCAATGTTATCGATAAGAAAATAGAAAGTGGATTATTGATAAATGATATAAGTGACCACTTGCCAACCTTTGCAGTTATCCATGGCCACACGGGGCCCAACGCAGAAAAAATTTCAAAATTGTTCAGACACAAATCACCAAATGCAATCAATTCTCTTAAAGAGGACTTGCTGAAGCAAGACTGGACAGAAGTCTATGTATCAGATGTAAATGAAGCCTATGACACATTTATAAATATTGTAACCACTCTTTATGAAAAAAACTGCCCATTACTAACTAACTAACTAACTAACCTGCACTTATATAGCGCTTTTCTAGTCACAAAGACCACTCAAAGCGCTTTCATTAATACTAACCCTCTATTCTAAGGGCCTATAGGAAACAGATATGTAGGGACAATTTAGAACAGCCAATTAACCTAACATGCATGTTTTTGGCATGTGGGAGGAAACCGGAGAAATCCCGGAGTAAACCCACGCAACACGGGAAGAACATGCAAACTCCACACAGATCACTGTTGGCCGGGGGCTGGGATCGAACCCACGATCCCATGATCCCCACAATCCCCCGGCCAAGGGTAAACTGTGCTGCCGCAGTGCTAACCACTGCGCCACCGTGCAGCCCATTAGTTAAAAAAAAGCTTAAACACAAATTTGCTGATAAGCCATGGTTAACCAAAGGACTACAAAAGGTGTGTAAAAAGAAAAATTTATTATATAAAGCTTTCCTAAAGAAAAGGACAATAGAAGCAGAGCAGCGGTATAAAACATACAAAAATAAGTTAACATATATAATAAGATGTAGTAAAAGAGACTATTACAGTAAAGAACTGGAGAAAAACAAAGATAATATTAAAAAATACATGGACAATACTCAACAGTATCCTTGGAAATAAAAGCAGAAATACAACCTACCAAATTAATATTCCAAAAAATAGTAAAACGACTCAGAGTGTGAATATAGCTTCACCTGCAGATGAATTTAATAATTTTTTTGTTAACATTGGACCTAAACTGGCCCGAGAAATACCCACTACGGTGCCTACAAGTGATACAATATGCAATAACACTGCTCTAAAAGACTCCATCTTCATAAAGAACACAGACGAAAGAGAGGTCATTAAAATTGTTAAATCGTTCAAAAGTAAAACATCTACGGACTGTGATGGTATTGACATGCTATTAGTCAAAACTGTTATCGAATGCATAGTAAAACCACTGACGTATATCTGTAACCTGTCTCTCCAATCAGGTATATTTCCCAATGCAATGAAAATAGCTAAAGTAATTCCGATATACAAGACGGGCGACAGAGGGGAACTCTCAAACTATAGACCAATTTCACTATTACCGCAATTTTCCAAGATACTTGAAAAAATATTCTATGAGAGAATTGACAACTTCATACTGAAGAATGATTTATTGTGTGAGCAGCAATACGGGTTCAGACACAAGAGGACAACTGCATATGCCCTAATGGAATTTACAGAAAAAATATCAACAGCCATAGAAAATAAAGAGTATTCAGTTGGAGTATTCCTAGATCTTAAAAAAGCATTTGATACAGTAGATCACAATTTATTATTAAAGAAACTACAAAATTGTGGTATTAGAGGGGTAGCACTGTCCTGGTTAAGTAGTTACTTAAAGAATAGATATCAGTATGTATGTGTTAGCAACAAAAATTCAGAGTTACTGAAGGTCACCTGTGGAGTCCCACAGGGTTCAGTTTTGGGACCATTATTATTCAATATGTATATAAACGATATACTGTATGTAAAGTTTCAGAAAAAATGGACTTAATATTGTTTGCCAATGACACTAATCTGCTATGCAGTGGAAACAATTTGGAACAACTTCTGGATACACTCGGAAAGGAATTAGGAAAGCTTAAACTGTGGTTTGATTCAAACAAATTAACGCTCAATTTAAGTAAGACAAAATTTATAGTCTTTAACAACCATCACAACAACCCAGTACCCAAACTCAGTGTAAATGGTGTAGAGATTGAAAGGGTATCTGAAACTAAATTTCTTGGAGTAATAATTGATAAACTGTGTTGGAAGTCACATATTAATTATATTAAAGGTAAAGTATCCAAATCAATTGCAATATTACACAGAGTGAAATATTTGCTGAATCAACCCACACTATACACCTTGTATCATTCATTAATACTCCCATACATGACATATTGTAATGAAGTATGGGGAAATACATATAAAACAAACATATATCCACTCTTTATGCTTCAAAAGAGAGCTATTAGAATAATAAACAAATCAGCTTACAGGGAACCAACAAACCCACTTTTTCTTAAACAAAAAACTCTCAAGTTGAAAGATCTGGTTGACTTTAAAACCGCAATAATAATGTTCAAAGTGAAGAATTTATCACTGCCCGCAAATATCCAAAAGTTGTTCCAAATAAGGGAGAAACAATATCACTTCAGAGGAACATGTATATTTCAAAAGCCTACAGTGAGAACAACCACCAAGCAACACTGTATTTCAGTGCAAGGAGTCAAATTATGGAACGATTTTGGACCTGAATTAAAATCATGTACAACGCTTGGACAATTTAAACAAAAACTAAAGGAAGAAATACTCCAAACATATTTACAAGACGACATGTAAACTCACATAAGGATTGACATATCCAGCCTGTATTGTGTTGTAGCTTAGTTTTTTGTTTTGTTTGTTTTTTCTTTTTTTTCTCTGTGACATTTTGTCTTAGATTTGTTTTTGAATAGTAACCGCTTAACTTAGCCTAGCTTAGTTTTCTTTTTCTCTCAGTCACATCTTGTCTTAGCTTTGTTTTAAATTGTAATCGCTCTTGTCTTGTTTTCTCTTTTTTCTCTTTTGAATTCTTGGATGGAATATGGGTGGGCAATATAAGCTGCGGCTTCAGCCATCACCCATTTCGGATAACTCACGTGGAATTGTATAGTAGGAGGAGTCTTTGTCTAATTTGACCTTGTTGTTATATTATACAGTGTCTTTTAACCTGTACTGTACTATCCGAAAATAAATTCCTTCATTCATTCATTCATTCATTCATGTCATGCAAAGTCATACTTAGCTTCAAAAAAAAAATGCTTATCAATTTAGGGGTCCTTTCTCCTGTGGTCAGTCAATGTTGCCCCCCCCCCCCACACACACACACACACTGTCCGGCCTCTATCCATCTCCCACAAAGATCAAATCTCGGTTCTATCCTGCAAAGAAAAATTTAGGGAAAACCTCACGGCTTCCCAGTCTGCACATCAGGAGTGAAAAAATACAAAATAAACACAGCAGTAAAACCACACAAAAAATTAAGCCAGTTATTAGTACACCCCAAGAACAGAATAGAACAAGACAAAAAATGCAATGTAATAAATGAAATATCATGCAGATCATGCAACAAAACCTACATTGGAGAAACTGGAAGATCATTCACCACAAGAAAAAAAGAACACCAGAAGGAATGTGGGAAGGAAACACAAGGACGACTCACAAGATCACACAAAGAAAAGGCAGAACAAGAAACATTAAAATCAGCAATATCAGATCACTGCAAAAGAAATAATCACATCAAGGACTGGGACAACGCAAAAATTATTGGATCAGAGAGCAACAGACACAAACGCTGGATCAAGGAGGCCATAGAAATCAGGAAGCGGGGAAAAGATACTGTGAACCGAGATGAGGGGGCCTTTATGCTTTCCCACACCTGGGACCACATTCTCCAGAGACCATCTGACAGCGGAAAGTGGGGCTGGCTTGGTGGATCTGACAGGTCTGCTGGGCTTGCCCCGCCTTTGAAAGTCAGCTGACAAAATGTCACCTGGCAGCAATCAGCTGACTCTTCTGACGAAGGCTGCAGTGCACATTCGAAACATGTTAAGAAGGTGAAGACATCTCCTTTCTGTTTTTGTCTTTAATAAGAACAAAAGGTAAATAGCTGTTTATTATTATTTCCAGTACCTTGTGCATCTTTTGGGTTTTGTATTTTATCTGATCCTCGCCTTGGTGGGTTATTTTCCCCTTCTTGTTCTTTTTTGTCTGTATCTCTTTTTGTAAACATTCCTTATTTCACTGTCAGTTACCTTTGTTCCTTCTGTACTTTGATTTAGATAAAGTTCTCTGTTTACTTCCTTTTCAAGTTCCGTTTGTGGTTGTTCACAGCTGTTATTATTTTGGACTAAGTATCCTCGCACTTGTTACCCACACCTGTCATCACTTGTTTAATTCCTCTTTGTCCTATTTAAGGGACACCGCCCCACAGTTCGGTGTGACGTCCTTCTCATTGTAACCTGGCGTGTGTGCGTAGTCACTTTGTATTCCAGACGTGAGTCCAATGTTTAGTTCTATTTTGCCTATCAGCCATTTCCACACACCTTAGCCTCCGTGCTATTCTGCCTTCAGGTTCAGGTTCAGGTTACTTTATTTGTACCCGTAGGTAGATTTGTTTTGCAGTCTGGTGACATCCATGTTTACAAGCCACAAATTACATTCAACATAGACACAAACACAGGCACACATGAAGCTGACTATAAACATGATAAAAATACTCAAGGCTCCATCAATCAGGGTATAAAAAGACAAAGAGATGAGAGAAAAACCAGAGGTAAGAGAGAAGAGTCATATTAAAAATTAAAAACTAGTCAAAGAGGTTAAAAACTCAAAGGTCTAAAACCCAATAAAATATTTACAGCCCAAGTAACATCCTGCAAAAATAAGTAAATATAAAATGGAGTTAATAAGGTACCTAAATTATGTTCAGTATATTGTTACAGCTTGTTCAACTCTTTGACAGCAGCAGGAACAAAGCTGTTTTTGTAGCGCTGGGTTTTACTTTCTTGAGGGAAGAAGCTGAAAGTTGCAATGCACAGGGTGGGAGTCATCATTTAAAATGGAGGTAGCCATCCTCTGTACTTGTCTGGTGTACAGGGATGTCAGGCTCAGCTGTGACTCACCAAGCAAACGACTGGACCATCTAACTACCTGATCCAAGGATTTCCTCTGTTTCAGTTTTATCTGACCAAACCATGACACTAAAGAAAAGGATAAAACAGATTCAATAAAAGCCCGATAAAACATTGTCATTATGGTTTGGTCAATTTGGAAGCGTGCAAGTTTTGTCAAGCAATGCAAATGTTGCTGACCCTTTTTGCACACCCTTTCACAGTTCTCTTCAAAGTTTAAATTACTATCAATAATCGTCCCAAGATATTTGGAGGATTGTACACATTCGGTGGTCTGGCCTTTTAGTACGGTGACTTTGTGCCTGGGAGTTTTCCTCCTAAAGTCAATAATCATGTCTTTAGTTTTTGTCGTATTCAGCTGAAGGTAGGAATCCTCACATCAGTGAACAAAATCATCAACTACTGGGCCCTGGCTACTCTCACCATCCTGGAGGAGACTGACAATAACTGAGTCATCAGCATACTTTATAATGTGTCTGTTGTCATGTCTGCTCCGACACATGTTTGTGTACAGGATGAAGAGTAGTGGTGACAACACACACCCCTGAGGAGAGCCAGTAGAAGAGCACTTTAGGTCAGACAATGTACCATTGACCCTTACTCTCTGCGTCCTGTTGGTTAAGAAATCCAAAATCCAACCCACCAGATTATTGCTCAAATCAAATTGTTGCAGGAGCCTTTCAACTAAGATATGAGGTTGGGTTATATTAAAGGCGGAGGAAAAGTCCACAAATAAAAACCTGGCATGTGTCCCATTAAAATCCAGATGTTTAAAAAGCATGTTAAACAGAGTGACAGTGGCATCCTCCACTCCTCTGTGAGGCCTATAGGCAAACTGCAGAGGATCCAATGCGTGCTCAGTCTGCTTTAGGACCTCACATCTGACCAGTTTTTCAAAAATTTTCATTAAAATTGAAGTCAAAGCAACTGGTCTAAAGTTGTTTACCATTTTAGGACAGCTGGATTTTGGAACGGGAACAACCACAGCTTCTTTCCAGATCTTAGGCACATGTTGTGTTTGTAAGGACTTATTGAAAATGTAATGAAATATAGGACTCAGTTCATGTGCACAGGACTTTACCAAGCGCCCATATATATTATCAGGGCCCTGACTTTTGTTCACTTTTACAGCGCAGAACTCCCTTTTAACATCCTGCACCTCAATATAAAAGTGCTGATTGTCTTTGAGTTTCTGTTTCAAATCTTGGGTTTCAGTGCTAAAATCAAAGGAGTCAAAACGACCATAAAAACAATTAAGAGCGTTAGCCAGCTCTGTGTCTGAATTAAAACCATCTAAAAACACCCGATTACTGCGCTCTGTGCTCTGAAGGCCTGCAATAGTTTTCATACTGGCCCAGGCTGAACCAAGTTTCTTTGTTGCCATCTTGCTTTCCAATTCTGATTTATAATTCTGTTTTGCTCTTAAAATTTCGGACTTCAGCTCTTTTGTGGCAACCTGTAGCTCAGAAACAGACCCCTGTTTAAAGGCAAGTGCTTTCCTCTGTAAACAGGATTTAACTGATTTTGTAACCCATGGCTTGTTGTCGGGATATATTTTGACACGTTTATGTGGAACGATCTTATTTTTACAGAAAGCCATGTATGAGCATGTGACATCCACCAAAGAGTCCAAATCATCCCCGCAGGCCAGTGTAGTAGTAGATTAGTTTATTTGACAGGGACAGTGCAATAAACATAGACAATTAATCAAAGACAATCAATCTGATGTGTTGCACATAGAGTGTATAGCTATTAGCTAATTTGCAACTCTTGTCCCTGGATGGGCTTTAGAAAAAAGAATCAAGATAAAAATATACACAATAACCACATACATCAATGCAGAAAAATTATAAATACACAATTATAAATATTATAAATATTATAAATACACAAATATAACAGCCTGACTCACATTTAACATAAATATTATAAATACACATATATTATAAAATATTATAAATACACAAATATAACAGCCTGACTCACATTTAACACATATAACATAGAACACCTCCCAGTCCGTACAGCCAAAGCATTCCTGGAGGCTGTGCACTGAATCCTCTGTCCACACATCAGTGTCTCTCGTCTCTACCTTGCCTCTTCTGAGAGCAGTTTTATATGTGGGCAGCAAATGTACACAGTTGTGATCTGAGGATCCTACAGGAGGAAGGGGGAGTGATTTATAGGCCCTCTCTATGGATCCATAGCACAGGTCCAATGTCTTTTTTCGCCTGGTTGGGCAGGAGACATACTGATAAAAGTTTTTAAGTGTCTTCTTTAAAGAAACATGGTTAAAATCCCCAAGAATGAAGTTTGGCGCCTCTGGAGAAATTGATTGCAGCTGCTGGACCACATCAAAGATTGTGCTGCAGGCGGAGTCAGCGTCTGCCCCCGGGTGAATGTACACAGTCGTAATAAAAAGCTGGGGGAACTCGTGAGGGAAATAAAAGGGGCGTAGTGACACAGACAGCAGCTCCACATCGGGTGTACAGATGCGCTCTCTGACCGTGACAGATGTGCAGTACTGCTTATTAATGTATAAACATACACCGCCCCCCTGACGTTTCCCCGTTACCTCTTCTTGCCGATCCGAGCGCAGTGGGGCTCCAAAGCCATCAATCCACAGGTCTGCGTCTCGGTCATGCGCAGTAAGCCAAGATTCGGTGAAGGCCATGACGCAGCAGTTCTTAAAGTCCTTCTGGTAGCGTACATTCCCTTGAATTTCATCCACCTTGTTTCTCAGAGACTGTACATTCCCAAAAATCATAGAAGGAAGAGGAATGTTACCAAACTGACGTCTTCTCAGGCGCAATTTCACACCACCATGCTTTCCGCGTTTCCTTCTTCCGTCTCTCTTTCCACCGCTGTGTCCGTCTCTCAAAATAAAGTCATCTTTTAAAGTCAGCCTTTGTCATCATCCAGTCTTGTAAGTCTTCATATCCTGTCTAATTATTATTTTGTGTTTTTTTTTCATTAAAACTTGTAAACTCATAGCCAGTTTTTGGGTCTCTATTCTCCGCCCTGGAGGGCAGTTTATGACAGAAGGACATTGCCAGTTTGGACCCAGCGGCTGTGAGTTTGCCTTTTTTCCCTCTTACCTGTTTTTTGGGGGGGGTTTTGAGTCCGTTTTACTGCCTGGGAGAGTCATCTGTACGACTCCAGCAAATACGGACTTCAGAGTGTTTGGATAGAATGAGGTGGAGTGTTTGGCTGCTGGAGTGTTGGAGTACATAATCTTGGAGGCTCGTGTCTCCCACACTTCCAAAGCGGCCCGGAGATTTCTGGATGGCACGGCGCAGGTAATTGAGGCATGCCCTCGCCTGTGGAGCTATCTGGAACTCACGGTTCTCCTCGAGTCAGTCACCAACTCGCAACATATGCTCCGCGGGCTGAGGAAAAACTCTTCTCCATCTGTACCTGTGCCGACGAGGAAACGTCCTCGGGTAGAGACGCTCTTGCCATCACCCAGCTGCAGCCCCATCTTCTCCTCCCAAGCAGTGGCCCACACCATCTGCAGTCACTCCAGTGTGGGAGGAGCCCGCTTTTTGCCTGACTGATATGCTAATGTGCCATGCATTCTCTCTGTCTGTATCACTGTATAAAAGAGCTTGTGTGACATGCCTCAGGAGCACAGTAGCTCACTTAGCTACAATGTGTGTCTCATTATGTTGGAGGAAATAAACCCTGCAACCTTCCAGCTCGTCGCAGCTCACCTGATCCTTTACCTCCACAAGGCTGCATTAAAATTTTAAGTTGACTGAACTTATGTGTTTTATGTGTCTTTACCACTTATCTTCTCAAGTTCAGACAACTTAAAATTTTAATGCAGCCTGAACACTAACTTTTTAAAGTTGAGACAACATTTTTTTGCATTGTATTACCCCACTTGTGAATGAGAGCTCATTTGTGGATGCCCCTTTTATATCCAATCATGACGCTTACCTGTTTCCAGTTAACCTGTTCTCCTGTGGAATGTTTTGAGCCTTCCTCAACTTTCCCAGTCTTTTGCTGCCCCTGTCCCCACTTTTTTTAGAATATGTGGCATCATCAAATTCAAAATAGGTGAATATTTGAAAAAAAAAAAAAAAGTTTACCAGCCAGAATAGGTTGAAAATGATTTACAGATCATTACATTCTGTTTTTATTTACGTTTTACAGAATGTTCCAACATCACTGGAATCGTGGTTTGCATTAAAATATCAGGAACTAAAGCTATGTCATCACTGTTTAAAGTAAGACAGGGTTATTGGATGAAAAATTTATGAATATGCTGATTATTAGAAATGATACAAAAACTTAGAAATAGCCTATTTTTCAGCACAAAACAATTTGTAGTATGAGCATATACTTTTTACATTTTACATACAAGCAATGCTCGTACGGTGGCGCAGTGGTTTAGCACTGTGACAGCACAGTTTTACCCTCGGCCGGGGGATCGCGGGGATCATGAGATCGTGGGTTCGATCCCAGCCCCCGACCAACAGTGAGCTGTGTGGAGTTTGCATGTTCTCCCCGTGTTGCGTGGGTTTACTCCGGGATTTCTCCGGTTTCCTCCCGCACACCAAAAACATGTAGGTTTAGGGCGCTCGCGCACGCAGCGACCAGCAGCCGGTGGCTTGTCACCAAACTGCAAACCAAGTCTACCTACGGGTACAAATAAGTAACAAAAAAAAAAAAAAAAAAAAAAAAATGCTCAAATCATGTCACCCACATGTCAAAGTGTGAGTCAGAGGGAACACTGGAAAAACGGAGTTTCTGCATAAAACCAGAAACCTCATAAAACACAAACACAGCATTCTGTAAATCTGAGGCAGTGCTGCGTGTCGTGTTTTATTTTTTGCACCAAATTATGGCGAGTCAAATCAATAACAGTATTGATAATATTGTTATCCATCTTCTACTGCTTAATCCGTTTCAGGTGATGGGGGCGCTGGAGCCTATCCCAGCATCACTGTGTGAGAGGCAGGGTGCATCTGGATAGACCACCAGTCCATCACAGAGAGACAGACAACCATTCACTCTCACATTCACACCTAAGGACCATTTAGAATCCCCACCTGATGCCAGTTAACCTAACCTGCATGTCTCTCGCCTGTGGGAGAAATTTATAGTACCTGGAGAAAACCCACACAGACATGGGGAGAACATGCAAACTCCACACAGAAGGGTCACCGATGGTCAGGGGGTGGGATTGAACCCCGGACCTACTCTTTGTGCTATCACAGTGCTAACCACTGTGCCACCAAGCTGCCCAAGTAGTCACTTAGCAATATTGGTATCAATACCAGTATCAATAAAATCCTCATGATTCCCATGTCGAACAGCTGCTTGTGGTCAATTGTGTTTTATCATGTTTAAAGTAAATACTGCTTTCTGCCAGGAAATTTAAAAGCACTTCACACTCCCAGCTGCTAAAATGATTCATGGTGATTCCTCTTCCTGAAGACAGAACCAACACACAGCACCAAAACTGCTACAAAATGGTTTGTTGACCATGATATGACCGAGCTTGAGTGACTAGCTGCAGAAGTCTTCATGATAATCTAATTTTTCAGATGCACCTGTAAATGCTCTGAGCGAGGCTCCTTCAGACCGAATCTGAGTTTGACCTTTTTTTAAGTGTTCTCCCTGCTTGTCTCCCATCTGTATTGTTCTTAATTAAGCTGACTTTAAGAACCATCCTACAGGGGTATTTAAAAATAATAAATATGTGGAATTCATGCAGGGTCTGTTAGATCCACCCACACACAAATACAAAGAAAGTGGTACCAAGTTGTATCTTTTTCCATATCTGTAGCACACCTGAGTACAGTATATCACAAACTTTAATTCTTAAACTTTACTTTTTTTTTCCCTCACAGAAACAACATGGTGGCACAACACTTTAAAGTTCATTCCCTAGGCCCCCCTAAATAACATCTGGTTAGCACAGTTAGCATTTATTCTAAAAACCAAGGGACCCAGCAAGTGTGCATGACTCCCTTCAACTTCCTGCAGCTGGCACGAAAAGCATCTGGTGACTAAAACCTACCAATTAAAATCTAAAATATCAGCCTATTCCTCATAAAAGTGATGCTTCCCCCCCCACACACACAAACACATGTCTGATCATTCACCGTGGCATGTGGCAGCGTGCACTGCTCGCGTGTCTCTGGGTTGTCAAACCTCGCCTTCATCATGACACATGCGAGGCCTGAATGACTAAAGAGAAAGCCGCTGCTTCAGCCTATCACCAAGTCCCATCATCCCCCTGCCCCCCCCCCCCACATTCTTCCCCATGTTGCCAGCATAGACACCAGATCGGCTGCTGTGCTCGGGAGAATGTGGGAGGTGGGGGGGAAGGAGTTCGCTTTTCTCATGCAATGATAAACAGCTGCCAAATAAGAAAAAAAATATATTCCTCAACAGTGAGAGAAAGGCTTATGATTTCTCCAAACAACTTTATTTCTGACCTCCCCGTAATCCCCAGAAAGTCTTTCAGTTAGAGAATGGCTGAGATTCTCCCTATTTTGCAGACAGACTGAGGAGAGAAGGAGATAATTGGCCAATAAAAATGTAAATAGGGCTGCGGAGCAGACCGGTGTGTGATGTGGGAAAGCGTGTGTGTGTGATTGGGGGTGGTGGGTGTCAGTGAGGGAGGAACAGGGCTGGGTTTGGGGATAATCCACTCTGACAGATTGTGTTTGTTTTGCAGGTTACTAATTGGATGCTTCTTTTAGGCACATGCGGCAATACTTCAATATAACGCATGCTTAATTACTAATGCAACCAACAATTACTGAAGCAATCCTGGGGCCGAACACGCAGCTGGAATGGAGCCCTTTCTTCTCCTTTTCCTCCACTGTTCACCTTCACTGGTGAATGTTTTGGGTAACAGATGAAACTGTTCAGTAATTTCAATTCATACAATGATGTTCAGTTATTATGGGTTGATTCATGATATAGAAGACTGATAAGCTTTGTATCATAATTTGTTGCTTGGTTCATTACCTCTACAGCTGTTCCTAAAGCAGAATATACAAATGCAATGAGCCCCTTGAGCCACTAGGGGGCCATCAAGTGACAAGTTCACCCTAACTTTTTGAGAGGAAAATTAAAATTACCTGCAATTTTTTTTTCTCCATAT